>BSBM01000616.1:6695000-7295000 GCA_027924585.1 Larix kaempferi
AGTGGACAAAGATGGCTTCCCCACGGGGGGTTCACTAGTGAGGCAATATCATATCACGTCCATTCATATTGGGGGTTTGAATACTCGTATAAGCCTCAAAAATATATTGCCCCGTATTAAGGGGTCAAGGGGGGTTTTTAATTTGACATAGTAATATAAATATTGGGGGTTATTTTATTTGGGTGTGCTGAGGAATAACCTCCAAATTGTGGGATGGATCCATACCTCCAAATCATGGGATCAATTCATACCCACCTAAACCTTAAGGACCCTCCATTTTTATTTTATATTGCTTATGATCCTAAGTTTTGCATAAATATGATAATAGTGTACCAATGATAATATCGATGGAAGTCTCTTTGGATTATTGGCCTTGAGAAATCCTCATTTAATAACTTATTTAGGCTTGGTTTGAATTGATATTATATTGTTTTTCATATTTAAGTTAAGAGATGTAGCTAATCGAGAGTTCGGAACTTGAACAATTGTATTGTATTTTTTGTAGGAATTCAAGTAAAAGATTTAACTGCTCATTTTTTAAGTTGGGGTTTAGGTGGGTGTTGAGATTCAATTAAACCTTGCTCCACGAAAACCAAGAAGAGTGAGATCAATATTTATTGGCTCACTGGAACCAAGAAAAGATAGATCAAATTATGCTTATTGACTAATTATTTCTTTCAACTTCTTTGTATTCTTCTTTAATATTTTCACATCGCTAGTTAGGAATAATTGTTAGAATGATTTATATTTGGTACATTCATAATTGTAATTTCAATTCTTATATGCAAGGCATCCGTCTTAATATTGTATTGGAATTGACATGAACATAAGTGAAAATATAAATCCTTGTTTACATACCCTATGTGTTATCATTACCATGAAATGGTATCACATAAGTTTCACCATTTGTGTATCTATATACTATATTGCATGCTTGAAACATAACAATGTACTTTTTCCCTTCTCCTATAAAGATAAAAATAATTAGATATAACCCAAGAAAATGTAACTAAATGTTGTTAATTCCCTTGAATGAAAGAATAAATGTAGAGGAAGTGGAGGCAATTCATTAGATCTTGTGAATGACCCAAATCCATGCTATGCACATGATCATATGGTGTTATTGAAAAGTAAAAGGAATTTTTCTATGTTCATTTGGGTTCAAATATCAACGATGTTTGTTTTGATAGGAAGGTAGGGGAGCATATCCATGAAAGGATTTCAATTTTGCATTATTATGGAGTTTAGTTTATTAAGCTTATAGAAAACATGAGCTCTCTATGGCTATATTTGTATTTACATGATATAAAATTGGTAGATTGGCAGGCTGTGGTGTGAAACATCTGCAATTCTCATATTTTCTAAGCATTGCACTAACAATTGGACTAAAAGTGTTTTACAGTCTTTGTTATGTTGATCTTTTGACTAGGTTTCCTTTTATGCATTTTTCCTTCCCCAGTACTATTTTATTGGGTCTTCCACTATTCAATGCTACAAATTGATCAATTGCTCCTACAATCCTAGTGGGATCATTATTAGCATTATACTATTATTCTATTTAGCATTGTGTTTGCTTATACTAATATGTGTTAGGGCTCTTTTTTGTTACAACTTGATAATATGATATAAAGGGGGTGTTAAAAATGGGTTGATAAAAATGGATACCTACAATAGCTGGTGAAACTAGGGGTTTTCTTAATTGAAAAAATAATATTGGGAGGGGGGTTCAAAAATACAATTTTAGGACGCATTTTCCAATATTTAGTGAAATTAGGGATATTCTTTAATATCATGTGAACGACCGTGCTATGTAACAAGTTCACTGAGTGAACCCCCCGTGGGCTTCCCAAATGCTGTTAAAATCTTCCAAATTTATGAACATAGGTATGGTACTGATAATTTTATTTAATTATATCCCCAATGTATCCCTAATTAGTTCTTATGTCCTTCTTCAACTCCTTGAAATCATATGTTTATATGCAAGATTTCGCATAGGGGGAAAAGCTAGTTATTTTCACCATGACTTATGAAATTCAAATTTTAGGTGCCAAGGGCTTATGCTTTGTTAATGAAACTTCTTCATAACTTTAATAACACTCCATACATCAACAAAATAACATAGAATGACTGATATAACTCGAAATAGTGTCTCTTCAAACTCCAACAACAAGATCTAGGGGAAATGGCATTATTTATGCATTGTTTGGTATTTTTACATAACTCCAATTAGTATTTCCACCTGAGATTCTCATGAGTAGTTAAAAAAGATTATATATATCATATTACAAATATATAGGGCCTCAAGAGCTATCCCAAAGATTTCATCACCTCAATAAGTGTGCCTCTCCTCAAGGAGCAAGAATATGCCAAGAAATAGAAGAATGGTTGTAGAAGCAAGTTGAAAGAGATGTGACCATTACCTGCCTTGTAGCTTCAACCTGTAACAAAATACTCCATTAGAGCTCCAAATTAAAGGTATGAATGGCCTTTCCAATTACCAACTAGGATGGGAATCTTTCACCCTCGAAATTGGTGCTAAGGCAAGTAGAGTAGCACTCCATTAGCTCTCCTCTCCCAAATGAAAATGAAAATTCTAAAATGATCAAAAGCTACCATCCTTCTTTTTTATTGTATTTTATAAACTTATAAGGTCCTCCATGGGTCTAATTCCTCCCAAGAGCTTCATGCCAACTCAAGTTGGGAAGAGATTCCCAAGTATGTCACTTGTCCTTCCAATTCTAGCCCTCTCCTTCTCCAAATTTGAATTGGTGTCTCTTTGTCTTCCATAACTCACTTGAGAGCCCTCTTGGAGGATATTTTTAGCCCTGAAATGTCATATATGTCATATGTTATCCTTCAAGTCTTATTTGTATCATAGGTGTCATAGCATTTTCATCATTGTTGTCATAGAGCTAGGGAATCTAGTCCAAGTGTCTCACTAGCTCCAAAATACCTCTTCCTCTTCCATGGGAGTTACTCTTCCACTCCAATTCGACCTTAATTGATTCATGCCAAGTATATTGACCTTCCAACTCATCCCAAGAACCTTGTTCTTCTTATGGATTTGAAATGACAAGACGAGGATGCCATGTGGCATAGAAAATCTAGCTTGTGTGGATCCCACATCCTCCATGTGTCTTCATGATCAATTGCCACTTTGATTTTCCCTTGTATTTATTTATTTAGCTCCTTTATTAAATATTGATGTCATTCCAATGTTCAAACATCAATTATTATCCCCCTTATTTCAAGTCCCAAAGCTTCCACCCCCCAACCTAGGGAACTAGTAATTTTCCTCCATGGGAGTTCATTTGGATGGGTATATTACAACTTTGAATTGGGAATTTCTCTTAATGTGACCCACCTTGTCCATTTGGATCTAATTTCACATTATTACTAACTTGGACTTCATTCCTGGCATTTATTTGACCCTTAACATCCATTTTGACAAACTATCATGAGTATGGCCAAGGGGCTTAGGCCATTGTGACCCAATGCCAAATTTTGGGACATGACAATAAACAAGAATTCTCACTATATTCCCCTAGATTCTATTTACCAATTTAGTCTAACCATTAGTATGAGGATGATAAGCAGAGCTAAAACTAGTTGATTGGTTCCCAATTTCTTCCATAAATTTATCCAAAAATGACCAACAAATCTAGTGTCCCTATCTGATACAATGCGCAAAGGAAGACCATGTAACTTAACAACTTCTAAGAAGAACAAATTAGCAATATTTGTAGCATCATTGGTCTTATTACAGGCAATGAAATGATCAATTTTTCAAAATCTATCTACTACTACATAAATATAATCATTCCTCCTCTGAGTTTTAGGAAACCCCAGAACAAAATCCATACTGATGGAATCCCAAGGCCTACTTGGAATAGGTAGGGGTTGATACAGTTCAGTGTTTTGTCTCCTCCCTTTGGCATGTTGACATATCCTACATGTCTCAACAAACTTCTTTACATTCTTCTGCATCATGGCAAAAAATAAAAAGTACTCATCTGAGCAAATGTTTTGTCTTGTCCAAAGTGACCTAACAAACCTCCATTATGATTTTCTTTTATCAAGTTTTCTCTCATATAATAGTTAGGTATGCACAATTTACTGTTTTTGAACAATCCTTCCTGTAGCATGCAGTCCAACCATTCACTCCTTTTGTGGGAAACTGGATTCTCATGGGATGCATATATATCCTTGAAATCCACATCTTCCTTATACATATCAACCAAATCTTCAAATCTCAAAGTGCTGACCCTAATTTCTTGTAAGATTAAATTTACTCTACTTAAGGAATCAACCACCTTATTATATTCTCCACTTGTATGCTTGATCACAAATGTAAAGTTCTGTAAAAATTCCACCGACTTAGCATGTTTCTGATTCAATTTAGGTTGACTATTTATGAATTGCAAAGCATGATTATCTAAATATAATATAAACTCTTTGGGCATCAAGTAATGCCTCCACTTCTTAAGAGCTTGCACAACAACATACAATTCCTTGTCATATGAGGAATACTTTTGTTTTTCTTCATTTAACTTCTCACTGAAATATGTTAATGGTCTTTGTTACTAACTCAGAACAACTCCTATTGTTGTCCCACTAGCATCTATCTCTACTTGAAAAACTTTGTCAAAACTTGGTAAAGCCAAAATAGGTTTGTTAGTGATCTTATTTTTCAATAGATTGAAATTTCTATCAGCTTCTTTTTTCCACTTGAAAGGTTATCTACTTTCCCTAAAGGTGTTTATTATGGGTGCACAAATTTGACTAAAATTCTTGATGAATTTTCTATAAAAACTTGCAAGACTATGAAAATTTCTGGCCTCAAAAGTACTCTTCGGGATTGGCCAATTAAGAATTTATTTTATCTTTTCTGGATCCATCTTTAACCCTTCTTTGGAGACTACAAAAAACAAATAAATCAACTCTTTCTTCATGAAACTACACTTTTTCAAATTTATCAATAGTTTCTCCTTATGTAGGGTATCCAACACCAATTTGAGATGTCTCAGATGTTCTTCCTTATTCTGAATGAAGATCTAAATATAATCTAGGTACACTATCACAAAATTTCCAATGTATTCCTTCAAAACCTCATTCATCAATCTCATAAAAGTACTAGGTGCATTTGTAAGTCCAAAGGGCATTACTAACCATTGATACAGTCCATTGTTAGTCTTGAATGAAGTCTTCTATTCATCCCCTTCTCTAATTCTTATTTGATGATAACCACTCTTTAAGTCTATCTTTGAAAAATACTTGGACCCACTCAAACAATCCATTAAGTCATCATTGTGGGGTAAGGGAAATATGTACCTGATAGTGATCTTGTTGATTGCTCGAGAATCAATACACATACACCATCCACCGTCCTTTTTTGGGATAAGCACTGTGGGAATTGCACAATGACTCAAACTTTCTTTCGCCAAACCTTTATCCAGTAACTCTTGTACCTGTTGTTTAATCTCTTCATTCTCTTGAGGGGTCAATCTATAGGCTTCCTTGTTAGGTAAGCTTGCACTAGGTATTAAGTCAATATGATGACTAATACTTCTCACAAGAGGTAAAGCCTTTGGTAACTCATCCACAATAATATCAGCAAAATCATCTATCGAAATTCTAACTTTAGTAGGAAAATCATCTAAATTTGTAGAATTCAAAATTACCTTCGGTTTTCCAATGAGGGAAAAATGCATCTCCTCTTCCTTCTTAACTTCTTGTATCAGCTCTTTCCCAGTCATCAACAAAATATTAGATCCTATATCTTCTTGGGCTGCTTCATCCTTCGAAGGTAGCATCACATGTTCATTTCTATCCTTTTCTAGATAATAAGTGTTTATCCTTCCATCATGAACAACCTTTCTTTCATATTGCCATGTCCTTCCTAAGAGTATATGGCACACATCCATAGGCATTACATCACATAATACCACATCTTCGTAAGTACCAATTTGTAACTCCACCTTGCACTATTTATTCACCAAGAGCTGATGTCCTTTTTGCAACCATAGCACTTTATAAGGAGTGGGATGTTTCATCCTCTTCAACCATCTCACTAGAGACCAAATTTTTTGTACTACCACTATCAATGATCACCTTGCAACACTTCCCTTGTGACTTGCACTTAGTCCTGAATAGAATCTTCCTTTGTGTTGGTTCATCTACTTATTTTTCTGTCTTTACCAAAACTCTCTTCATAATAAGAGACTCTCCTTCCTCGGGAGGGTTTTCCATCTCTACTTTCACATTGGACTTCTCTCGAGCCTCAACAATGTTTACATTCTTCTGAGCTTCTGGTTGTTCCTTGGGCACTCCCATGACATGTGTCCAATCTCACCACATGCATAGCATTTAATTTCTCTGTTTCTACCTCTTCCTCTAGCACAAAACCTGCTTCCCCTGAATCCTTCTCTTTGGGGTATTTGGCTACTGGAACCTTCTGCTTCATTCCTAGAAGACAAAAACTTTTCTCCTTTGTCTAAAGATCCTTTCCCTCTTGCTATACTTCTTCCTCAACTATTATGGTTTTGTTTTCTTAGTAGCTTCTCTTCTACCCTAGAGGCTACCTGATAAGAATCTTCAACAATTTGGAAATTTAACAAGTTGATCTCATCTTGTATTTCATATCTTAGTCCATTTATTTACCTGGCCACTCTTTCTATGTCTCCTTGTATCTGTCCATCTCTAATAATCATCCTAAAGAACTCTTATCTATATTCTTTAACAGTCATATAAATTTTTTTCTAAGATTATGCAACCGTCTAATAAGAGTTACCTGATAATCCTTAGGCATAAATTGACTTTTAATTTCATCCAACATCTTAGCCCAATTTTTGATTTTGTACTTACCTTTTCTTTCCCTATGGATCTGTAGTTCATCCCACCAAATGGATGCATATCATTTCAGCTTGGTTGCTACATATTTCACCTTCTTTTCAATCTTCAATTTCTTCAAAGTCAAAATAATTTTCTAAAGCATTGATCCAGTCCATGAGCTCTTCAACATTCATATTACCTTCATACACAGGGACTTCCAATTTAGGTACGCTACTAGCCTTTACCAACATCCTCAATACATTTACTTCTTCAGCAACCTCCTTTGGTTCCTCTTCAAAGGATTCTTCTTCATCACTGGCATCTACAATCCCTGGATTTATTCTCTCCATAGCTTCCATCCTATCTTGAAGTTGTCTCAATTCTCTTTGTGTATCTGCATTTGCAGCATTTCTTCCTCGATTACCTCTGACTGGTACTCCCCGTGCTCTACCTCGTCTTGGTGGAATCTTTCTCCTTTCTATAAACCTGCTATGATACAAAAACTGATGCAAACCATTGCTAAACAATTCGCCAAAATAGTAGCCAGCCAAATCTGGAGGAAGTGCTAAATAAAGCACTAGCTTTTCGTTGGTTAAACTTCGATCAAATGTGACTTCTGAAAATTACCTTAGACCGTCGGATCGAAACCAGGATAGATCAAAGGTGGGGTTAATTTGGGTTAGGGTGAATTTGGTGGAGATTTTGTGTCCATTTATTTTGATAACACCCTCTCACATACATGAGCGAGATGTTGTCTGAGCCGTTGATCACTTCGCAACTTCTCTTGTATGTTGATCTATGATCAAATGCAGAACATTCACTTTGGAATTTTGGAGGTCTATCTTCCACACACTTTCACCTAGCGAAATACAATGTGGACCGTCGATTGTCCTCTTTTGATCTCGACCATCTAATCTTACTCCCTTTGTTTAATCTAGGCAATTATCTTGTTAAATTGACCAGTGAAACGATCAATTTATCACACGTTTCATTCAAAGGAATATGTCATGGCTTTCGGATTCGGGGTATTTCTGTTAATGTCACTCTGTTCATTCATATGCAAAGGATTTATACTTGTTTTCGGTTATTGAAAGAAGACAGTGAATATGCAATCAACCACAGAGTCTTAGTGCTTTGTTCTTCATTTCATCAACAACCCTTTGATCAATTACATTCAATGACTAAATAAGACTCCATAAACCCGTGAGATCCGAATAAGCATGATTTGAACTCCTAAAGAAAGCAATTACACAACAAACCTATCCTCGAGCAACCTCTTGCAAGATACAAGGAAATCAATGGAAAATTTCCATTATTACAATGAAACTAATCTTATCTCAAAACCAATTACAATTAAATCAATAAATGACTCTAGACTTCTAGAAACTATTACAAGCAAGCAGAAAAATAGCATTGATTGCTCATTCAAAAAAATATAGAACTTTTGGTCAATGCTCATGCATCAATTTTGAAACTGTGGTGGTTGAACTATATAGACACAGTTGCTATGTTTGCAGTCTGCCAAAACATACACCAAAGGCAAATTGCAGATTGCAACCTGCTCCTGCCTTGCATTTTGCATTCATTGTAAAAAACATAAGTTGAATTCACATTGCATTTGCAGCTGCAGGAACATCGCCACCTCGCGGTTCTTGTTACTTTTAACCATTAAAACAATCATAGTTTTCAAAACTAAAATTGAATAAATCAAGTAAAAGTCCAATGACTTTTACATCTTAATCTTTTTGCTTAATAACAATAAACATAAAAAACATCACATTTCAACAATATGTGATTCTCCACAAAGATTAATCATGAGATAATAATGAGAAATAGATCGTTTCCAAATTTTATCATATCATGAGAAATATATCTTTTCCATTTTGCGCATACCTTGTAAACAAACCGGACTCCGAAGTGCAAAATTTCATTTATCAAATCAATTAAAGCTTAAGCTTGCCTCATTCGCCCAAGCTTCCAAGGTGGCCTTGCTCATCACCGAGCTTTTTCTCTGATATCATGTGTTGAGGAGAGAGTAGTACGATGGAGAAGTGTAGTTCCATACTGCATTTAGAATTGCATATGGTACTATAATAAAATATTAAATAAACAAAATTTTAGAATTTTTTTTAAAACATTTTTTATTTTCTAACAGGAATTGAGGATCTATATAATATGACTTGAAAGACATGTCACTCTAAGAACTTAAATATTAACCTTAACCTAAATTTTTTTTTTTGTAATCACTGCAAATTCCATTAAGCTAAAAGAGGTAAAAATACAATATTTATTATAGTCTAAGGTCGTTCCAACAACCCTTGAATATCAGTCATGCTATGGTCGTTCATACCAAAATTAAACAACAAAAAAACCCTGCCCAAAGAAGGGAGACTAGGGTGAACAAGTAGAGTGGTCGAAGCCATGAAGGCTTGAGAATAGTTAACAGTGTGGTGCATAGCAAAACAAACAAAAAGACAAAAAATAAACCATAGCAAAAACTCCTTATCCGGTTGCAAAGGAAGGCTTGGAATCAAAAGGGGTTTCCTCGAGAATAGGATAGCTGTAGCAGGTGGCGTCCTCCTCATCCTTTGCAGGTGGCTGAGCGTTCTTCACAGGAGGTTGAATGTTCTTCCCGGGAGGCCGAGTGTCGGTGGCAGGGATATTGATAGGAAGGGGCGAAGTCTTCATGGTTGCAAGAACGCAACTATCAGGTTCGTTGCACGTACGTTTGGCCAGAATTGGCCCCAGGGTGGAGAGGATGGGGAAGGCCAAGAGAGCAGGCTCCTTTCCCTTCTAATTGTTAGTCACCCTGCCACGTGGCGTACCCAATTCTTTGCCAGTTGGGTTGTTCTAGGCCTTGCCAGGGGTAGTAGCCCGATTACGAAGAGTAGTAGCCAGAATGTTAGGGCTTGTTGCCAAATTTCCATGAATGGTACCCAAGTTTCTAGGTGTGCTAGCCAAATTGCCACGTGTTTCCTCATTTCTTCCCACAGAGGGGATGGCACCAAGTGCACTGCAACCAGGACAATGTTCTCTGTGGAGGTGACGAGTGGGTGTGTAAGAGTCCCAACTCAAGGTGTTTTCCAAATTGCTGAGAGTAGCAGCCATGTTGGGCAGACTGGCACGCAGGTCTGAGTTGCATGACGCACGGTGGCCCAATTGGACAACTTGTCATCCATGAGCTCACCGAGCATATTTTTGACCAACCAGTAGGGGTCCCAAGGCTACTGCTGGTTCCTGTTGGAAATAATGTCGACAATGATTTGAGCCTCCCAATTGTCAACAAGCAGGCGGACTTGAATGGAGATTTCAGGGCTGTAACCTTTTGTGGTTTCCTCAGGATCATGGGCATTCATCTTCTTTTTTCCCTTAGTGCCTTTCAGCCGACGCATTATGAGGGTAACGCTGATGCTAGTTGACAGGAGCTCGAGGGGCAGAGGGGTGGAGGAGTAGGAGAAGCCTCGAGCATAAAGAGGAGAACGCAAATGTGCATAGCCCGGAGCTGAAATAGAGTGTTGAAGGACCGACGCTGGTGCCTGTTAGTTGGAAGAAAAAACCTCACATGCTTGAGAGCCATGGCATTGGTGCAGGCTAAGCTGGATGAGGCAACGTCTGAGTCCAGAAAGTTTAATGTCACCCGCGACTTGATGTTGCTTCTGAAACGTGTCTTGCCACTTGCCTATCTTCTGCTCTGCCACTTGGCTGGCGATCAAGTCTCACCTCAGCTCCTCCACATGGCTCACCCTCATGACCAGGTGTCGTGTCCGACTAGGCCCTGGTGACATGGCCACTTTCATCACCCGCATCCGAGGAAACCTTAACCTAAACTTAAAAACCAAATATATAATAATTAAAATTAAAAGAATATATATATATATATATTTTAAATAATGTAATGCTTTGCAATATGCATCATGTTAGGCATCTCAATCATAAACTCGTGAGAAAACAGGAGCATAAGAAAATAATGCGAGCTCATGATTCGATGGAGTATTACAAGTCCATAAAGCAAATTCGTATAAAGAACTTAAAACTATTTAAAGCAAATTCGTATAAAGAACTTAAAACTATTAAATGCAAGAATATTCGACAACACAGTAAAAGTATAACACCAAAAAACTGAAACACGGATGGCCTGACCCACAAATGAAAAGGAAATTACATAAGACGTGCAGCATGGGACTACAATTTTGAATTTGTTTGTAGATGATAATACTGTGACCAAATTATACCAAATACATGTCATGGTCTCTCGACAAAGTGGCCAAAAATCATGAATATGCAAGCTTCATGCAGCATGCTTGTCAATTTGACACATCCGAGTTGATAACCTAATGACTCTTTGGTGGTCCATGGTTTTAGATTTGTGCATTTGGTCTTGCAAAACCTGAACTGTCAAAACCTGAACTGTCAATGACAACTACTGAATACAAACCTGGAAATTATGTGAATTAACGTGGAGAACATTAATAATTCTCCACGTTGCTGCAACATATAAATCAGCCATCACCATTTGGTTCTTGTTTCAGTAGCCGAGTAGGTATATCAACCAATCCTTCTACCTCATGGCATTCATCTATTTTCCTCAATTTAATGTTGTTGTGACAGAGAGAAATATGGGTTGAAATGATGTCATCGGTGGAGTGCTTAGGTTGAAGATATTCTTACACGCCACACATTAGACGGGTCATATAAACAACTTTCAAGAGAAGGTTCTTTCGTTAAATATGTCGTTTCTCAAGATGAAAACGACGTGACGTCAGAAGTCATCGCGGCAACAAGGAGAGTTGGCAGAATGAGCTTTTGGTTAAAATATATTGTGGTAGGAATGGGTCGCTGATATTCTGGCCGTCATAACTGGAATCAGTATGCATAATTGCTTGTCAAATTAAGATCTGTAGGTAGTTCAAGTGGTTTTGTTGAAGTTGTAAAATTAGTTGAAGTTGTAAAATTAATTGTGAATAGAAGTCATATATTCGATTTTCCTCAACTTACATATTGTATATATTGTATGTTATGACTGGACATCTTTATTTTTTTTAATTCTAAATTGATTTCATTAAAATTACTCAATCTTAAAAATTAGTTATTTTTATGTTTTCAATCTTTCCAAAATATTTAAATCTGAAATATGAATCTAAAACAAACAAATTGTTTCATTGATTTATATCTTATTTATTTTAAATTTCTGTTACGTTAGTTAATTTAAGTTAATTAATTGTTATTCTCCGAACTCTATGATGGTCCTATTTCATTTTACACATTTATATTGTTTATTGAAAATTTTGAATCAAGAATTGTTTGTTGGTTAAAGTTTTCCAATCTATATTTATTTATTGGAGGCATTCAAAACCTTTTTCACTCCATTACATATTATCTACCAAACCCCTCTACCAATATTTGGGAGTTTGACACGTTTTTCTTTTTAAGGAGAGGATGGAAATAATGGGCAAATTTCTCTATGATCATGTGTATTTTTCAAAATGTATTTGAGTGTAAAAAAATCAAAATTATGATTATGTTAAGTTGTTAGAAAATTACATTTTAAATTTCTTATTTTAAGTTTTAAATTTCTGGAGGTTGCTTTAGGTGTTTCAATTTTTATATCAACTAAATTTAATTATAAGTGAAAGTTATGCTCCCAACAAGCTCATTATTAATTTTTAAACTTCAATGTCTAGGGAAACACCACCATCTCTATGTTATTTACCCATATTACGTTTTGAATTCTATGAATGCTTTAACCTTTATCATGATTCTTTTAAGGTACTTCATGAGATTTGGAGTACATAGTGTATGTTTATCTCTTCGATGGTCGAGATGGATTGGTACATGGGAGATGGTCTATGATGGAGAAAACCTCCATGGTAAAGTAATGGCTTCTTCCTTCCCATCTTCGTCTTCCTTACTATTTTAATTTTATTTTCCTTTATTTATTTGTTAATTTTTATTATTCTTTTGAGAAAGAAGAAAAATATAGCATTTTTTTGGTTCATGAATAGATGTAGTCCATGCATGTAGCTTAAGGAAGGCCCTTGCTTTCCTCTAAGGTGATCTAGGTTCAAATCATAGCACATGTATATATCTATTATTACTTACTTTTCCCTTCATATTCTATGTTAATGCTTGTCTAAGACCTACATTATTCATTTATTTGCATGCATATGCCATGCCTTAAGTAGAATTCATTCCTTTAGACAAGTGATATAGATTCAAATATCAACATTTACTTACAATTTTCAATTTTTATTTTCAGTTTTTACCATTTTCCATTTAGAGCAGGTTAGTCTATTAATAATATGGGCTCTTATCACTTAATAGAATAGGTGTGGGCTCTTGTCAAGTCTTCGCTAAATCATTGAGGAGTCGAGGAAGAGGTCACTTTGTAGAATTGTGATAATGTAAAAAGTATAATTATATCTAAATTTAAGGAGAAGTTGTTGTGCAATAAATAATTAGGGGGTAAGATATTTAATTAAGATATTATAAGGAGGTGATCAACCATAATTTAGAAAATCAAAAGTATCTCTCTATTTTAAACTAGTGGAACGAAGAAAATCAACATTACTTAAATAAGAGTTCCATAATGAAATAGGGTGCTGGGAAATTTCTAAAATGTCATGGGACAAAATAATTTGTCATCTTTTGTACTAAGAGGGCTGATTATGAAATCACTTTCTCATACAATGTCCTATGTACACCCACATTAGTGCAATTTGCAAATATGTGTTGCATTACTTACATTCTTAACATTTTAACTCAAAAGAGCTATGGTGCTCTAGAATGCTTTTCTTAAATCTTTTCGAGTATATAAGTGAATTTTTAAAGAAAATCAAGTGATTCCATACACTTTTCTCTCAATGGAGATTAATAGCCATCATCATTGTATTAAATAAAAGTCAACAAAATCTTAATATAAGGAGATTTTTTTTTGTTTATATAAATGAAAGTGTTTAATGTTCTCCTTGTTTTATGGTTTTCTTCTTATAAGATAAACTCATATTTAATATACAGTAAATATAAATAATCATATAAGGAGAAATCATTTATATAAGGAGAGGCCTCATATCTAGCTCATGACAATTTGAGATAATCCGTCAAACTCATCTATATATATATGAAATTTTAAATTGATTTATTGATAAAACACTTTAAATTTAAATTTAAATTTATTTATTTATTTTTATTATGAATGGCTAGATTATTTTTAGAATTAATTAAAAGTTTTATATTTTCAATTTTAATGTATTCAATTATTCAAGATTTTCAATACCGCTTATTGGAATTAAGTTGGGCATTACAAGGTAAAAATATGTTTATGAAAAAAAATTAGGTACCAAAAATTTATTTGACTATTTTTTATTTAGTTATGGGTAATTAAAACATTACATAAGCCATATACTCTAACACCTCCTCTTAAGTCTTACAATACGATGTAAAATATTAGCCAAAATACTCTTCAATTTGACAAAGAGTTCTTGGACTAGTAAGACTCTATTGTGAAAAAGATTGCACACGGGTGAATCCTTCCCACTTGGTGAGGGGAAAATCCTTGTAGGTTGCAGAAAGGATTCAATATTAGGTGTCCCTATTGTGTGGGTGAGTGCTCCAAGTAATATTACAAGTGCTTGCTAGTAGAAAAAAAGAAATAAACAAAGAAAATGAAAATAAAATAAAATAAAAAAGAACAAAGGGGTAGGAATGCAAAATCCAACAACCAATAGATGCCAAAACACTTTTTCATTTCCCAATGGTCAAGCATGTACAACACCTAGGAGATGTGAGCTCCAATGGAGGAAAGCAATCTATATTAGGGAGGTTTATCTAGTCCACACTAGATGCTAAGTAGCTTGAATAACAAATGAGAAGAACACTTTCCCCTTGAAGGAAGTGTTGACGCTTGGAAAAATCCTTGCACCGACAGTAGGGATTCTCCCCAATGAAAAGTCCCAACGAGACTGTTCACTGTTTGGAATGGGGAATCCGTCCGGTTTACGGTCCAGATACCGTAGAGTGTATTTTGAATTTAGTTTACCAGTTGCGCCCTGGTCCACCATTTATGTTTTATTATCTAAGCATGCAAATGAAAATTCCCTAATTATAACAATGCACGATCCTAACTAGGCTGAGTTTAACTAATAGGTAGAAGCCTCACAAGTGATGCGCAGGTTATTACCTCTTGTATTACCACTTCTACCTTATCAATCAACTAATACTAATCTACTAAAGCGCATATCTTTAACTAACTAGTCTAATCTATCCTTCAAGGAGAAAAATTTACAAAATATGAGTAATGGTTGAGATTGCTTAGACAACTTCAACAGTTAACTTATTGAAAGAAAAGAATCACAATCACAGTAAAATAATTACACAAAGATAACTTTGGTACACATTTGTTTCATTCATTACTCATTTTACACAGAACATTGCATTTATAATTACCATTAGTAAACTCATTTACATACCTTTAGATTAATCTAATAAAGCATGAAATATCTTACTATATATAGATGAACAAAGGAATAAATAACTCTGTGCATCCATTCATAACATTTCATGCAAAAATCCATGTAATCCTTCACCGGTAAAATAGTTCTTTCTCAGTAGCAGAAAAGTAGTTCTCATACAAAATGATACTTGTTCTTTATTGCACTAGCAAAAATCCCCCCACTATGCTATTTTTTCCCTATTTATCTTTACAAAAGTGGTCTTTATGTGACTGATCACTTCACATTCCATCTTAACCCTTTGTTTCCACAATGTTGTCCCTTGTGGTTGCACCAAAATAAATAAGAAAATACAAATTACATTAATTAGATGAAATATCATTCTCATAAGATATTACATTAAATTGTTAGGGATCTAATAACTTTAAATATATTTCATGTGTGGATAGCTCTTTGAGTGCATCTATAAATCCATTTGATACAACTTTATGACTTTTACCCAAAAAGGAAGCATTTAAAGTTGCTTGTACAATATGTTGTTGGATATCTTATGCAGTGAGCACGCCCAACCTTTTAATATAACTGATCATATCTTCATCTAGACCATTCTTCGATTCTACCATATGTTGTTCTTTGGATGGAAACTCATCCGTGGCCTTAGGAGCTGAAAGATGACATTTCTGGAAAAATTATTATACGGCCTGATAGTTATCTTCACACTTTGTGATCGATCTCTACACTTCATTATGTATCCTCTTGGATGATTTCCGACAACTATCTAGAAGAGCTATATCCAATTTTAATTCAACAACTGTTCTTTTGGGAAAGTGTGCAAGAACTTCTTTGATATTTCCTTTCCATACGATCACCTTCTTTACTTTATTATAAGTTTCCACCTGTTTCTATCTTGCATTTGAAGCTTTTGTAGATATCTGCTTCAATCTATTCACTACCTCTTTTAACTCATAAATATGCTCTGTCAATAATTCCTGGGAGTGAAACAGTTGCTTCTGCAACTTCCAAGCTTGCTTGTAGAATGGTGTCATGTATGGTTGTTGTGCTTGAGAATATTTGAGTTGCTCCATCAAGGACTCTTTTTTCTTTATTCAATTCATCTATCCGGGTTTGCAAATATTCCTTTTCACTTGTAAGAGATTCCACCTATTGTTCCAATTGAGTTTCTTTATCTTCTAGCTCATTGATTTGAGCTTGGAAATCTGCCTTTTCTCCTTCCATTATTACTAGTTTCACATTTAAGGAGTCTTTCTCATCTTCAATATTATGAAATTATAACAAAATCTTATCCTTCTCTACTTCTAGAGCATCCTGCTTTATTTTTATTTCAATTCCCTCACTTCGGGCTTGTACCAAGTTATCTTTCAACTTGATCGTCTTAGCTTTGATTCGTCCAAATCTTCAGTTAATTTATCTATGTTGTCTGTGTTTGCTTGTGCTGCAGGGTGAATCCACAAATATCGTTCACCATTTTTTGCGGATAGAATAGAAAAAAATTGTTTTTCGGACCCTCGATCGAGGTATTTTAGAGCCCTCGGTCGAGGTTTTAAAAGCTCGATCGAGGGTTTTAAAATACCTCGATCGAGGGTTTTAAAAAACCTCGATCGAGGGTTGAAACAAGACCTCGATCTAACTTTTCAAAAACATAAAAAGGCTCGTATTAGGCCCTCGATCGAGCAAATACCTCAATTGAGGGTTTTAAAATACCTTGATCGAGGTGTTGTTCAACCCTTGATCAAGGTGTTGTTAAACCCTTGATCAAGTCTTCTGGATCCATACTTCCCGAGTAGGTACAAACATCTATCTTTTCCCGACCTCTCATATCTGTCAGAAGCTTGATAAGTTTTTCTTCTGGTTCATCTTCCGCTGCTTCCCGTGGTTCCACTTCTTCGACTTCCTCGTCGTTGTGGTCTAACGCATCAAGAATACAACCACACCTTTGGATTTCTTTGATCACTGCGACTTCATTGGTCAAAGTTCGTATCGTTCGGATGCACTCGTCGAACATCTCACGATCAACTGTGACTGCTACACCACACGCTCTTCGTCCTCAGACATTAATGCCTCTGTGAGCCATTTTCAACCTCTGTTGAAACTCCCACTTGTCAAATCGCAACCGGACTTTCACAAGTCGTGCATAACTCTACCCAACCTCAGCTGGAGATGTTCAATGTACTTGGAGGCTCAATATCACTCGACGTTCTTCTACACGCAGGATTCCATTCCCTCTCTGATATAGCTATCCTTTGGCTCTCAGGATAATATGTTCTGATACCAACTGACGCAAGGCAGGTTGGTATTGCCGCCTTTCTCCTCGGTAGGATTCTACTCCTGCTTAATTCAACCAGACTCACTTCCGAGCTCTGATACCAACTGACGCAAGGCACCTTATCGCAACAAGGTTCTTGCTTAACATTACACACGACACGACCACAATGTTCACACAAACAAGGTGTAAAACAAGATGCCAGAAGTGGCTTATATTACTTCTACCAATCGGTTATAATGCGGAATAACTGTAAATACAAATAACTAACTATCTGTCAGCCTCAACTGTTACAATACAGAAGTAACTGCAGTGTGCTCTCTCAGTGTGTTGACCTCACCCTCTCCGGGTTCGCTTCGAAACTCTGAGCTATGACTCGATCTTCTCGGCGTTCGAAAGTTGTGTGACTATTCACTCCAATCTACAGAACTTCTCCCCGAACTCTTCTCTGCAATTGCTTGACTCTCCAAAATTCCAAGTCCCCGAACTGATCCGAACTCCTCGGCCTTCTACCTTGCTGTTGTTCCCGATGTCCACTCCAACACCCGAGACACGCATCCTCTGTCAGCCGGTCCTTCCACGATTCTGCAGACCTGGAACTATCAGCACCCCGACCATGCTGCACATCCTATGCCTGTGACGACATCTGTTATGTCTTTACCCACCTGCAATAACTGCCACTAACTTCCTTAGCAACCATGAATTGTTGCCAAGTACTCTCCTTGACTTCTATTCTAACTCCTGACAAGATACAGTAAACCATCACATCAGCCATACTATCCTCTATCAGCTTCGACTTTGCCTGTCGGCTTCACTCTGCACTTAGGGTTTGCCACTCCACCCCTTCCTCCTCGCTTGGCTCATGCCTAATCTGTCGATGTCGCGACCCGACAACAGGTCGACCTTCCCATGACTCTGCGGTAACTTGTCGCCTATCGACACTAACATGTCGACTCTTGACTATTGTCTGTCGACATTGACATGTTGACTCTCGACCTCTTTCCTCTTGTCGAATGCTTTAACAATTTCTGCTCGACTTGTTGACTTCGACAACCAACTTGTTGATCTGCACCAGTGGTCATCGACACTTCCTCTGGTCGGTCCCCTCATGTCGATCAACTTCAACTGATCTTCCTAGGTCACGATGCTCCTGCATCAACCATTTCAGTACTAAAATGGTTTCGTCTTTGACCATTTTAGGGTAAAATTTTCTTTTATTCCGACTCTTTCGGAGAAACAATAATTTTTACTCCGACCTTTTCTGTGAAGATTTGGATTGTGTTGTGAATGTTTTGGCGCATAAACAAATTTTCTTTCGATATAGAAAACCTAAAAAATTTCAAATTGTAGAACTTCTTGTTGATGTATTTGTAACTTCAAAAGATATTCACTTATATATTGTATGTATTACATTTGTACTTTATTGTATCCCCAACGGAGATGTATTATTCCTCTGGTTGGAAGTGTCGTCATTTGTATTTGCAAGTGTCGCAAGTTATATTGTAAATGTCGTAACTTATATTTGATGGGTTATTAGACCACCTTAGAGGGGTCGTCCCAGTGTGGGTCAAAGGGTTATTAGACCACCCTAGTGGGGTCGGCCCAGTGACAAGTGGTAATGGGTTATTAGACTCTCCTAAGGGAGGTTGGCCCGGTTAGAGTAAAAGGCAAGTCAATTCATTGTATAAATAGAGAGTGTGTCTCTCTCATTCTATTCATTCACTCATTCACTCACTTCACATTAGTGAGAGAGAGGAGGAGTGCGCACAAGTGGAGGAGGAGTAGCTGCTGCAGACATTTATCTTTTGGGGATTCATCTTGGTGATCTTTGTATTGGTTCTTATTCTATCTCTGAGGAGGTTGCGTGGTTTTTCACCATCTTGGTTTTTCCCGGTGAAATGCTTTGTGTCTCTTGTCTCTTGTCTCTTATGTTTGATATGTTGTACATGTTGTTCTCTCAGTTAAGATCCTAGATCATATTAAATTAAATGATGAAAATCTAACACTTCTTATGGAAGTGTTTTCTAAGAAACTTTTTTGAAACCTAAGGGATCAAAAATAGAAAAAAAATATAAAGATGTACTCAAAACTAAGGAGGGGCCCTAAAATATAAGAAATTTTGGGGAAGGTGTTGCGGCTGCAAAAGGAAAGTGGCAATGGATCTTGATAAATGCTAGACAAGAGGAAGAGGTGAGCTATAAGGGATCTCAAGCACAATTCCAGCAACATAACCTTACTCTGATTTATATCCTTCATAATCATTCCCATAGCTTACTTTTATAGGCCAAGAGATGGCCAAGAAATAACTAGATTCCAATGTGAACTCCTTGATCTCATTATCTAGATCCAAGGTACACAAAAGGGGCCATTTAAGGAACCCAAGTGTGTGAGGATCCAATATCAAATTTGCGGAGGTAATGGTTCTTTCATGAGTCTTTAATGCACCACTGGTGGTTGATATTCTTTTGTTTCTGTTAGTCATGCAACTATCGAAGGAATATCCACATTGGTCGTGCAGTCGTAGTTTTGATAACACACGTAGTAGCCATTAAAATAAACCTTAATTTACATAACAGATTTAGGGTTCAAAACCCCTTAGCATAGCCACAAACAAATCATAAAACACAGTAAGCATCACAAGTCTTGTAATACAAAGTAACAAAATGGTGAGAGCATTCGCTCAGGTGTTATACTTTTAAAATTCATTTGATTTTTGGAAAAACCTTATTTATTTATCCATCAAAGCTTACACATAACAGAACGAAGGTAAGCAACGCAAGTCAAGGTCGAGGGTTCAACCCTCCCTACAACTATCATTCATAAAACATAACTGAGCTTCAACCCTATTCACCATGAAGGTTATCAAAACATTTCATTTCCAAAAATATCAAAAGGCCAAGAGTAAAACCCTTTAAAATATTTTCCAAGCTAAAAACCATTGTATTATCATTAAAAATTTATAGAGTAAGCATTAAGAAACCAACGAAGGACAGGTCGAGGGTTCAATCCTCCCTGTACAAAATTTTCCATACGGCTTAAATGTTACAACGACTGTCAAAACCAAAGCTTAAAACAAAATTGAATTCTCGGCTAAGCCAAAACGAAGACCGACATCATGCCAAACTTCACCATACCCTTCCAAAGTGCAAAGAGATGCTCATAGGGAGTCACCGAGGCTTACCAGGGCTTTTTAAGCTCTTTTTCCTGTCTGGTTATAACTTAAAACAAATGCCGCGGAAGAACCTTCCATAACGACAATACAAAGGTGGTTAAACCTTGAATGGCTCATACATTAAAGCTTAAACAATGATAATATTAAACACTCGATGAAACACAGTGGTTGACCATGACATTACCTGCAACTCTCACAGCACGCATGAACACATCTGCAACATTTTAAGCTTACAACATCAACTCTGGAGGTGCATGGTTCACCATCGAATGCAGTAAGGTAACAGTTCTGTAATGGCTCAACTCATATAGCCTGTTGGTAAAAACAATTGAAGGTTACAGGTCTCAACATCGAACCCCGGGAGAGATGCCTGCAAACCGTTGTTACAAACCCTAAGAACCCGAGATCCTATTGGCCTCTCCACCCATACGCTTTGCAAAAATGAATGCTCTAGGTTGTGGTCTCGTCGTGTATTCAAAACCCAACTAGGGTTTAAACACAAAGACCAAGAAACTTCACGTGGATCCGTGCCATGAGGGATTCCAACGGGAATTCCACCAAAACATAATTAATAAACTTTAGATGCCATAGCTACTGGTTACATGTGCCTTCCAACGCATTATCCACCGAGATTTTATTATATGGTCTTTAACGTGTTTGAAACATTACATTTGACTATTCACTATGACCATAGTATATAGTGCATAGTTATAGCATTTCGAAGAGCTATATTGTGCATAGCATAAAGTCAAGTGTATTGGGTTTAGTTTGTACATAGAACCTTTTTATAATAGTCATAGTATGCATATAGTTTAACACTGTAATGTGCACGAAGGTGATAACATCTAGTATAAGGTATAGTGCGCTTAATAGTTATCAACAATTAGTATATTGTGCATAAATTCCAAACCCTTAAGGTAGGGTTTGGAGTTATACAAGAGCTTGGGTAATATAAGTCAATAAACCCTTGTGCATATAAAATCTATGATGAAATTTTAAATATATTAAGCTATGACTTGATGCAAATGAATTAAAATGGCATGAGCAAGATAGTGAACATGAAGTTTAAACGCTTTGGCAATACAAGTAAATATATAAGGCTTTAATGAACTTCGTAAATTTCCTTTCAAACCAATAAAGATGTGGGTGACATTTTAAACCTTTGGAGTTTAAAAAGGTCCCTTTATTTATACATTGTAATGTGTGGAAAGAAGTATTGCCCTTACCTGTGATCTGCGATAGAAGTTCAAGTGCTTTAGCTAAACAGCTAAGTAAGCCTCGGGGTGCCCTTATGACCCCTTCATCATCAAGAAAACAAACAGTTAGCACTTATAAATAAAACAATACCATAGCTAATTTACGATATTTATACATTTAAAGAAGTAGCCATCTTTAATTAGAAATAAAAATAATCTTAAGACATTAGCAAGTCTTTAGCAAGTCTTTATTTATTATACTTCCGCATAACGAATGTACGCATTTAATGCTGCATAGAAATTTTTAAAATTTTTGTGAATTTTTGGGATGTTACATGGGGAGACTGGCCCTTGATGAGTAGTGTTGATGCATCGAGTAGGTGTTCCCCTAGTATTAGCCATGTGACTTGGCTAGGGGTGAATGGATCATATTGGGGCAGTTCCCTCTCATAGATATCCCGTGACATGGTGGGATCATTAGCCCTCAGTTGCACACACTATCCTCCTAAAGGTTGAGCATCGAGCATTTCCCCATTACCATGTGACTTGGCTAGGGGTGGGTCAAGTGGGATAGTTCTTTCTCTCGGACACCAAATGGGGTGGAGAGATTAGTCCCTAAGACGACTCAGAACAGGGAATTTCCTTCTCGCAGATATCAAGTGGGGTGGAGAGATTAGTCCCTAAATGCTCTTAGCAAGGCAATTCCTTCTCTCAGACACCAAGTGGGATGGAGAGATTAGTTCCTATATGCTCACTCATCACTTATGCAAGCTTATGAACTACCTCTCCAGTGCAAGAAGAATACGTTGATGCTTCAGGATGTATTCATGAGAATGTCTCCTTCATTGAGAGGGAGTGTTGACGATTGTCGCATCGATGAGACATTGATGCTACTCTCTCTTGAGAGGGAGAGAGTTGGAGTTTGACACTTCTCGACGGACTAAGTTGTGTTGAAGACCTTCCTTGTGATGACAAGATGTTCAAGACAAGTCGCGATCTAGATATGTTCAAGCATGATGATACCTCCCTAGTTAAGAGGGAATGTTGGTGTTTGTAGTATCAAGGGGTATCATCCTCAAGTCGGCCAGCAAAAAAAATAATATTTTAAAGACATTAATTTAATAATATTTATTATGAAATAACATTTGGGGAAGGGATAAAGAGATGTGTCCTTTCACTTCATTCACTATAAAGTGAAAGTCTTGAACTTGGCATTAATTCAATCATTCATCTATATCTCTACTACAAAGTGCTAAGGATGTAGTTGGTTATATGTCTCTTGTGCTTGGCTATACTTATGTGATCCAATTGCATATGTAGTTGATATTTTGATTGTATGATTATTCTATGATATATGAATATATGGTTACTTTATCTAGAAGGAAAGGATGTGGATGTATTATGTTGAGAGAATTTCGATGAATGACTTAACGAATTGCTTCTGATTTTGATGGTGAATCAGTAGCTTGTAGACGTAATTGATGATATCATGAGACGCAGAAGTTCAGAGTTGCATGGAAAGTAAAGCTGCTGACAATGCTGCTTTTGGTAGCGGACCGAGCTCAGCAATTTTCCGTTGAACATTTCACTCAAAACAGATTGTGCATCACCAACTCACTGAATGTAAGGGCCATTCCACCAAAAGAGACGTGGTATATCATTGGAATGCATATAAATTCTTAGTACAGAAATTAATAATTCTCCACGTTGTTGCAACATATAAACCAGCAATCACCATTTGTTTTTTGTTGCAGTAGCCGAGTAGGTATATCAACCAATCCTTCTACCTCATGGTCTTCTAGTTTCTTCAATTGTGTTGAAATGAGACAGATAACAATAAACTTAAATGTCTTATGTGACAATACTTAAAGCTTTCGTGAACTGAATGAAGAAGCAATTGACTGGTGTCGTGTTGTTTTGCTGTGGCGAGCTCAAAGTTTCCTATGTAAAAAGGAATAAATGTTCACCGTTGGAAATTAGAGATACGTAAACATCATAGTTTGTTGAAGGTTGAGAGAAATATGGGTTCGAATGATGTCATATGGACCCTTGCCCTTCAAATTTGGTGGAGTGCTTCTGTTCAAGATATTCTTACACGCCACACGTTAAACGGGTCATATAAACGGCTTTCAAGAGAAGGTTCTTTCGTTAAATATGACGTTTCTCAAAATGAGAACGACGTGAAAAGTCAAAATGAGAACGACGTGAGAAGGTTCTTTTGGGTAAAATATATTAAGACAGTGATGGGATATTTCATAAATTTGATGGAATAGGTTGCTGTTTTTTTATTCACATAATTTCATGATTGGACTCTAAGTGTCTGTATTTAAAAACTTCTACATACTAAAATTATAATTTTACTCATGCTTTATGCCTTAAGCTTTATGCTTTATATATGCTTTAACTAAACTTAACTCAACTCCTAATAATAGAACTTAGGTAATGCCAGAGTTAATTACTTTTTCTGATATGGCTGATATTATTGGCACCATAACTGCTATCAATCTACATACGTGCTTGTCAAGTTAGTTCTGTCCACTGTCAAATATGAGCGTGGGATAAGAGCAACTAAAACGCCCCTTTATTCCGGTGTTTTTTTCCATAATTCTGGTCAAAATTGTGCCTGGAGTCATCTAAAAAGATTTTTGGTTTTTGGTTTGACTTCACTGAAGTCAGCGGTTTCAAAATTTTTTAAAGACAGCGATTAAAACAAAAAATGTTTACCAAAAACTAAATTGTGAATGAAATAGATCGCAATTTTGGTGTTTGTATTTGAAATGCAAAAAAGTAATATATTGGTGATTTTGGTGTGTTTTTTTAATAATTTTAATGAATTAATTGTTTCTTTGTTTTCATGTTTCCAAAATTTCCAAACGTGTTTGGTATTAGATATGAATCTAAAACAAACAAATCGTTTCAGAGATTTATATCTTACTTAGCTTGAATTTGTATTATTCTCCAAGCTTTATGATGGTTCTATTTCATTGTACAATTTATATTGTTTATTGAAAATTTTGAGCTGAGTTGTTTGTTGGTTAATTAATCAACTCAAGGTTTTCAACGTATTTATTTATTGAAGGCATTCAAAACCTTTTTCACTTCATTACATATCATTATCTACCGAACCCCTCAATATTTAGGACATTGATGGTTGAATCTAGGTTCTTGAATCGATGATTATGTGCAATTTGATGATTAATTATATTTTTCAAAATGGATCAGTGTAATTTTTTTATTGAATGTGAAAAAATCAAAATTATGATTATGTCAAATTGTTGTAAAGCTAATTCTGAATTCTTCTATTTCAAATTTTAAACTTTTGGAAGTTGTTTCAAGTGTTTCTAACCATTTTTGGATAAAAAAATTTCAATTATAGATCAAAGAAGTTCAATTTTAAATGAAAGTTATAGTCGCAACAAGTTGAATATTAATTTTTAAACTTCAATGCTTTAAGGAAAATCCACTATTCCCATGTTATTTACCTATATTATGCTTTGAATTCTATCCATGTCTTATTCTTTATCATGCTTCTTTCAATATTTTCATGAGATTTGGAGTACATGGTGTATGTTTAGCCCTCCATTGATTGAGATGGATTAGCACATGGGAGATGGTATATGATGGGGGAACTTCCATAAAGAAGGTAATGTCTTATCCCTTCCCATCTTCTTTTTCCTTACTATTTTAATTTACTTCTCCTTTATTTATTTATTAATGTTTATTATTGTTTTGTTGTTTCACATTTAAAGGAGAAAGAATAAAAACATAGCATTTTGAGGGTTCATGCATAGATGTAGCTCATAGATGTGGTTTAAGATTAACACTCTCATTGAAAGAAACCCCTTTGATGTTTCCCAAAGCCTTATCCTCATTCATAATTCGTCTTTTTCCTTCCATGATCAAAAGAAAAAGATAGGGTGATAGAGGAAATCCCTGTCTCAGTGCCCTGGAATATTTAAAGAACTTGGATGGAATAGGTTTCAAACGAAGTGCCAGAATTTTCGATATAATTTTGTAGGCTCTGTTGCATAGCGAAATGGGCCTGAAGTATCCAAATTTTCAGGTTTATCAATTTTAGGAATCAAATCCAGAAAATTCAAGTTGAGTAAAGAAGGCATGCACCTAGACATTCTGACTTTCTCTGCCATATTCAGAAGATCCTCACCTAATAAATAAATAAAATCTAGATAGATTTCTGGAGGCCAACCATCAGGACCTAGAATTTTCTGAAATGCTTTAATAGCACTACTTAGTTCCTCCAATGCGATCTCTTGATATAAATCATCATTGAGTTCCTGATTTAGCATTCTCGTGAATTTACCAATGACTTGAAGCATACTCATCGCATCCTAATGGTTCGGTTCAGTATATATATCCTTGAAATGGTTGTCAGTAGCATCAAATAATTCAGAAAATCCTTTAATAGACCTAGAATCATGGTTCTTCAACTCCCAAATAGAATTATAATTTTTCCTATGTGCGCCAGTTGATGAAAAAATTTAGTGTTTTGATCCCGAACCTGGAGCCATAATGCTCTACTCTTGAGTCTCCATTCAACTTCTACCTCACAGAGGATCTTACCTTTTTCCTGTTCATACTCCATAATTATGTTTTTATGCTCGGGAGTAGGGAAAAAGCAATCGGAATACCCATATAATTTCAAATTTTCACTTTCAATCCCCTCCAATATTGATTCATGGGATTTCCTTTCATCCAGGTTCCACTTTAACACCACTACTTTCAAATAAATTAGAGACTCATCCATCTGAATAAAATCAAAACCCATCCCAAGAATAATATGTCTCCAATGAAGTCAGACCAATTCTTGGAAGTTTTTCAATTAGCCCAATCATAATTGTATTTGAATGGGGACCTAGGTGTGCACATAGAGTGTCCCCGTTCCATCCAAATAGGAAAGTGATCAGAAAAAAAAGGAAGAAACAACCCAAGTTCTATCTGTAAGCGGCCAACCAAATGAATTGTTATAATAAAGGGATCAATTCATTTGTAAATGCCAAGAGGACCGGTCCTCTTGTTGTACAAGGTAGGCTTTAATTCCAGAGGTTTAATATCCATCCAATCCTCATCCTTCAATAAATCACCTAAAATTGTACCCAGAGGATCCAAACGAGCAGCGTGCCCCCAAATATCATCGAAAGACAATGTGAAATTAAAATCACCGCCAGCAATCACATTATGAACCCTTGTAAAATCCTTCCTTAATAAAGAGTGACATACTTTAACATACAGACCATAAATGTTCAGAATAAGAAGAGGGAATTCCAACTCTCCTAAAATATTTCAACGCTCACCACATTGCAAAGGGAAAAGGAATTAAGAATCCTTACCTTCTTGGACACTCCTGTAACCAGACCACCAGAGCGACCTGAAGCATCCACAGCAAAAAAATCCATACCTGGAAAAATACTACCTAGCAGATAAGAAACCTCCACAGAGTTCATCATAGTTTCTTGAAGCAACACTATATCAGGACGTTCAACTTTAACAAAATGTTTGACGGATAATGATATGGCCCACCCTCCAAGGCCGCACACATTAATAGAATAAATTTTTATATTGGAAAACCATGAGGGGGTTTTCTTGCTCTAATTACACCTGATAATTTCATTCGTCTCCCCTTTGAAATCTCTTGTTTGGCGCTTTCCTAATCCTGGGTCATCTTGGACTTCCTTCCAAACTTAGTATGAATGGGTTTCAATTCCAATTCCAATCCTCTTGAATTCAGATCCGCTTTCAACCGAGATCGACGAAAATATGGACCACGAGAGCTAGAGCTCGATCGGCTACTCTCTAGCGCCCAAAGTGATTTAACTGGAGATTACTTCGAAGAATCTGAATTCAATCTAGTAATAGGCGCATCCCTCAATAAGGTGAAATCTTGAGCCGGTGCATCATAGGAGACATTACCCATCGAATACAAAGGATTCACAGCGTTATCCATCCCCTTATCCTTTGAAGAGTCCATAAGAATAGAGTCCAACACAGCTTCACCACTATTTTCCCAGATTTGTTGAAGAGTATCCACTTGTATAGTGTATAGATCCAAACTATTGAAAATTTTAGTTCCATTATTAGGTTGAGGGACAAAAGGGACTTCAGTAGGCCCCACAAAATCTTGAATAACATCCTCCCTAGGAACCTCCTCCTGAAAGCCCTTACCTCTGTCACCATGCATGGATACATCATTCATGTAGAAAGTAGTATTATCATTGCCCACATGAGCTTCTTTTTTGGTCCAAATATTCTTAGAGAAACATTGTTCACAGTCGGTGACCACGTGGCCATAAAGATGACATCGGGCGTAAGGGAATGGAACATTCAAATAGTATAAATGTTGGGTAAATATATTATCACCCGCCACAAGGTCAATGAATTCTAATAAACCCTTCCAAGCATCCACCACCACCAGAATACAAGCAACTGACCTCCATTGTGATTTGTATAGATCTGCATTGATTCAGATCTTGGGCGCTAAGACCCGGAAGGCTTGAATGCCGATAGAGGAGGAGAAGAGATAGCCTCAAATTTGAAGTGGACAATGGATCAGCTGTGAGAAAGACACAGCAGTGAGATCTGGGCTGTGAAAATCCTAGACATAGAAACATAGAGTAAGTATGCCACATGGAGGGGTGAGTCTCAAAGAGGGTTCTTTGATCCTCACCTCTCAAACTATGCTAAGAAAGGAACTTAGAACCAATAACTCAATAATAACTCAATAAAATAAGATAAAGGTAGGATGCCACAAATAATATCCTTCTTTATTTAGAATACATAAAGTCCTTTATATAAAATCATTACAATGTGCCTTGAAGTCACACCATGGAACAAAACCATGGGCTGCCAAATACCATGGATGGGTGTAATCTAAACTGTGGGCTGCATGGAATATTTCAAAACCATGGATGGGAGAGGGTGGCCTCTCCATTTAATGCTTTTATGACTTATACATCCAAATTTAGAACATATGCCCCCCTAAAATTCAGATCATTCCTCCACCCTTAGAAAATGATGGTCCCCATCATTTCATGCTAAAAAGAGACCCATGATTACAATGTGCTAGTTACCAATGAAGAGAAGGGTTTTGTGTGGTTGACCCATAACCATGATTACAATACATAACTGTGGGTTTTTGTGGTTGACCCATAACCGTGATTACAATACATAACTCTGGGTTTTTGTGGTTGCCCCATAAACACGGGTTTTGTGTGGTTGACCCATAACGTGGGTTTTGGGTGGTTGACCCATAATCGTGATTACAATACATAATTGTGGGTTTTGTTTGGTTGCCCCATAACTGTGGGTTTTGTGTGGTTAACCCATAACCGTGGGTTTTGTGTGCTTGACCCCTAACCGTGATTACAATACACAACTGTGGGTTTTTTGTGGTTGCCCCATAACCATGGGTTTTGCATGGCTAACCCATAACTATGGATTTTTTGTGGTTAACCCATAACCATGATTACAATAAGATTTAATAAATGTCCAAAAATTGAAAAATTCATGATCTTTGGTGTAGTTGATGTCTTGTTGCAAATCCATTCATAACTTCTAATGCACATGATGAAATTGAATTCCATTGAAGACCCATTTGAGATCTCGAAGATACCTTTCCATCCATATAACATAATTTCTATGTGGTTTCCCAATGAGTGAGAAAATATTTGTTGAAGCTCATGAGATGTGCACATACTATTTTAAAGACATATGTTGCTTCAATTGATGATATCTCTCAAACCAGAAAGTGAAATGAAAAACCGCGAGATACCAATTTTACATTACAAAAATAAATTTCCAATGATCTATGGTAGATCCTATGAAACATTCTATGGATTCTGTAGCAGTTCTGAAATGTCCTGTAGAGTTCACAACATCCCTCTAAATTTCGATGACTGTAAGAGTGTCGAATGTAGAGGGCCAAGGGTTTGTAGAGTAGCATGGGTTGTTGCAGAGGTTGTGGAACTTCCATGGGAAGCATGGACACCTTGTAAAATTATTGAAAACACTGCATACCAATGGATGTATTAGATCCATGTATGGTTCTCTTTGTAATGGTGAACGAAGATCCGAGGGTAGACAAATATTTGAACCCGCAGTAAGCTTCAAACCCTTCTTCTGAAGGAGAGCGTACCTTCTCTGATACCTGTTGTCACACAAACTCTAGTTGTTGCATTAAGGTGTCCCAACAAGGATGGTAGAGGGTGGACAGCTAGGAAGGTGTAACCAGCAGTGGCCAAGTCCTCCGCTCAATGAACGGAAGTCACACCGGACAAGGCTATTGTCACTTTAGACGAGGCACTTAGCCAAGTCAAGGGGGAGACCCTGCTCAACCAGTGATGGTTGAGAAACAAAAATACACCCAAGCCCTAAAGGAATAAGAGATAAAAACAAGGAGTGAGTGTAGATGAGCTCCTAAGTCTAGTTTCAGCCAACTGATGGACACAAGTAGTGAAATAATAGTGATGTAGAAAGTGACCAGCAATCAAACGTGATTAGATGACAAGATTAAATTAGTGATTGTATGGCTGAAATAGTCTAAGGAGATACAATAAAATGGAAGTGAACTGCTGAAGTAAAACTGCCCAAGACAAGGGTTAAACAGTGAGCCAAATGGATCTAGAGCAGCAAGAAATTAGTGTTTATAGTCACTTCTAGCCAACGAAACTTGATTTCTTGTGATAAAATGGTGTTCTAAACTCAAATCAAGAGTACCCACAACCCGAAAAATGACCCAACAGTGTGACTAGCTGGAATGCCCAAGGAGGGCGAATTCAATGGATGACCAATGCCTAGTTCTATGGGTAAATGGGGTCGGAATTAAACGAAACTTAAGATATAGAGGTTTAAGCACATTTCATTAGTGGGTTTTAAAGAAAAACTAAATCTAATGGTGGAATTTTAGTATTTTAATTTTTAGGGTTTTAGTGTAAATTTCTGCTCAACACACACACATTTAAATTTAGAATCTAAGAGACCAGCAAGAAGAACCTACTTGAGAATGAATGGATGGATGAGACTGCTGAAGACTAGCCCTCCAAACTCAATTGCTGAGTAGCAATGTGTTCCCTTTGGCGTTTTGAGCTCCCAATGACCAAGTGCGCCCTAGCAACCTGCCACAAACAAGATCAAGTCAGTGTATGCAGCAAATAGCAAGAGAAACTAGCAAGTAAATGACTGAAAATGAAAGAAATTGAAAGGCGCAAGGCAATAACAACTCCCTTTATTGATACTCTGAAGAAAATAAGCAGTTGTGGGGTTCCCACTCAAAAAACTGCGCCGTCCTCGAGCTGTGCTGTTCACCTGCAAATTGTTGGCCAAGGACAAGATGGAAACAATGCACTAACAACACAACAAGGCTAAGGAAAACTAGATATCAGTCAAACAATACATATCCATCCACAAACTCTCAAGTAACTCGGTGAAAAATGGCTTTATATCATCAAAACTCAAGTGTACAATGTACCAAGAGAGGGAGAAATTGGAGAGAATCTCTCTTAAGTAGAGAATTCCTCCTCTCAAAACCTAATTCCCTCCAAAATGGAGGGTTGGGATAAATCCCCCATCAACCAAAACGAATGGAGGAGATCTCTCCAAGAGGGGGTGCGAATTGCCCAAGTGAAGTGCACAAGTGGAGGAGGGGTCCCTTGTAGGGCCCATACAAACATCAAATAACATGCTAGGGGGTGTCTATATGGTGTTTTACCCCCCTAGCTAATACATCAAGGTCCCACACAACATGGAACATCCAAATCAAAATTGCCCAAGTGACGAAAAATGCCCCCCATGGGCAATTTGTCCACCTAGGTGAGTTGGGCACGAGAGGGCCCCACAATGCACAATATCATGTCCAAACATTACCAAATTACCTTAGAAATCACCCTTGTATTAGCCAGCCTTTGATTTTTGCCCTTTGCTATAGTTGCCTTTGTCAATTTTTTATTTTTCATGTATTTTATTACTAGTTTATATTGCTGAAGGAGTAAATTGGGCTTTTGACCCACTTATAGTGCCTGGATCGTCGAACTGTCTGCTACAATATGATCATGGACCCTAAAAATAGTAGGAATGGTCACTCGAACGACCACAATCCATCACTTAGGCACTGTTTGCCCAAAATCCATGATTTTTAATTAAAACATGTCATTAATGACCAATAATAATTAAAAATCTCATCGTTGCCTCAATCTTTTCAAATTCTGACGATTGGAAGTTCATATGGGACCCCAAGAGAATACAAATGACCAAAATCGAAATCTTGATCGCAATATTTTTTCGGGCCCATTTTTGGCCTAGTCAACCTAGTTTGACCATGTCAAATTTGGTCAACATGGTGTTGGCTGAATACCTGTATGCAATATGAAGCGATAGGCTTTCTTTTACATGTTAGTACATTACTAAGCAATATGATGATAATATGGCGATAAAACCCATTAATTATATTTTTAAGTTTACTTAAACATGGATTAATTTTTCTATATAAATTTCCCATTAATTATATTTTTAAATTTACTTAAACATGGATTAATTTTTCTATATAAATTTTGTAGCAGTGATGGGGAATTAAGGTTTGGAGTCAAATCTAATATTTTGTTTATAGTAAGGAAATAAAAATTATATTTAAATATTTTTTTTATAAATTATAAATTAATATTATTTAATAAATATATAAGATTTGGAATAAAACCTACTCGGAAATTAGATATCATCAATCTAAAATGACAATAAGATCCAACTATTCCAACCTCCCTCCTACTTTTCATCACCGTGTTTAGTTCAATCAACCATAAAATGGGAGTTTGGTTAGCGAAAATATGTAGAAAAATGTATTGCAAGTTAAAGAAAATAATGGAGCAAGGAACGCGACTTTTTTTATTGCATAGATAGAGAAAGATGTGTGTTTTTAAAGTGTATGTCCTTAATAAATTTGCATAAAAATATGTGGATTTAACATATTTTCTGCAATTGATTATATTTCCACTTAGATTTAGATATGATAAAGGTTAGAGATATTGAAATATTAATGTATGGGCATTACTAGCGCATGTGCACATTCGTATAATTAATTTCAATGAATTAAAGAACCGAATTCATGCACCCAACCCCTTACAATAAAACATCATTATTACAACTATATTTGCAATAGTCGATACTTTTGAAGAGTAATACATGTATTATCTTTAATATGGAATTATGTTTGAAAACATGAACGAGTGAATAAATATTTTTCTAACACTCCCACTAAATTGAATATTTGTAATAAATGCAAACTAATGTTCTCAAAACAAAACAATTCCCACAGAGTAAATTTTTTGATGCAATTGTTAGTGCTTAATTGGTCTCATGCCCAATCACATTGACATTTACATATCAAGAAACAATTGTCAAACCATGGAATTCTAAGCCACCTTCCATGTGGTGTGGAATCTTAAATCAACATGTTATGGAAGAAACTATATATTAATTAAACTAAGTCTTGGGTCATAACATTCAATTTTTATGATGATAATGGTTGTTAACCTTTACTCACACTACCTTTTCTTATATGATTCCTTTTAAAAGGTAACGAATCATTTGGTTTTCTTTAGAATCTTATTTATGTGCTAGAAAATATAAGAGAACCATAACTAGGTCACCATAGTTTTGATAAGTTAAAATGTTAAGAATGTAGGTATTGAAACAAGAGCCTACTTGTTATTTTTTCTGGATGAGTCGATTCTCACTAGCTCACTTGGTCAAGGGACAGGTATTTACCATGGGTGACCAAGGTTCAAAACCCCTTTGGGTAAGTCAGCTGGGAGGTGACACCCAAAAATCCAACATAGTTGAAGGTTGGCATGGCCTAGGCCGAGTGCGATCCCCAGGTGATTTTGATGGCTTAGATGCCATTGGGTTGTTGTTTCTTAGCCAATGGTGGATTGCACTAGCCCCGAGTCATGGGCATTTCTTACAAACAAACAAAAAAGTGTTGTCTAGATAAGGTAAATTTTAGGGGCGGAATTTAGCCTATGGGTTATTTTTCGATGGTTTTTTCCAAAAAGGATTCACTAATTTTCATTTTTTTCTAAATTGATTCGCACAAATTCCATGGGATAAATTTTTCTTACTCTAAAAATCATAAAACATTGTCCAAAAACTATATAAAGTCCTTAGAAATTTGAAATTTTTTAAAAACAAATCCGTCAAACATTCTATGGTTGCAAATTTAAGAATTAGTAAGATTCACAGAAGGTTTATACTCTTTAAGAAAAGTATGATACCTAAAATTTTCCCTGGTTTGGATGATCTTTAAATAACAAGTCTACTCAAGATGTACATAGCCCTAATGGGAAAGAGTGAAAACAACTCATGCATGTATCTTGGACGATGAAAATGATGCAAGTAAATAACTAGCATGCCCACGCATCACCTAAAAGAAAAATAATTAATTGAATCACATGAAACTCTTTATCTTAGTTATGTGTTGTTGGGTATTCCTTCACTCTTGGGAGAGTGCCTTGGGTATATACATTTGTTCCGCTTGAATCCTAGGGTATATTTTAAGGGAAAAATTTAACCAATTGGCTAATTTTTTACTATTTTTTAAAAATATTCGCCATTAGCTTAAAAATTCAACTATTTTTTACATAAGATATGATTAAATTGATAAAATTCGCTAAAAAACACCATTTTTAAGAGTATATTATGTGTTTTTAATTGAATATTCACCTACATGTCTATATGCATGACTTTTTCAATGACTTTTCTCCAGTTTAAGAATGAAACCATTGAAGAAAAATATGTTAAATGCCATGGTTCAATATGATTTTGGTTTTACATAAGAATGTTTTGGACCTATGTGAAGCTGAAGAGTAACATCCATGTGTTGTGGTAAAGTTGAGAGTCCAAAGGTTGATGTTGCTGGAAGAAAAAAAAGAGCTAATGTGAGCTACGAAGGGATCCATCACTAAAAGATTGAGTTAGAATTACATAAAGGATGTACTATATACAATCGAGGCCTTTTGTCTTATGAATGAAACTACAAAAGAGATAATTATTGTATGGACTACAAAATAATATTGAAGAATAAACTTGGCAAAGGATGTTTTTTCTATGTAAAAAAGAGTTTAAGTGTCAATGTTTTAAGACGTTGACAAACTTTGTAGTGGGGAATGTGTGTTGGTGACAAAGTTAGATAGAGCCAAGCAAAAAAATTAGTTGTTAGTGTATGTTTGGAGCATACAATTATGGAGGTAGGATGCTTGTGATGAGATAATGTGTTGGAGTATTGTGACTACTCTCATTGGGGACGAAACGAAACCCCTATGAGCCATGTGTTTGGTAATGTGGAATCCTACTAGATAGGTGAGTGACTATAGAGGACACCAAATACTATGAGAGCTAAGATTGAAAGCACTCTTTCCTATAAGATGTGAAAGAATACAATATAGCTGAAATAATAGGGCCATAGAGTTGTTATACATCATATAAAAAATTTATATGATTGATAGGGATCATGTGTGCATCCTGATGAAGATTTAAATGTGCTTTAATAGAGTTGTAAATTTGTTTGAGAGAAGACATGGAGAGTGGCCAGATCTTAATGTAGATTCTATCACCAAGCTTCCATAGAGAGATGGAGAGTTCTTTGTATGTGATGAAGGTGGAGGTATATGTGAATCAGTATGTCCTTAGCGTAGATGGAACATGGCCATTGTGAAAATTCCAATAAGGAGTTGTGAAGCACATGATATGTTGTATATTTTGTATGTGTTGAGCCATGGGAACCCATTGCAAGGAAATACTTCTACTTCAACTATGGAATTGTAGGGAAAATTCATTTTGCATTGGGAAAGGATTCTACTTTGAGTGTTGAACTAAAGTAGGGGATGCGAAAAAGAAAGTATCAATGAATACCTCGGTGGGAACTATAGAGAAATAAATTTAAACTAACGCTATTGAATTTGAGTAGTCTAGCTAGGACATGGAGATGAGTATATATATTTACAAATTTCTTCTTATCATAGAAAGGCGAATTAATACCGTTGAAGATGGGTAGTCTAGGTGAGGAAGTGAGCCAAATAACTAGATCTACAAGTGATGCAAAGAGTTGTTGCAGTAGAGAGTAAATCTCAAAGAACCCAAAATTACAAAAAGTTTCATGAACAAATGTGGCATGGGATAGGATAAATGGTATGGTTGACTCCCCAATTTGGTAGATGGATGTGGATATAATAATATCGGGCTCAAACTATATATATGTAAGTTACCATGACTTCTATATTGTCTACACGGAGAAAAAATTCCTTGAAACATGTAGGGTAAATAAAAAACTGAAGTGTGTCACATTGAATGTATTTGCTCTAAATTGCCAATTAAAAAAAATATTTAGATAAAGAAGAACTTGTTTTGTTTACTAAATGAAATTAATGAATAGATTTGGATTGAAAATCATTGTTAGTATCATAAAATTCAGTATACTAAAACATCAGCTTCCCAAGTGTATTATAATTTCCATCAAGAACTCATACTATGTTGGGTGCTTGTGACATACATAATTCTTTACATAGTATTATTGTAGTAGGATATTCAAATCCTTTGCAAACACAAGCTTCTAAATCTTGTGTCTATTGTAAGGACAGTGGGAACATACCCAAGTGAATCCAAAAATTAAATTTTGTGAGGTCCAATGCTTACTGTAGTGAAGGCCAAATGTCAAACACATTGCTACTTAATGAATGCTTGAATGAGGGTTTGGAGAATACACACTCATTATTTAAAACATGCACAAATATGATTTCTTATCCTAGCATGCTTCCCAACTGTAGTGTCCCTAGCCTTAAACCCTAGTTTCGGAGGCACCAAATGACTAAGTGGAAGGTTGAAGTAAGGTTATGCACAACAGTTTAAGGTTCTGTAAGGTTATTCCAATGTTCCAAAATGAAAAATAATTAAAACGTTCAAGCTTTAAAACATTTGTGACACTTAATATGCAACTATTTCCTCAAATTCTTAACATATTTCAATCAAATTGGAAACATTTTATTCCAAGGACAACACCAGAATTGAGTTTTTTGGTTATTTTGGAATTCTAGATTCACTATTTAATTCCAAAATTAGTGAAATATGTGTATAACTATTTAATTGATGCAAGGATAACTAAGCATGAATTTAAACCAGTTCCACATGCTTAATCAATGTGGACATAGAAATTATTAAACACATTCATGAGAGGCCATAATAATCCTTATATCATTTTTAAATCAATTTTACGGAATAATTTGCAAACCACTTCAGTTTAGATTTTTGCAACTATTAATTATGCAATTATGACACTTCATAAATCAAATTGCAACACTTCCTTAAGCAGTTAAGCATTAAATATCATATAATATTTGAATACAATTTATAAATCCATATAATAATTATAATTATCAAATATGAATGATTACATCTATAGCCATTAACTTATTAAGAAATTCAAATCTACATATTAGACTTTTATTTACAAACCGATCGTCTCATTAGCATCTGATTCCCTACAAAACCAATTGTAAGGTTAATTTAAAAAAAATATTATACTTAGGATGCATGCTAAATACACCAAGGGTGCACTATCATGATAATATATATGCATACAACCAAAGAAAACATATATATTGACAAACAATCGATCCAATCAAGTTTCCAAGCAAAAACTAGTCAACTAGAGTTCTGAAAAACCAGCAAATCAATTGCGAAACTCAGAAAATGAAATATTATCAGCCAATGTAGGAACTCTCAATCCACCAATACGCACTATCATGAACATGCACATCCATGAATTATCATATAATCGAATCTACAGAGAAACCATCAAAATAATCCAATTTTCTAGTTGAAAAACCCAATTTATAGCAGTCAAAACTCAGTAATTTAATCTATAGAATCATTAAACGGATCTGATAAGTCATGGAAGGTGCAATTTTAGGTTAATATATATCCATAAAATATATATGAACCATCATATCACCCATAGTAGTCAGAAGAATCAAGTTTTCAAGCAAAACTCTTCAATCGGTGTTCCAAAAACTTGGTATTTTTATCTGTAAACTCAACTACATAATAGAACATACATAGAGGGAGAAATAGCATAGTAATATACAACAAATAACACATCAATAAACACAATACAAGTTGCGATCAAGATCATATCTCATATACAAGAAGATTTCACAAATTTCGAATAGTTTAACCATTGAATTTGCATCCAACCATTGATACATTAACCATGTACATCAACAGTAAACAATTCAGTTATGGAAACAATTAAATATCATATAAAAATATGAATCAACATAAAATAAGTCACTTATCTTATTAATGTGCATTTGGCATCGACCGGATCCACCCAGCCTTAGGCACTGCTAATCCAAATCTTACTTTGACTGGCCACCCCTGAGTTGATGCCACGGATCCAAAGGTAGATGTGTACTCAAGGATATAAATATAAGAATACTCAATCCCTCACCACCTACTTTCTATTCCACCCCACTACTAATTGCAATGGTAATCCCTTCACCACCCAGGTCCCTTAGAATACAACCATTCACCACCAGGATTTACGTGCAAGATCAGGACAGAGACAAGCAATGGATTAGACAAACAATTCAGAGCTATCCAGGATTACATCAAACACAAACACAAGGTCTGACACATGAAACATAACATAGCATACATTGCTCACAAGATTACTAGATCTTAGCATGAATTACATGAATCACATCTCCTTTCCCAAGAAGATAAAGCATGGTTTTATAGACCAAGGGAGGAAAATTCGAGCCAAGGAGGTTAATTTGAGTTAGGATAGAGGTGAGGAGTGTGGTTATTCCCCACCAACTCGAATTCATAATGCTAAATCAATTAGGAGAAAGGAGGAGTTACACAACCCAATATTCCTTCCCAAAATCCCAAAATGGAAAATAATGTCATAAGGAGGTGGGAGTTACAAAACCCAAGTATGGGGGATAAAGAGTGAACACCCATGAGAGAGAGAGAGAGAGGGTAAAATAGGGTCATACATGACTCTATATCAAAGAAATAAGAGCATCTTCCCTCATCAATTCATTGTGTAATAGTGGAAGCTAGAAAATAGCTTACAACCCCTAAAAACTAGGGAGAGGGCTCACAAATGACCAAAAGCACATAAATAGGAGATAATATTTTCCAAGGAGGGCGCATTCACCAAGTGGAGTCCACAAATCCTTCATGAGGGTGCACTAGTAACTCCTTATGCAAAAATAATAAAAAATATCTACTCCATGGTCCTGAAATAATAAAAGAGTCCAAAAATATTCACAATTAACCATCCCAAGTCCCAAAATGAACAAGGATGAACAAAATCAATCCAAAAAAATGTTCTAAAGTGCTATGAATGTCCCCATTCCCCATCACATTGTGGAAACATGGTCTCCCATCCTCGTTTGTGGTTTCCTCTATACCAGTTGTTTTTCAATTAATTATGTACGACAATAATAATGTCTCTCGGTCCTTAAAGACCCTTGTCTTGGAACCTAGTGCCACAATAATAAAAAATTACAACATATTACATATGTCTATGGATTAACATACGGGATATTACATTCCCCCCCTTAAACAATGCATTGTCCTCGATGCATAATACATACATGATTTTACAAAATATTCAGAAGGATCACAACCTTTAGTTTTCTCGTATTCCTTCTCGGAAATCCTCTTCTGAGAAACCACAATACTTCCCAATACCACCTATGCCTCAGTCCATCTCCATAGCCTATGTGTTGTGACTCCCTTCAGCTAACACATTCCTAAGGATATCACCATCCCATCCTCATGATTCCCATGCAAGAACCAGGACTTGCAGAGTGGTCCCCAGTTTAGAAGCAAGGGTCAATATTACAACCCCATCAGTGGGTCTTCAAAACTCAAAGATACATCCACCTAAAAATCATATTTCAACGACCCATATGATTAACATCAGGTTTAAAAATGTGTGATACATGATATAAGGATATTCTTCAACAACTAAACCATGAGCATAAACATAGCATAAATCATGAATATAAAGGTAGCAAAAATCAATCACCGTGGCACATATAGAGAATAAAATAACACGAATATCACATGGGAGAATACTTATCTCAATTTTGGGAAACTAGATTCAATGAGACTACACTCCTCCTACAAGCAGAGTGCGCTTAGTCTAGTAACCCTCACAACTACCTCTTCTAAGAACCACAATGCCTCCCACTACTAATCTCTTGTCTGGCTCCACTTCCTATGGGATGTGACTCCTATCACCATTCCATTTCCTAGCTTCCTGTGAAAGAACCTAGACTAGAAGAGTCAACTCAAAGATGCAAGGACAACATCCGCTAGACTACCCTCTTGAAACATATACTAGATTGTTCTTGGAGGGGATCCAGGAACCCAATCCCAACAACTAAACTATATTCTTCAACAAAGATACTTGACTGAAGATGTTTCTTCAACAAGGATACATCTCCCATATCTCTACAAACACCGGTTAGCATATATATATATTCAACAAGATACATAAAATACATCTTCAAGAAATAAATTCTAATTAATCACATGAAATAAATTCAATTTCACTCTATTTCACCTATGATACATGAAATACAACAAGTTACATGAAATTAAAACACTTGAAATGCATCCTCTTGAATCGCATCCTAATCTATTCAATCATACATCATACACATACTCTAGGATATATGAAATGTATGAAGGGTACATGAAATGCACTAAGATACTTCTTCAACAAAATAATTGAAATGCATCTTCCCAAAACTCATTCTAATCAATTGAAATGAATCAGGTATATATATATTGTTTCAATGAGAGACTTTCAACAAGGTCATAAAGACATTCAGATCACAAAGATACTTTACTAACAAAGATCTAACAAAATCATAAAGATAATTTTTCTAACAAAGATCTCAAAGATACTTCTCTAACAAGATCACCTAGATAGTTTACTAAGAAATATACATGTCTCACATTTTGCATGATTAGTATTGGATATATAAGGATACATGAAATACATCTTCAAAAAAGGTACCTGAATCATACTTTAATAAGTCACATGGTTAATAAATAATTTTCAACAAAGATATATGAAATTCCACCATGATACTACGAGGATACCTTTCAACAAATATCACAACGATAAAGATCACAAGATCGCATTAACACTTTATACACTTTAAAGTAACAGTCAAAGCAAACTTATATGCAACAATTCCAATCTAACTAAGAAATGAAAAGGGCTATAGTAGTTGAACATACTACTTTTCATCTCAACACAAAGCATAAATCTTCTTTAGAGAACAGTCAAAAAGCCATTATGCATCGACTAATAGTAAGCAGTATCAACTAGTAACATCAATCAATATCAATCACACATCATCCATGATTCATCAATTAGAATACATCAATCATAATACATTAATCAAAATACATCAATTAGGATAGATCCATCAGAATACATCGGTCAAATTACATCAATCTATAACAATCATGTCTACATCACCTAAGCACATCAATCATATATTAATCACCAATATCAACCAATGATGACAGATAACAACCAATAGCAACCATACAATGTAATGTCCCCATTCAAATAAATCACTAGAAGAGAAAATTCCACCAATCTACTAGTTCCCTAGGTTGGGGTGGAAACATCTAGATTTGGAATAAGGGAGCTATTAAACACTAAATGGACATTATCTTGACATAAATTTATTAAAGGGGGGTAAATAATTATTTACAATAGGAAAATAAGGTGGCACTTGGTCATGAGGGCACATTGGTGGTGTGGGACCCACACGAAGCAAGATTCTCCATGCAACTTGGCATCCTACTCTCACCCATTCAAATCCAAGGCGAAGTCTAATGTTATTGGGGGAGTTGGAAGGTCATTATACTTGGCATGACTCAATGAGGTTTGATTTGGAGTGGAAGAGTAAATCCCATGGAAGAGGAAGAGGCATCTTAGAGATATTGAGACACTTAGGATAGATTCCCTAACTTCTATGACAACAATGATGAAGATGCTATGACACTTATGAAAAGGATCAGACCTGATTGTTGACATATGACCTATAGGACATGTCAAGGATAAAAATATCCTCCAATAGGGCACACAAGGGATTTATGGCATCCAAGATGCTTCCCCATGGGGAACTTGGAAAGTTTATAAAAGACAACAAAAAATAAGGAGAGGGGATTTTTATCATTTCTCATTTTGCAAATTGGAGAGCATAGCTTGTCCATGCTAGTGGAGTGTTTACTCTACTTTCCTTAGTACCAATTTCGAGGGTGCAAGATTCCCATCCTAATTGGAAATTGGAGAGGCCATTAAGACCTTTCATTTGGAGCTACAATGGATTCATTTGTTGCAGGTTGAGGCTATAGGGTTGCTCATGATATTTTCTTCTTCAACTTGCTCCCACATCTCTCTCACATTTCTCTTCATATTCTTGCTCTTGGAGGAAGGACGCACATGGTGAGATGATGATCTCTTTGGGGGAGTCCAAGGGGACCAATTTATTTGTAATATGAGGTATCCACTATGTATTTGATGCTCATAATAACCTCAGGTCGAAACTCCAAGTGAAACTATGTAAAAATTCCAAACTATATATGAATGGTGCCATTTTCCCCTATATCTTGTTGTGAGAGCTTGAGGTTGTTTGGTTTCGATTTCTTTCAGTAAATATATGTGATTTTATTTATGTATGGAGAGCCATTAATGTACTGAATAATTTTCATACAAATTACACAAGTCCTTGGAACATTTATCTCAAAATTCATAGCAAGTTGTGGAGTTTTTTCTATCATTTCCCCCTATGTGAATACATGTCTTCAAATCTATGACTTATGGGAGTTTCATAAGCCTTCAGGAACTGATTAATGATGCATTTGGGTTCCCATTGAAGTCCTATAACTAATCCATGTCTATTTTCTGAAATTTGGGAGGTTCATACTGCATTTGGGAAGCCATTAGTGACCTCTGCCATTGGGGTTTGAACCTCAAAATTACTAGTAAAATTCCCCAATTTCTCCTGAAGTTAAATGAATGTTGCAGAAGTATTTTGATATTTTAAAAGAACCCATAAGCTCCATTTTTATGTCTTAATACCTTTCAAACACCTTTAGAACCAATTAGAAATCCTTAGGATCCATTTGGAAGCATTTGAGTCATCACTAGTCTAAGAGTCGAATTGGCAAAAAATTGCAATTTTTCCAATTTTATAAAAAGGGACACTACAAGTGGTATTATAATATGGTCCTTGCACCTGGTTTGGGTGACCATTTATGAGGTCAAGAAGTCATCCCCCACCCTTAGACATAGAAACTGAAAGTACCTTTGGTGAAGAGGAAGAAGAAGGAGAAGAGGTGCACTTTGTTGAGACTATGGCTAAGGTGCTTTTTCTTCTTCTTCCATGATATCTCATTCTCGTTATTAAAGATAATTTCCTTGTTAGGTTTGGTAAGTGATCCTAGACAGGAATGACCATGGGATAGGGTTTGTAATAAAATAATTTTATATTTTAGCGAGTGCGTTACACATTTTCTTTTGTGATGTTAAAATGAATCTGGGTTTGAGTTTTTCTTTCTTTCTTTTTACTAGGGGAATAAAAAAATAGTGTTGGGATGGTAGTCGCGTGACAATAGGTCCAAGGATCCAATCACGCTACCACTATACCCCTAGGTGCATCCACAAGGCTCGAAAAATGGCACACAGGTAATTTTGGGGGCATTTGAACACGTGACCTTCCATTTACAACCGATTACAACTTCTCATCTTTACCACTTGAGATGCCCCCCATGGGAAGGTTTAAGTTTTAAATTTTTAATTTATAGGCCCACATAGATTTTTTTTAATTACTTTTCATAATTTTTTTATTTTATGAGCCGACATGAATTTTTTTAGTCATCCTAGTTCCTCTACTTTGGCCTTTAGCGGAAACAGTCTTCACACCTCGACTAGTCATCCTGCCTCTGGTCGATGCGGCTTTCCTTGACAGTTTCTCTTCTGCCTTCAAAGCTAACTGGTAGGCTTCACCGACCACTCTGAACCTTGACAGACTCAACTCGTCCTATATGGCATACTTCAAGCCGTTCACGTATCTCGCAACAACTTCTTCTCCTTCGTTTGTTTGTCCTTAGCTGGTCAAAAATTTGTAGAACTCTTCCGTGTACTCTTTCATGGTCATCTCTTTTTGTCAAAAGTTCTGCAACTTCCTGAACAAGGAAATCACATAGTCACCTGGAAAGAACTTCCCTTTTATCTTAGCGACCATCCTGTCCCAGGACTTGATCTTTTCCGTGCCTTTCTTGACTCGGTTAGCCTGTACATTGTCCCACCACAATGAGGCATGACACTTCAACCTCAGACATGCAGTCTTAACCCATTTAGGATCTTCAATCCACTCTATGTCGAAGTATTTCTCCATCTCTTTGAACTAGTTTATCAAGTCTTATGGAACCAGACTTCCCAAGTAGGTACGTACATCCATCTTTGTCCGACCTCCCATCTCCGTCAGAAGCTTGATGAGCTTGTCTTTTGGTTCTTCCCCTGTTGCTTCCCGTGCTTCCACTTCTTTGAATTTCTCATCGCTGTGGTCTAACGCATCAGGAACGCATCCATGCCTTTGGATTTGTTTGATCGCTGCAACTTCACTAGTCAAACTTCGCATTATTCACATGCACTCGTCGAACATTTCATGATCAATTGTGACTGCAGCGCCATGCCCTCTTCGTCCTCGGACATTAACGCCTCTGTGAGCCATTTTCAACCGTAGCTAAAACTCCCATGTGTCTAATCGCAACCGTACTTTCACAACTCATGCACAACTCTACCCAACCTCAGCTGGAGCTGTTCACACTCAACACTAGATTCTTTTCCAACTCTGATATTACCGGCTCTTTCCAACTCTGATACCAACTGGCGCAAGGGCGGTCCCCGTCAAGGACTTCTTGCTTAACAATACACACGACACACATGACGCTCACATAGAATTGGTGTAAACAGGATGCCAGAAACTGGCTTGTATTACTTCAATCAAATTAATGGTTACAATGCGAAATGCAAAGAAATGTAAACAACTAAACTAGTCGATCTTAGCCTAATACAATATACAAAAGTAAAATGGTGTGTTTTCTCTGTGTGTGACCGTCTCCTCCTCTCAGTCTTCTGCTGAATGCTAGAACAAATGAGACATGAGTGATGAACCATCCCCCCCTCTGTTCCTGTGCACTAGTCTTCTACTATGCTCCGCTGCTACTGCTCCAGAGGTCACTCCAATCCCCGAGACACGCTTCCTCTGTCCGTTGAATCCTCCAGATCCTGCATACCTGCATGTTTTAGCACCCCCTATCCATGTTGTGCAACCTCTACTTGTGGTGACATCTGTCCTGATCCCAAACACCTTCTTAACTGCTCATAACTTCCTTAGCAACCCCGAAAGGCTACCAAGTACTCCGCCTTGACTTATGAACTTCTCTGATTCTGCTATAGTAGTCGGTCCCATCCCTGGCGTCGACCATGCTGCCCTCTGTCATCCTTCGACTTTATCTGTCGGCTTCACTTCACTTCTACGAATTTCTATTCCGTCCCTTCCTCCACGCTTGGCGTTTGCCTCAACCTGTCGGTGTCGTTGTTCGACAACCTGTCAACACCTGACCTCTTTGTTGCAACCCTGTCATCTATTCGTTGCAACCCTGTCGTCTATCGATCTTAGACATGTCGATTCTTGTCCTTTCTCCTTCTGCTCGACTTATTGACTTCGAAAACCAATCTTCCTTCGCACCAGTGGTTGTTGGCAATCGCCCTGGTCGACTTCTTCTATCGATCATCTTCAACTGTTTTTCCTAGGCCCTAATGCTCCTGCATCAATTTCTAAAATCTAAAACAATATTGTTTAAATTGATATAATCTAGACATTATGAGTTATTTAAAAGCACTGAATCTATTTATGTGTTTATAAACACGATTTGAATAACATAAAATTTAGATTTCTCAAAAAAATCATCTTAATATGATCAAACAAATCACCGAACCAATTTTTAAATTTCTCTAAAATTAATCATAACAAATAATTATCTTAATTTTATTATAATTTTTAAACTTCTCAGTTAAGACACTTCACAAATATTATTGGTGATAAATAATGGTCTTCATTTTATTTAGCATTTAAGGGTACCACTGAAAGCACACCGAATCCCGAGTGAAACAAGATTTCTTCCACCAAACCAAACAAAGCTTGAGCTTGTCTTGTTCGCCAAGGCTTGCTATCAACAGTTGAAGTCGCATTAGGTTAGTCCAGTATTTCCTCATAGATATGATTCGAAAGATTCCATAGAGCTAGAGTGACCTAATCTCGACCCCAAAATAGAAACGAGCGTGTCGTATTTGGGAGAATATTCAACCTCCTGTTACAAAAGGAGGAGCAACTAGAGGAATCCTATGACTCGTTTACGTCACCTATGACATATCTCTCGTAGGGAAAGATGGGTTGTTAAAGTCTGCCAGCCACGCTACCCAAACTTTTAAGTCCCCATTGATTGTTGTAATACAACCCGAGTGCCTTGCTTCTACACAGAGTCTTCTTCCTAGTGGTTGAGTATCAGGTTGTACTTGTCATATTTTATTTAATTTCTGAAATATTGAATTATGTTGAAACTGTTTGTTTATTTAGAGACTGTTTTAAATGTCTGAATTCTATTCTGAATATTATCTCTATAAATCAAATGAATGATTATATTATGAATAATGAATGTGTAGAATGAATATAAATGTCTCCCCGTATTTTTCCTTTCACCCAAGGGTGATGTACTCTAATATAGGGAGAAAGTTAAATAACATAGATTAGTTATGATCTCTGGATACAAATGAAAAGTATGTGTTTGTATGTTTATATCTGCAAGTCATTACTATAGCTTTATAAATAATTCCTTAAAGCTATATAGGTTTATTATCTAAGTAATAGAATTCATAGAATAAATAGTATAGATCAAGAAAATATTCTATATGATTAGCCTATGTTTAGTTTATATCTATATAAGTAGTATAAACTTTCACAAACTGAAAACAGATTTCATACTCATCCAAAAACAAATTACTTTATAAAAAGAAATCAATCATTAACCCTAGATAGCTGAACTGTCAATTATGTAAACCTTATGCAATTATACAATGTTACTACCTGTACATCAAATAGGGCATTATTCACAAAATGAATGAATTATACATGTCTCATTTTATCTTTGTAAGTAAAACAGATAGAATATAATCTTGCTTCTTAAACCAAGTGTAAAGCAATTACAATAATGCCAATAATTATTTTACGGCATCAAACAAACCTGTCAATTCGACAGGACTTAAATATTAAACCTTAATATAGCAATCATTGCTCTAGAAAACTTAGTCTATATACTATACAGAATATGCGAATAACATGACAAATTATTATAATCCAAGCATCGAAAAGCTTATACTTATAAACCAATAATGAATAGATACTAACGGTTTCTCATTACCAATACAAATACTTTTAAGTCAATCAAAATCGAATCGCTGTAATAATACTACTGTAAAAACTATTTAAATATAGTATAGGACTAAAACTTATGCTTTTGCTTTTGTTGTAACAAAGGTTAAAACCCTAACTTTTATCTTCCAAACCAATAGAGTAATATTTAGCCTTCCAGAACTTCAATGAGTAAAATGTTTACAATGCTGTCATTAACATTTAGTTCGGGACCTATAAAGGTCATAGGTTCGAGCCACGTCCAAGTGGGCTTTAGAAACACATAAAAATTGCTAACAGAAAGCAATAGCTTTCAGGGTCGATACTTGTACAGGCTCTTTGAAGTTAAATAAAAATCCCAATTCGTTTACATTATTAAACTTTTCAAAACTACCAATCCACTACTTAAATCTTTACACAGCATGCAGAAGATAACCGAGGGTTCGAGTCTCCAATTGGGGAACTCACCCTTATAACAAAACGTAATAATTAAAAATACCAAACATAAACGCACAACAACACTAGGCTCAAGCCTGCGTACTCAAAACAAAAACAATGAACAATGAATCCACATTTTCAAGCTGTATTAAATACATTTCAAAACATTTCATAATTATCAAAAATAAGGGTGGGGTTTAAACTCGTTATAACATTCATTGCTGAGCCAGTACTCTTTAAAAACCTTTCTAAACTTTAAAAAAAACTGACAGAGCCGAGAGCAAGACTCTCAATGGAGAGTATCTAAGAAATGAAGTGAATCATTGTATTATGTATAAAATAAACTTTACATCGTAGCCTAGCTGCTTCAAGAATTTAGAATGGTAGTATAGTACAACATAGACCTTTACAATAACTTGTCACATGGAACCCTATCTCAGGAATGCTGAGGCAAAAACCTCCCTACTACAGCAACGCTACTTAAATTAATGTATCCTTTTTAAAAACCAAGTCTACACTGAAGAACAACGAGATAGAACTTTAAAACCCTAAAAACATTTGACAAAGACATCCTAGATTGAGATTGAGACTTACTCAGACTCACAGTCCATAGGAACCGAGCCTTTTCTCTATTGAGCCATCTCAAAGGCCATAAAACTGACTCCTGTCAATAAAACCATACCAGATATTAAAAAGAAGAACACTTAAATTGTTAAAAACTAGAAGCTAGAAGGTAAATCTTTAAAGAACGAATTCCTGGAGGAGAATGTTACCTGCAAGGGTCGAACTTGGGTTGACGAACTCCTTGCACACAATAGGTACCATAAAGATCCACGATAGGGAAACCCTCACGGTTGCAACCAACTCGGGGAGTGGTTCCCCATAACCATGGTAGCCGAAAGATGGAGAAGCTCAGCTCCCCAACACTACAAACTCAACAAAACTGCCAAATGACCAAACCCTTAAGCGTAGCTATAGGGTTTTGTTTAATCGAGACATTCATTAATGACAATCACGTGAAGGCTTTAAAGTCCAAAGCCCGTATCACCCACCATCAAATACAAACCCTTCACACATAGTTTTGATTTCAAAATATATGTGGTATTAATAGTATGACCTTGAGTTGAAATACGATCCACACTATTCGCATACCTTATAGTTTAAACTTCCACACTCATCACTTTTTCAGTCAACTTGTCAATCTTTCAAACCTTTACTAAATACATAGCTTATGGTTGATACGTTTAAGTCCAATCAACTTTAGCCATAGTTTGATCATGTTATTATATAAGTCTAGGAACCCGAGAGCATGGAATAGGCTAAAGCTCAATCAACACTAGCATTACTCACTTAAAAATTGTAATGATTCTTGATACATATCCTTTGCCCCGAAAGGATAACTTTAAAATAAGAAAATTATCTAACTCTTGCCAAAGTAAACCTGTAACCTAGAACAAGATAGAAGGATTTCATGCTTTAGCAATAAGCTAAGTAAGTCTCGAAGCTTTTAACATGTATGCACGTGCTAATGTTTTAAGGTCATGTACACCCTATTGTACTAGAACCAACATTGTAAAATGACAAAACAAATATCAACAACTTACGACAGAAATATTATCATTATAAATAACAACTACAAAATCAAAGGATCGAAACAAGGTTACATTGGAAGGTAAGGTGGTCGCAACCACTTAAATATTAAAATACGACACTATATAAATGTAGATACAACATTACAAATACATATTCCCTATGCACATATTAGATTTCGCAGAAGGACGACTTAAAAAGTAAGTAATATGATATTAAACAATAATTATAAATAGTGCTCATATAATAAGTTCACGACAATGGAAATAGGCAGATCAATTATGGAACTGCAGACTTTAACTGAATGTGTTACAACACAAATTTTATGGACGAATGTCTACTTAACTATTGCGACACTATTTACTAGACAATTTAAATAACCCACGGAATTTATGGAGACTTTATACGTCCCTTTAATTTAAATAGTTAACACAATTGCTGAACTTTATACTTCCACATAGCATTATTTGCATTTTAGACCACTTAGAAAATTTTTAAATTTTTACGAATTTTTGGGATGTTACATGCAGGGTATTTTTTAAGGATTATAAAAGTATACTTAAGTATAGTATTCTAGGCAATTATTTTGGATTGAAAAAAACATATATATAGATTGGTAGGCGAATATTAAATATTAAAACTACAATTTACTCCTGAAACTAGCGAATTTTGGCGAATATTATGATTAAAAAACTTATTTGATGTAAATATAGGCGATATCATAGTGAACGTAATAATAATGAACATGAGAATATTAACGAATAAATCTATGTAGAATTGAATGATCAATCATCTGAAATTTTATGTACGGTTAATGATCTAAAAATTGAGATAAGAAATGTTAAAGAAAAAAACAAAAGGATTCTAAGAGCACAGGAAGAGCTGAACGAGATTTTACTTGAAAAATATCATAATGATGAAAAAGATAAGAGAACAGAAGTAAAATCCGAGTCTAGAACTATATCCTATAAATACAGAGATAAGAAGATAAAATACTATAAAAGTGAAAGTGACTCTTCTTCTGAATTTGATGATAAAACTTATAGAAGAAAACATAATTATGATCAAGACAGCGGTGATAGTGACTGTGGTCATAAGAAAATAAAGCATAAGCCTTATGAACAAATTTCAGGGGAATTTAAGAAGCTAAAACCCCCAACATTTAATGGTGAAAATGAAAAGGGAGAGGCAGCCGAAGCATGGCTGTCCGGTATAAAGAATTATTTTCAGATTTATGATTATTTATCTTAGTTAAGAACTAAGATGGCCATTTACAATCTGACCGGGAAGGCAGGTATTTGGTGGAAGGATATTAAGAGGGTTAAAAGCATTAAAGAAAAGACTATAACTTGGAGTATATTTAAGAAATATTTTAAGAAAAAGTTTTTGTCCGAACAGTATTACGAAGATAAGGCAAAGGCGTTTTATGAGTTAAAATTGGGTTCTATGAGTATGAAGGAGTTAAGTAACAAATTTCTCAGTCTGTTAAGGTATGTACCTTACTTAGTTGAAGAGAAGCCTAAGGTACAAAGGTTTATGAGTTGTCTACCTTTCCACATAAAAGACAAAATTGAATATGACAACCCTTCAACTCTTGAAGAAGCCATGAGAAAGGCTAACTTTTGTTTTGAACAAAATAGAAGAAGAGAAGGAATATCTGGCTAGAGGAATACCAAATCTAGTAACTTTGAGCATAAAAATAAAAGTTTTAATCCAAATTCTGGAAATAGTAAGAAAAATTTTAATAACAGAAATTTTCCAAGTAATAATTACAAAGGTAATGCACCACATAATTATACAACTGCAAGAAATATGTCTAATAACAATAATAATTGTTAGTTTTTAAGAAATTTCAATCTGATCTAGGATCTTAACTGAGAGAATAACATATACATCATATCTACAGCATATCAATCATGGACACAATAATGCAAGCACACAAGAGACACAGAGTTTCACCGGGGAAAACCAAGAAGGTGAAAAACCCCACAACTTCCTCAGAGATAGATAGAGCAATGATACAAACCAAGTACAAGAGATAGTCTTCTCCTAGAAGTAGCTTCTCCTCCTCCACAAGTGAGCCACTCTCCCATGAGTGTATGAGTGAGAAAGTGAATGATCAAATAGAGTGCCTCCCGCACTCTATTTATACTTGACTTGACTTGCCTAGTAACCTTTACTAGGTCGGCCTTAACTTAACCACATAACATAATGCTGACAGGGCCGACCCCCAATAGGGTGGTCTAATAACCCTTTAACCCACATGACTTATACAGGGCCGACCCCATCAATGTGGTCTAATAACCCATCAAGTATAAGTTACGACACTTACAATATAAATGATGACACTTCCGTATCGAGGAATAATAACATCTCTATAGGAATACAATATACATAGGTGAAATACATTCCGAAGTTACAATTACATCAACAATAATCATAATAATAATGGCAGGATAAATGAACAAAGACCACCTTTAAAATGTTATGACTGTAATGGACTGCATACTAGAGCAAACTTCCCACTCAAAAGAAATACATTCACCAACATTCATACAATGCAGACATAACCAACAGTTGGTGATTTAGCAAGGGAGATGCCCAGAATCAATGCAGCACTCGAAAACCGACAAGCAAACCATCAAACTTCCATGGTTGAGATCGAAGTTATGATACAAAACAAACCTATCTCTATTCTAATTGATCCAGGTGCAAGTTTGAGTTACATATCACCTGATTTAGTGAAGAGTTGCAAGTTAAAAGTAGAAAGATTTGATAAATCATGGTTGGTTCAATTAGCAACAGGAACCAAAAGAAAGGTTGTAGAATTTGTTAAAAGTTGTGATTTGCTTATGAGTCAATTAAAGATGCAAGTTAAATTGAATATTTTACCTTTGGGGTCTTATGATGTATTAATAGGCATGGACTGGCTTGAAAAGCATAAAGTAGTGCTGAACTATTTTGAAAAGTATTTTACTTGTTTGAATAATGATGGAGAAACTGAAACAGTAAAGGGAATTCCTAGAAAAAATTTCGTTAGACAAATTTCTGCTTTACAAGTTAAAAAGACTGTAAGGAAAGGGTGTAAAATGTTTGCTATAAATATAATAAATGACAAAAATTCATCTAAGGAAGATAAGTTAAAATTGGAAGACATACCTATTCTTAAGGACTTTTCGGATGTATTCCTGGAAGAAATTCCAGGACTACCTCCGAAAAGGGAACCAAATTTCACCATTGAGTTAGTACCAGGTGCGGTACCGAACTCAAAGGCTCCTTACAGAATGAACATTTTGGAACTTAATGAACTAAAATCACAGTTGAAGGAACTAATCGATAAAAACTACATAAGGCCAAGTGTGTCTCCTTGGGGAGCACCGGTTATCTTTGTTAAAAAGAAGGACAGTACCTTGAGATTATGCATAGACTACTATCAACTAAATAAAATGACTATTAAAAATAGATATCCTCTGCCCCACATCGATGATCTATTTGATCAAGTATGCGGAGCATCAATATTTTCTAAAATAGACTTGAGGTCGGGATACCATCAAGTCATGATAAAAGATGAAGACATTTTTAAAACTACTTTCAGGACCTGTTATGGTCATTACGAGTTCGTAGTTATGCCTTTTGGGCTAACTAATGCTCCAACAGTCTTTATGTGTCTAATGAATAATGTTCTACATAAGTATCTAGATAAGTTTGTAATTGTGTTCATTGATGATATTTTAATTTATTCTAAGACTAAAGAAGAACACGACGAACACTTGAAAATAATTTTGCAAGTGTTAAGAGGACATCAACTTTATGCTAAGTTCAGTAAATATGACTTTTATAAAGATAAAATACAGTACTTAGGGCACATAATATCTAAAGAAGGGATCTTTTTTATCTAGATAAAATAAGAGAAATTAATGAATGGCATGTCCCGAAAGATGTAACAGATGTACGTTCTTTTATGGGAATCACAGGATACTATAGAAAATTTATTGAAGAATTCTCCAGACTTGCGAATCCCATAACCTCTTTGCAGAAGAAGGGAAAGAAATTCGTATGCGATCAAAAGTGTGAGGAGAGTTTTAAGAATATAAAAGAATTATTAACAACAGCAGCTATATTAAAAATTGCAGATCCAAATAAGGACTTCGTTGTATGAACTGATGCAAGCAATGATGGACTTGGTGGGGTCTTAACCCAAGAAGGTCATGTAATAGCCTACGAGTCAAGGAAGTTAAAAATTCATGAAAAGAACTACGCAACCTATGATTTAGAGCTGGAAGCCGTGATACATGCATTAAAAATGTGGCGCCATCACTTGATTGGTAGGAAGTTTTCACTAATGACAGATAATAAAGGTTTAAAATATTTGTTGGATCAAAAAAATATGAACGCAAGGCAAGCTAGGTGGCTAGTTTTCCTTAGCGAATATGATTTCGAGATTCAGCACATTAAGGGTAAAGAAAAAAAATTTGTTGATGCCTTGAGAAGAAACGCTAAATTAAATTTTTTGGCAGCAATTAACACTTATGAAACAGATCTAAAAAATCAGATCGAAGAAGGAATTAAACAAGATGAAAATTATCAGAAATTACATGATAAAATTTCTGAAAATATATATGAAAATTTAATAACAGACTATAGCATTAACGAACAAGGTTTAATGACTTATAAAAACAGACTTTATGTGCCTAATGTGTCAAAAGTTAAGTTGTTGATTTTGGATGAAATTCATAAAAGTCCTTATTCGGGACACCCTGGTTATCAGAAAATGATAACTATGCTGAGAAATGATTACTTTTGGCCAAACATGAAAAATGAAGTGGCTGAATACATAGCTAGTTTCTTTGAATGTTAGCAAATTAAAGCTGAGCATCAATACCCAGCTGGCCTATTACAAGTATTGCCAATTCCGGAATGGAAGTGGGAAATTATAAGTATTGATTTTATAACTGGTTTTCCTAAGAATAAAAAATAGAATGACTCATTAATGGTAGTTGTGGATAAGCTCAGTAAAGTAGCTCATTTTATTCCTGTTAAAACTACTTTTAAAGATGCTAACATTATTGATGTGGTTATGAAGCAAATCTTTTGTTTACATGGAATTCCTAAGGTAATAATTTCTGATCGTGATTCTAAGTTTACTGGAAATTTTTGGACAGCATTGTTTAAAAATTTAGATACTAAGTTAAATTTCAGTACATCTTTTCACTCTCAAACTGATGGACAAACCGAAAGGGTGAGTAGATTTTAGAAGACATGATAAGAATGTATGTAAAAGATCAGCCAACTAAATGGGAAGACTATTTACATTTAGTTGAGTTTGCTTACAATAATCACTATCAAGCTTCTGCTAGACTTAGTCCATTCGAGATTTTATATGGAGGGAAATGAAATACTCCTATTTCTTGGAGTAATACTGTTGAAAGATTGATGTTAGGACCATATTTGTTAAAAGAGATGGAGCTAACCGTGAAACAGGTACAAGGCAATTTAAAAATTGCGCAAGACAGACAAAAAAGTTATACAGATATGAAACGAACTAAAAAGGAATTTTAGGTAGGAGATCATGTTTTTGTTAAGGTAAAACCTAAGAAAAGTTATTTTAAGTTTGGGAGTTGTGCTAAACTAGCACCCAGGTATTGTGGATCGTTCGAAATTCTATCAAGAATTGGACTAGTTGCATATTAGTTGGCTTTACCATCTAATTTGAGAATACATAACGTCTTCCATATTTCTATTTTGAAAAAGTATGTGCACGATGCTACTCATGTGCTAAATTGGAATGATATACAGGTGGAACCAGACTGTATCCTCGACAGGAGGAAAATTATGCTCTGGAATTGTACCATAGGGCAGGTAAAGGTGCAATGGAAGCACCTTAGCCCGGATGAAGCTACTTGGGAATTGGAAAGTAATATGCGGGAAACATATCCAATTCAATTCCAGGGAGGCTCTGATCAAGAATAAGCAACACCGAGGACGATGTTGAGCTTAAGTGCGGGTGTTTGTAACATACCCAATACTTGAGACATTTTATGTTTGTGGAAAAAAAAACATTATCTTAACTTTTATTGTAAAGTTTTATATTTGACCAAGTGTCAAGGATGACTGTAAACGAATAATATTATTATTTAATAAATTATAATAGGAGACACTCACCCAAAGAAACTGTTGAAAGAGTGTTTACTGACCCACTAGGAGGAACGGAATCTAGGATAGAAGGAAATGGACAAGTCGCAGCATCATGAACTCAGTAACTAGCTGTTATTATGGGACAACTCCCTTGAATTGTGGTCAAGTTCCCTGGAATGTGGAACTGGAGCTTATGGCTAATTTATTGAAAACTGACCACCAAAAGACCTAGGAATCTTTTATAAGCCATCGAATTTGAGCAGAGGCTCACACTTTTTCTGACAAAAAAATTTACCTTGTGGTTCTGTTGTATGCACACAAGAGATTCGATGAGGGGAAGCTATGTTTTGAGTTGTAGTGTAACACTGTCTTAGTTCTACTAAGTGTAGAGGTTTCTATATGTATGCAAGTCCCCATCGATTGCTGGAATACAACCTGAGTTCCTTGCTTCTACAGAGAGTCTTCTTCCTAGTGGTTCAGTAAACAGGCTCGGGGATCCAAGGGAGCAAGTGATTTGGTTGCTTCTTCTGGAGAAGGTTGGGAGGAACATGTCTCTTTGGGTGTTTGTCCACCCTATCAAGTTATCGGGTTCTACTTGTCTTATTTTATTTAATTTCTGATATATTGAATTACGTTGAAACTATTTGTTTATTTATAGACTGTTTTAAATGTCTGAATTATGTTCTGAATATTATCTCTATAAATCAAATGAATGATCAGATTATGAATAATGAATGTGTAGAATGAATATAAATGTCTCCCCGTATTTTTCCTTTCACCCAAGGGTGATGTACTCTAGTATAGGGAGAAAGTTAAATAACGTAGATTAGATATGATCTCTGGATACAAATGAAAAGTATTTGTTTGTATGTTTATATCTGCAAGTCATTATATAGCTATATAAATAGTTCCTTAAAGCCATCTAGGTTTATTCTCTAAGTAATAGAATTAATAGAATAAACAATATAGATCAGGAAAATATTCTATATGATTAGCCTATGTTTAGTTTATATCTATATAAGTAGTATATACTTTCACGAACTGAAAACAGAGTTCATACTCAACCGAAAAAAAAAATTACTTTATAAACATAAATCAATCATTAACCCTAGATAGCTGAACTGACAGTTCTGTAAACCTTATGCAATTATACAGTGTTACTACCTGCACATCAAATAGGGAATTATTCACAAAATGAATGAATTATACATGTCTCATTTTATCTTTGTAAGTAAAACAGATAGCATATAATCTTGCTTCTTAAACCAAGTGTAAAGCAATTACAATAATGCCAATAATTATTTTATAGCTTCAAACAAACCAGTAAATTCGACAGGACTTAAATATAAAACCTTAATATAGTAATCATTGTTGTAGAAATCTTAGTCTAGATACTATACAGAATATGCCAATGACATGAGAAATTATTATAATCTAAGCTTCGAAAAGCTTATACTTATAAACCAATAATGAATAGATACTAACGGTTTCTCAGTACCAATACAAATACTTTTAACTCAATCAAAATTGAATCACTGTAATAATACTACTGTAGAAACTATTTAAATATAATATAGGACTAAAACTTTATGCTTTCGCTTTTGTTGTAACAAGGGTTAAAACCCTAACTTTTATCTTCCAAACCAATAGAGTAATATTTAACCTTCTAGAACTTTAATGAGTAAAATGTTTACAACGCTGTCATTAACATTTAGTTCGGGACCTATAAAGGTCATAGGTTTGAGCCACGCCCAAGTGGGCTTTAGAAACACATAAAAAAATGCTAACAGAAATCAATAGCTTTCAGGGTCGATACTTGTACAGGCTATTTGAAGTTAAATAAAAATCCCAATTCGTTTACAGTATTAAACTTTTAAAAACTACCAATCCCCTACTTAAATCTTTACACAACGTGAAGACGAGAACCGAGGGTTCGAGCCTCCAATTGGGGAACTCACCCTTATAACAAAACGTAATAATTAAAAATACCAAACATAAACGACAACAGTGCTAGGCTCAAGCCTGCATACTCAAAACAAAAACAATGAACAATGAATCCACATTTTCAAGCTGTATTAAATACATTTCGAAACATTTCATAATTATCAAAAATAAGGGTAGGGTTTAAACTTGTTATAACATTCATTGCTGAGCCAGTACTCTTTAAAAGCCTTTTTAAACTTAAAACAAAACTGACATAGCCGAGAGGAAGACTCTCAATGCAGAGCATCTAAGAAATGAAGCGAATCATTGTATTATTTATAAGAGAAACTTTAAATCGCAGCCCAGCTGCTTCAAGAAACCAGAATGGTAGTATAGTATAACATAGACCTTTACAATAACTTGGCAGGTGGAACTCCATCTCAGGAATGCCAAGGCAAAAACCTCCCTATTGCAGCAATGCTACTTAAATTGATGTATCCTTTTTAAAAACCAAGTCTACACTGAAGAACAATGAGATAGAACTTTAAAACCCTGAAAACGTTTGACATAGACATCCTGGATTGCGCCTGAGACTTACCCGGACTCACAGTCCATAGGAACCGAGCGTTTTCTCTCTTCAGCCATCTCAAAGGCCATAAAACTAACTCCTGTCAACAAACCATACCAGAGATTAAAAAGATGAACACTTAAATTGTTAAAAACTAGAAGCTAGACTGTAAATCTTTAAAGAACGAATTCTTGGAGGAGAATGTTACCTGTAAGGGCCAAACTCGGGTTGACGAACTCCTTGCACATGATAGGTACCATAAAGATCGACGATAGGGAAACCCTCACGGTTGCAACCAAATCGAGGAGTGGTGTCCCATAACCATGGCGGCCGAAAGATGGAGAAACCCAGCTCGCCAATACTATAGACTCAACAAAACTACCAAATGACCAAACCCTTAAGCGTAGTTGTAGGGTTTTGTTTAATCGAGATTCATTAATGACAATCACATGAAGGATTTAAAGTCCAAAGCCCGTGTCACCCACCATCAAATACAAACCATTCGCTTATAGTTTTGATTTCAAAATATACGTGGTATTAATAGTATGACCTTGAGTTGAAATACGATCCACACTATTCGCATACCATATAGTTTAAACTTACACACTCATCACTTTTTCATTCAACTTGTCAATCTTTTGAACCATCACTAAATACATAGCTTATGGTTGATACGTTTAAGTCCAATAAAATTTAGCCATAGTTTGATCACGCTATTATATTAGTCTAGGAACTCGAGAGCATGGAATAGGCTAAAGCGCAATCAACACTAGCATTACTCACTTAAAAATTGTAATGATTCTTGATACATATCCTTTGCCCCAAAAGGATAACTTTAAAATAAGCAAACTATCTAACTCTTGCCAAAGTAAACCTGTAACCTGGAACAAGATAGAAGGATTTCATGCTTTAGCAATAAGCTAAGTAAGTCTCGAATCTTTTCACAAGTATGCACGTGCCAACGTTTTAAGGTCATGCACACCCTATCATACTAGAACCAACATTGTAAAATGACAAAACAAATATCAACAACTTACAACAGAAATATTATCATTATAAAGAACAACTACAAAATCAAAGGATCAAAACAAGGTTACATTGGAAGGTAAGGTGGTCGCAACCACTTAAATATTTAAAGATGACACTATATAAATGTAGATACAACATTACAAATACATATGCCCTATGCACATATTATATTTTGCAAAAGGACGACTTAAAAACTAAGTAATATGATATTAAACAATAATTATAAATAGTCCTCATATAATAAGTTCACGACAATAGAAATAGGCAGATCAATTATAGAACTACAGACTTTAACTGAATGTGTTTCAACACAAATTTTATGGATGAATGTCTACTTAAATGTTGTGACACTATTTACTAGACAATTTAAATAACCCACAGAATTTACGGAGACTTTATACGTCCTTTAATTTAATCAGTTAACACAATTGTTGAACTTTATACTTCCGCATAGCATTATTTGCATTTTAGACCGCTTAGAAAAATTTTAAATTTTTACGAATTTTTGGGATGTTACATAACCAGAGAGAAACTAAGTTCCTGCTCAGTTTCAGTTGACCTTTAAGCATGAAGGTGAAGATGAGAAATTTTCTAGGTCCAAGGATTAGAGCATAGTTCAGCAAGTACAGTAGCAGTGGAGTTGTTGTGATCATTCTCCAAGTGGGAGATTGTTGGTTATGGAGCTTGATCTTCCTGATTCAGAGATGTTGTTGTTTCAGTTGTGTTTGTAACCCAGTTTATATGATGTGCAGGTGGATTGTACACTCATCCCAGCGAAGGGGGTATCGCCCCCCCACAGGGGTCCGAGGGGGACCATACCATGGCTGGGGGGTTTGGGGACTAGCAAGCCCCCAACAGGGGGTTTGGGGGAAATGCCCCCGAGAAAGGGGGTTCAGGGGAAAAACCCCCGAAAGAAATTTTTTGGGTTTTTTGTTGGCCAACATTTTATGAGCCCATGGTATTGGGTAGCTCGTAGTATTTTCCCATGGTAATTCCCCTTTAAAGGAAGACATCGTAATACAACTGTGTAATGTATTATAGCATTGTAAATATCTATCTGATTGTGTAAGAGAGACTAAGAGAGATTGAAGGGCAAGTTGTAGCGGATGTGCTGCAGGTTGTATCCCCTCACTTTTTTTGGATGGTATAATAATAAAATGAATGACAATTTCTCCGTGGACATAGCCCATATTGGGTGGACCAGATATATTGGTGTCTGTCTTGTATTGTGTTTATGTAATTTATATTTGTATCTTGTTTATTTTTGTTGCTCTACGATCCTATTTTTCTAACAGGAAAAAAAGGTTGCTACTAGTAGCAACACTTTTTGAAATGAAGGTAAAAACAACTACTAAATGAGACCTAAAAAAAACAAGAATTCGTGCGGGTTTTCGTTTTATAGTATATTGTTTTTTAAAGCATAGCTACCATTAGTCAAACATTCTCAATCATAGTCTTCCATGGTGAACCATAGTCAACTAATGTAAAAACTGGTCTTAACCGTTATCTACCATTCTCAACCATGTTAAACATGGGAAACCAATGTCAACCATATTATTACCAACGTCAGCCATAGTTAACCAAATTAAATCATGGTTAACCAAATTTCTCATAGTGAACCATAGTTAACCTAAGTCAAGCATAGTCAATGATGAGATGTGGTCAACCAATATGGTTAATGAAAATCACCATAGTTAACTATGCTACCCTAAATTGAACCATGCTTAAACAATGGTCAAACCATCGTATAATATGGTCAATATATGTCAACCATCATTTGACACCCTTTGTTGACCATGGTCAATGATGGATTAAATCCAAACATGATTTAAAGTCAACCATGCCCAAACAATGGTTAACCATATTTTAACCATGGTTACCCTAAGTCAACTTTGATTAACCAATATCAACATAGTCAACCATGGTTAACAAATGTCACCCATGGTTAACAAATGTCACCCATGGTAAGTGATGAGATGTGGTCAACCATGGTTAAACATAATCAACTAGAGTTAACTAAAGTAAACCATGATGCAATCATAGTCAATCAAATTCAACCATGGTCTACCATGTTTCATAGTTGTAATCAACCACAATGCACTAAAGTCAACCATAATTAACTATAGCGAAGCATCATGAACTAAGACAACCATGCCCAAACAATGGTCAACCATGGTTTAATATGGTCAAACATAGTGTAAAGTCAATAATGTAGAAACAATGGTCGACCAATGTTTAAATTCACCCATAGTCTACCATGATGCAACAATAGCCAATCATAATTAACCATGATTCCCTAACGTCAAGAATGTGAAAACATTGGTCAGCATGGTTTAATATAGTCAAACTTAGTAAATCATCATTTGAAATCCTTCATCAACCATTGTTGAAATTGGTATAACCATTGTAAAAAAATATAAACAATGCAAAAGCAATGGTTGGCCATGTTCTCCTGGTTATGTCAACCATGGTTAGCCAAAGTCAAACATGGTCGATGATGAGATGTGGTCAACCATGGTTAACTAAAGTCAATCATAGTCATCCATCGTGCAACCATCGTCAACCATGGTTAATCAAAGTCAACTATAGTTATCAACCATGGTTTAATATGGTAAAAATTAGTCAACCATCATTGGACACCGTTCAATGACCATGGTCAAAGATGGTCTACCCATGGTCAAACACTGTAACCCATGGTCTAATAATGGTTGGCCATGGTTCTCCTAGTTATGTCAATGATGGTCTAACATGTTCTTATATAATTAACCAAAGTCAACCATTGTTCACTGAAATCAACCTTGGCTTACCAACATTAACCATAGTCAACCATGGTTAACCAAAGTCAACCATGGTCAACAATGAGGCGCCATCAACCATGGTTAGACATAGTAAAGTCACCCATAGTTAACTATTTTTTTCCAATGGTGGTTCACCGAAGGGATACATCCACTAGGAAATATGTTAACACTTGTTATTCCAGAGAATCAAGATATGGCCATTATATTATAATCCATCCATTCATTACATAGGGGCTCGACAAGAGCATCATGTCACTTACAAGAAATGAACATGGGTGTGGAGGGTAACAATCATTCCTTCAAACCACCCAAGCTACATCCAATCGACACCCATAGTTAACTATGATGCAACCATCATCAACCATGATGCACTAAAGTCGACCTAGACAACCATGATGCGCTAATGTCAGCCATGCCTAAATAATGGTCAACCATGGTTTCATATGTTCAAACTTATCCAACCATCATTTGATAGCCTTCATCTACCATAGTCAACGATGGTGTAACCATGGTCAAACATTGTAACCCATGGTACTCTAACAATGATTGGCCATGGTTCTCCTTGTTATGTCAATGATGCTCTAACATGGTCTTCCATAACTAACAAAATTCAACCATTGTTCACTAAAGTCAACCTTGGTTTACGAACATTAACCATAGTCCACCATGGTTAACCAAAGTGAAACGTGATGAACGATTAGATGTCATCAACCATGATTAGAGATAGTAAAAATATTAATATCAATATTATTTTTTCATTTTGTAATAAAAACTATAAATATTCTTAATTTCTATATTTTTTTTTAATTTATTTGAATATTAATTTGTTTTATTTTTAATTTTCTCTATTTGTTATTATTAATATAATATTTTTTCCTTATAAATATTTTATTTATAATAAATTATTATACATATTCTTTATATTTCTTCTTATTATTATCATATATCTAAATCTATTAAATATTGATATTTTATGTGTTTATTTATTATTTCCCCCTCCTCGTTATTATTATTATAAATAAATTTTTTATTTATATTTTTTATAATAAATTATTATTATTTTTTTATAATGACAGAGATCATAATTTAGGGTGGTTGGGAGGAATGATTATTACCCTCCCCACACAAGTCTTTTAGAATATATTGATTCTTTGAAATAACATATGTCGAAATAGTGTGTGTTGACATTTCTCTTGATAGATATAACCCTTAACAATTATAAACCACTCGTTAAAAAAATAAAAAATCTATAACCAAATCCTTATTTTTCTTCTTCTTCTGTGATATCTCATTCTCGTTATTAGGTTCGGTAAGTGAGCCTGGAAAGGCATGACCATGGGATAGGGTTTGTAATCAAAGAATTTTATATTTTAGCGAGTGCGTTACACATTTTCTTTTGTGATGTTAAAATGTCTTTTTATTATTAGGTTCTTTTTACGATAATTATTATTTATATATACCAGCATAGATCCATCTTAAACCCGGATCTATCAAGCACCAAGAGGGATCCATTTTCTTGAGATGCAATTATTTTTAAAAATTTTAAACTCAAGAAATTTGATCCCTCTCTTGCTTGATAGATCCAGGTTTAAGTTTTTTTTTTTTTTTTACTAGGGGAATCTGGTACTTCCATGACATGGGGTCCATGGATCCCCTAGGTTCATCCAAAGGGCCGGAACCATGGCACACGGGTAAGTTTGGGGGGATTCGAGCATGTGACCTTCCATTTACAACCGATTATAACTTCTCATCTTTACCACTTGAGCTCCCCCCCACGGGCAGGTTTAAGTTTTAAATTTTTAATTTACACGCCCACATGGATGTTTTAAATTACTTTTCATAATTTTTTTTATTTTATGAGCCGACATGAATTTTTTTAATTACTTTTTATTTTTGTTAATGTAGTGTTACGTTACGTTACGTGACAACATCTCCCCCATATTCGGTTGTATAGCACCTAGCTCCTCTTGGTGCAATGATTATATGTTAACTTTCCTATGCGAGATAATTCTAAATAAAAGAGTTTTGTTCTATGTTTTTCTTGATCTTGGTTTTCATTAATCAATTAAGAGTCAAGGCGATTTTGCCCTTTCTTGTGAGCATTTTTTTGCAAACATTTCTAAAATCTAAAACAATATTGTTTAAATTGATACAATCTAGACGTTATGGGGTATTTAAAAGAGTTGAATCTATTTATATATTACAGACATGATTCAGTTCGATGGCTTTAGCAAGATTGGATTTCTAGACAAGAATTCGACCTCGCGAATCCCTAAAACGACCACACGCAACCTATCTCAGCTTATATGGGATAGTTCGCATCCAAGCAATCCCAACCAAGTGAACAAGAACCGAGTAGGCCATCGAGTTTAGCCCATCAAAGTGAGCTAGGGACTATAACCAGGGGAAGTGGGGGTGAGAAGAGTCCAAACAAATCATCTTAAGAAGATCAAACAAATCACTAACCAATTTTAAACTTCTCTAAAATTAATCATAACAAATAATTATCTTAATTTTATTATAATTTTTAAACTTCTCAGTTAAGACACTTCACAATAACTTCACAAAGATTAATGGTGATAAATAATGGTCTTCATTTTATTATAACATTTAAGGGTACCACTGAAAACACACCGAATCGTGAGTAAAACAAGCTTTCTTCCACCGAACCATTCAAAGCTTGAGCTTGTCTTCTTCGCCAAAGCTTGCCTTTTTCCTTTTCATTTTTCTCGGTCACCCCTACCTTCGTTATCTAGCCTGTCTTCCAAATTAGATTCTTCTAATACCATGTTGGCTTACAATACTCTCTTTAGCTACTTTAGCTCGAGGTATCCTAAGCTATCAACGGTTGAAGTCGCATTAGGTTAGTCCGGTATTTCATCATAGATCTGATGGGAAAGATTCCATAGTGCTAGAGTGACCTAATCCTGACCCCAGAATAGAAACGAGCGTGTCGTATCTGGGAGAATATTCAACCTCTTCTTACAAAAAGAGGAGCAATTGGAGGAATGCTATGACTCGTTTACGTCACCTATGACATATCTCTCGTGGGGAGAGATGGGTTGTCAAAGTCTGCCAGCCGCGCTGCCTAAACTTTTAATACTGCATTAATGATTAAAGCTACTTAAATATAATGAATAACGGTACGCCAATAAAAAGCTTTTAACCTAATTCAGATTGGAACCTGTTGTAGTACACGCAATATTGACATCGTAGATTCTTAAACACAAACAAATGAAAAGCTAGGACTGTATGAAAATATTATGACATCATCTTAAACATAAAAAAACGAAAAACTAGGACTGTATGAAAATATCATGACCTAAATATACTATTAATTTATTAAATGAAAAAACAAATAATGACCGTGTTAAAGTCTAAATCCGGAAAATTGAAATACTATTGGCATGACACATAACAGTGAAGGCTAAACTCGTGGTCAACCATTCCCTTATAATGAAATGGGAATCACATAACATGTGTAGCGTGGGCTTTTATAATACTCTCTTCCTAATCATATATCCAATTTAAGAGAATTTTGAATTTGTTTTATGAACAATTGCAGGTAGATGAGCTCAAGGTATCTTGATGATGGGCCAAAATCATTATCATTACATTTATAGATGTTTACATTTTAGAATTTGGTAAACTATTATTTATATTTTTTTTAAATTGAAGGAAGATGGAACAAGTGTATTGTATACAGTAGTTGTTCAAAATTATAAAAAAAAAAATTAAAATAATTAGTAGCTGCTGGCTAGTGGCTAGTGACAGACAATCCATTTAACTAAAGAAGGTAGCAAGTAGCTCACGCATAGACAACAAGTGATTACAACTAAGCATGGAGAACAAGTAATGGAGAAGATAAATTGGTCATGGCACTGAACTTGTGACCTATTAGTGTTTACCAACCACAAATTAAATAGCTGTACTAGTATAATACAACTTTCAAGAGGCATCAAGATTTACTTACCGAGATGTTTCTGATTTGCACCAACATGGCTTTTCTAAGTCAGTTACTTGTGGTAAAGGATAATATCATGAGACTAAGTTAGGAATTGCACAGAAAGTATGTTTGAAGAGTAATATATTAATGCAATGTCAACCTGCTGACAATGCTGCGTCTGGTGGAGAAGCCAGCTGAAAATATCACGCAAAACAGATTGTTCATCACCAACCCCCCGAATGTACCGTCCATTCCACTGAAAGAGATGTGGTGTACGAGTAGAGTGCATATAATTTCTTAGTGAAGAAATTAATAATTCTCCATGTCGCTGCAACGTTATATAAATTAGCAATCACCTTTTGGTTTTCGTTGCAGTGGCCGAGTAGGTATATCAACCAATCCTTCTACCTAATGGCTTTCATTTGTTTTACTCGATTTCGTGTTATAGTGGCAGAGAGAACGGTAATGTTAAAGTATTATTGTGACAACAAATTCGAGCTTTCGTGGAGTGAAAGAAGAAGCAATTGACTGGTGTCGTGTTGTCTAGTCATTATGCTAAGCTGATATATCATCTACGAAAAAAGAATAAATGTTTACCAACCATTACAGATATTATACTGCATAGTTTGTTGAAAGTTGAGAGAAATATGGGGTCAAATAACTGTCATCACATGGGAATTTGTCATGCATGCACTTTATGTTTAAGATATTGTAAGATTATACGTATTAAGTCGTAAATAAAAGTAAACATAAGAGTAAATAGAAAAGCTCTGAATAAAACATATAGAGATAGTAATGGATTGCCACCCTCAGATACCATTGCCACTATGAATTCAATCAATCTAAGTATGGGGTGCATGTCAAGTTATATCTTGTCAAATGTTCAACATGTAATCATATTAATTATTTACATTAATTCGAATCTTAAAACAAGTTGTAAGTTGGTAGCTTTTGAGGTTAGTTGAGTTGTGGTTAAGCCATTCATTGCTCATCATCATCATGACAAATATTAATAAATTCCAATAATAAAACAGAAGAATTTGAAAACTAAATAAAAAAACATTGAGAAATTACACACTAACAGTTATAAACAAATTCAAATAGGCTTTGGGTTAAACGATAATGCAAACATATATTTTGTTTTCAAATTAATTATAAATTTGATATTCCAATTTTATGTATTTGCGTAAAAGACATTTTGAGTAAAACCATCCATAGGATCCATGTCATTAAAGTTCAAATTTAACAATTAATCCTTTAAAAATGGCAAATGAGAATTATTTATTTAAAATTTACAAATTTATAAATAAATTTATGGATGATTTAAAACATTTTGATAATTAAAATAGTTAGAATTTAAAAACTTAAATATATTAATATAAAATTTGGATAAATATAAATTATATATTTTAAAAAATTGTTTAATTATTTATATTTTATCAAGAAATAAAATATATTAATATAAAATTTTGGTAAATATAAATTATATATTTTAAAAATAATTTAATTATTTATATTTTCTTTTTCTTACATAATATATGGATTATTTTTTCAATATCTTAAAATAATTTCATAAATTAAGGATGTCCTTTCTATTACTTTTATTGTGTTCTAAGAGATCATTATTAACTTATGTTCATCATTTCATTAATACTTAGTCATCCTTTGATTATAATATTTAATTATCACATTAAAACAAAATCAACTATAAAATTGATATAAAAACTATATTATTTTATTAAAAAACTAGATGCATTTTAAAGCATGGTTTAAGAAATTGTTAAAATAGTTGAAAGTGTGTTTCCTAATGTAAGTGTAAGTATCAATGAGATACACGATAACTTAATTTATCTATCTTTATTAGTCCCTGCACAAGCAGTCTCGAGACTATAGAAATCGATTTTGCTTATTTCCATTAACTTGGAACGGATTACATAGTATTTTAACCTAAGTTTTATGAGTGTGATTCCCTTCCATCTACTCAACAATTTGGGAGCCTTATTTGGCCTTTAATTGAGGTACATAATACTTTTCGTCTTCTGTCTTCATGCATGTGTGTGATGTCATCCTCCAAACCTCAAGCCCTACGTGTGTCATAGCCCTTGCGTGGCAGGATGCATGCAAGCTACAATAGCATTGACGTTGAGCGCCGGAGCTGGCAATTGAAGAAGTCGACGATCTCTGAGAGACAACCAGCGAGGGAATTCCTGCATGCCATCTTCATCAATGAAAACATAATGTTCATATAATTCTTCATCCAGAAGACCATTCATCTGATTTGCCAAGATTCGTCTCTGATTCTCTATAGGAGGTTCAGCTACTGTAAAATTGTTAGTCATTGGGTTATGATAATGACCATGAGGATAATCATTGAACAAGATGTGGAACATAACCATAGAATTGCTCACAAATTCAGATAGCTTCCATATGCAGCATTCATCACGAAAAAGGGATGGTACAGATAGATTTTTCCAATGTTGTGCCAGTCAGATGATTCATAAAATTGTGCAATGAACATGGATATCTAAATCGAGGGGTTTGAGACTTCAACAAGCGCCAAACAACCAAATAGTTAAACATCAGTCCAAATCTATCTTATATCATACCTTGTGACAAGATCTACAACTGCAACAAGGTTTCAAGGCACTTTTCCAATGGCAGCGCCCTCCAACGAAGAAGATCACAGCGTTTTATGGAATGAACCCTTCCGCTCAGGACAAAGGTAACCTTCCCACTGAATATCATAGCTAACAAGTAAAGAAGACGCCCTTCTTCAGACAATGATGGGTAAATGGAGGCCCAACGGTAGGAACATCAGAGCTCAACATGAGGACAGTGTGAGAAGAATGGTTTATGTTTCCGATATTGATTAGCAAGTAAGAGACTTCATGTCAGGAATTAGGGAAACAATCATTTTTAATAGCATTTCTTCTGTTGTATCAAGACAAATTACAGTAACAACACAATTATCATATGGATGTTCTCTTAATGGGAATTTCAAAACTGGTATGATTATTATGTCTGGATGAATTTGAGTTGTCAAATGCCAAGCACTAAATATCCTCTAGGATATTTGGTAATCCATATTTCTCCCCATGTATATGATGGCCCTTCTAGGTGCTAAAGGGAAATGCTTGGCTTATCTTCTTGGTTGTGTATGCCACTTGGAAGGCCAATTTTATTTTTCTCATCCACGTATACAACTCAATGTCACCTTCAGAATCATACTGCAGGGTCTTCGTTTCAAATTTATAAGAGAATTTGGGATTTCAATGGAAGCATAGTTGTTATGTTGATTTGAATATAATTCATGGTGCAACAGGAGATTAATGCCTGGTTAGCTGTGCTAGTTGAATCTTTTGAAACTCTACAATTTATATTAAGAAGGTGAAAATAATAGTAATGCATAGACTATCATGCTAAGTGTGTAGCAACATAATGAGCTGGATTTGGTCATACTTGTAAGTTATATAGAGAAATAATGAATAATTGCATTGGAAGTTATAAGTTTGCCATGTGGATAGAATAAGCTATTGGGTGAGTGCAAGCTAATGAGGGTCACTTTTGGTGCGTTAGATGCAATAGAAAACTGGAAAATCAGGCATACCTCAACCTACTTGGATTTTTTGAGATACTTACACAAAATATCTTGCATTGAGTAAAAAGGATGAAATGTAGGAAATTGAATCATATAAATTTTATGTATTGAAAACTTTCATAACTGTGTCAAGTTTCATCTTTTCTAACAATCACATCTTTTTTGGCAAATGATAACGTATATGTCTTTATGGGTGTAGCCTTTGAGTGCCTAAATAATGGTTTCATGATACAAAAATTAGTAGACATGTAGAGAACGAGTAGCACTAGTGCTAGTGCAGAACTATTTTTCCCAAATTAAATTGTATATATATATATATATATATATATTATCTAAGTGCTCAAAACTCGAAAACTATATGTCAAATGTGGGTGCATCTTTTGAAGGTCTTAATGCAATGATTCTGAAATAGATTTTGTATAGCATGTAGAGGTCGGTGTTTAGTAGTGCAACATACAATTTTGTTTTTATATGTTTGTGAAATGAAAAAGTTATGGAAGAAACACTAACAGTGCATTTTTTTAGTTAAGGAGTCATGAAACAAGATAGTTAAGTTTTTTTTTTTAAATTACATATTTGGAATATGCAGAAAAATGTTATCTATGTCTAAAATTTCATCAAAAAGTATTGTTTTCATCATATTGTAAACAGTAATGAAAGACATACATACTAAGAAAATGGAGGAAATGGCCAATTAGCTACGATTTACCATATTCCATAGTATATGGTTGGTAACTCTGAACAAAACACGTTGGACTGTGGATGACACATGGGCGCGTGAGGAGGCATGTTTTAGGTGCTAAGGAATGCTCACACATTATCTTTAAATTTATTTATTTATTCTCGCCTTTGGTGTCAACGAAAACACTCTAGTGTTCTTGCTCTATGAAATGCAAGAGCGTTTATTATTTCCAAAATGCTCTAGTGTTTCTTAGTTACAGAATGCTATAGCGTTTCTTGTTTACAAAATGCTCTAGTGTTATGGAGTTACAAAAGACTCTATTGTTTCTTGTTTACAAAATGCTCTAGTGTTATGGAGCACATAAACTATGTGCTAAGTAATGGATGGAATAAAGGGGGTGAGAGAGAGAGAGGGAAGGTACGGGGGTAACTATATGCTAAGTAATGGATGGAGGTAAGGGGGAAACTATATGCTAAGTAATGGATGGAGGTAAGGAGGGTGAGGGAGAGAGGGGATACGAGAAGGGGGTGAAAGGGACATAAATTGATGGATGGGGAGAGATGAATGAGGAAGGAGGAAATTAAAGGCCTAAACCCATAATCTCTAAGGACCAAACCCCCTAAAGCACTAAACCCCTAATTCATTAGATCCTAAGCACCTAATCCCTTAACACGCAATCCCTTACCACGTTAACCCCTTGACACTTAACCCTAACCTTTTCTACCTTACCCCATGAACAGTTTATCCTTAAATCCCTTAACATATAAAGGCCCTAATCCCTAAAGCCTTAGTCCCTTAGTTAACCCTTTATCTCCCATCCCCTTAACACTATAACACCTAAGACATTAATGCCTAACCTATTAAAAGCTAACTCCCTAACACCATATCCCTAAGTCCCTTTACCCCTAATACTTTAACCATTACCCTCTATGCTCTAGTTTGCACCCTACAGGTAAAATAATTGTTTACCTCTAATCTTTGTTTGTATGTGTGACCCCCCTTGTGCAAGTGCGCCTTGCATTTGCTTGTGCACTCTACGCTTGCATGTGGGCTCTTTGTTTGCATGAGATCTCTACATTTGCTTGAGAGCTCCCCCTTGGGATTGATCACTCCTCTCTCGGATTGGGAACTCTCACTTGAGCTTGTGCATTAGGCTCTAAGCTCTAGTTTACCCCTTATAATCCTTTAACCTTTTAACCCCTTCACCCTTAACACCTAATCTAATAAACCCTAATACCCTAACCCCATAGAACTAAATCCCTTAACCACTTTACCTCTAATCCCACAACCCATGACCCTTAAGACCTAGTCCACCCCTAACCCCTAAAAAACCTAACATGTAATACTTAAGGAGAGAGATGGTGGGGGGGAGAGAGAAGGGGGGGGGAGAGAGAGAGGGGGGAAGAAAGGGAAATAGATGTATGTAGAGATGAGAGAGGGGGGTGGATGGGGGGGGGTAAACACATAGAGAGAGATATAAAGGGAGGGAGGGCTAGGTAAATCGATACAAAGCGGGGGAGATATGGAGGGGGAGAGATAGTGGGGGAGAGTGAAGAGGGAGAGAGAGAGAGAGAGAGAGGGGATGGAGGGAGGGACGGGGTGGGGAGGGAGATAAAGGGAAGGGGATGGAGGGAGGGACGGGGCGGGGAGGGAGATAAAGGGAAAGGGATGGAGGGATAGAGAGAGTGGGATGGTGGGAGGGAGAGGGAGAGAGAGAGATGGGGGTGTGTACATATATATACTCTCTCTCTCTCTCTCTCTCTCTCTATATATATATATATATATATATATATATATATATATATAGAGAGAGAGAGAGAGAGAGAGAGAGAGAGAGAGAGAGAGAGGAAGTAATATGTAATATAAAAGGTGCAAGTTTTTGGAGTTAAAAAATGTGCTAGCATTTTTGTTTCCAATCCTATGTGTAAACTGACATGGCAAGCTTAGGCCCACCCATGACTTGTTCAAAGAAATGCTCGAGCGTTTTGGTTTTACTAGGAGGGAGGGACGGGGGGGGGGGGGAAGGGAGATAAAGGGAAAGGGATGGAGGGATCGAGAGAGTGGGATGGCGGGAGGGAGAGGGAGAGAGAGAGATGGGGGTGTGTACATATATATATACATATATACTCTCTCTCTCTCTCTAGAGAGAGAGAGAGAGAAAGAGAGAGAGAGGGTTAAGGAAGTAATATGTAATATAAAAGGTGCAAGTTTTTGTAGTTAAAAAATGCACTAGCGTTTGTGTTTCCAATCCTATGTGTAAACTGACATGGCAAGCTTAGGCCTACCCATGACTAGTTCAAAGAAATGCTCGAGTGTTTTGGTTTTACTAAACTCTCACAAGTTTTTCGAAACTAGGGTTTCATATAAAAGGTACCTTAACTTCGTGCGAGGACCCTACTGGATCATAAAAATGTTGTGGTTGTTGATGATAACTTAATAGATAATGATTGTATAATTTGGTTACTGACCAAACTATATACTACTAAAGTAGATGTTGGAAGTGTTTTTGTGTAATCCTTTCCTCCCATTTTAGAAAAGTGGCAAGTGGAAAAACATGTTGGAAGTAACATGTTTACCTACATTTAAAGTAATTGTGCAATGTTTGTTAGGTGTGAATGGGAATTCTATAGAGAGAGAGAGCACCCTAGTTCATAGGGTTGTTCTGGTTCAAAAGTGTCTTTGTTGTGCATATGGTGGTTCCTCCTTGTAATAATGCTTAACCCATAGTTGAAATATAAATGTGGTATGTACCATATGTGCAAGAAAGTAGCCTTGGTGTTGGGACAAGGGAAAGTGTTGAACACATTGTGTTGGACCTTAATTCTAACTAGCATCACCCATATAGTGATTGTGTTTCCTGGAGGACTAGCATGAATGTATGTTAGGTAGATTGTATCTAGTATTCAGTGGTGTGGGATATGGAGACTATCATTAAAGGCATTGTTATTGGAATGTAGTTGTGGGATGGTGTTTAGTGAGGTGCTCATGATCAATGGTAGAGTGATAAAAGATAGTGTGTTGCAGTTTAGTGGTGCTACATTGAGGCCTCAATGCATGCCATCAAACAATATATGGGAGGACCTGTTATAGCTATATGTACCAAATATGCTAGAGGAGGAAGAGAGTGTTGACATGTTGTTGTAAGAAGAGTAGTGTGAGGCTTAAAATGCTTAAGAACTGAAAAAATGAATATCTGATTATAGGAATTCGGTACTTGAAGAGGAAGACTACTTGAATGAACTTGTGTCTACAAAAGTGGAATTGTTGTTTGCTAGTGATGATGGCTATGTTGAGCTAGGATAATAAACTTATTCTTGGGATTATTTGGTAGTAGTAATGTAGTGTTCATTGATGTAGTTGTTGTGAGCACTAGGAACATATGAGTGGATGTGACGGGGATTGAGATAGAAGGGGAGGGGGTTTGAGGCATGCATTGAAGTTGAGGGATCTACTAGTGCCATTGATGGTGAAAGAAGAGGCTAAGAATTTCCTTGTTGGAAGAAGGATATAGGAATTAGTTGTGGTGTTGCAATGAGGAGGAAGAGAGAGAGATAACCATTTGTGCAAAATCATTTGATGAGATGTAGTAGATTAGGGTAGACAATTCATAGTAGAGTTAATTTCAAAGTATTTTCCATCTTTAAAAATTTGATAAGTACCGTTGTGGGCATTGTACAAGGAAGTAGATTGTTGTCAATTTGAGAGATTCCATAGTATATGGCATCATGAAATGTTAATAGTAAATGTGACTCCACATCCTTGTTAGTGAGAATATGAGGATTGTCTTGTTGAACCCATCATATCAAGTAATGAGAGAGTTGTGGGGTAGTGGCATGGGGGGTTCACTAAATAGGAAATATTATAGTGCACATGAATTCATATTGTGGGATTTATTATTGTAAAATAAGGAAGCAATATATTGCCTAGTATATAAGGGTGAGAGCATATTTTTTATATACTAAAAACATGTAGGTATCAGGGGGGTCATAATGATGTATCCAAGGGGTTTGGGAGTTTGAATAGGTACTTTATGCCAACATTTTGTGTAATTTTGATTGTATGTGAAGTCATATTAATGTTTGAATAAGTATGATATGTGGGAAGATGGTGTGGTTCCAATTGTGTTTGGAGTTAGAGTGGTGTTTGAATAAGTATGGTTTCTGATTGGATGTGATGTGAATTTGATTGGAATGATTGTGAATGAAGTTGACTTTTTTTTCGGGAGTTGTTCCCCAACTTGAAATATTTTCTCTCACTATGATTTCATATTTCACCTTGCAATTTTTCTAGGGGTTATTAGAGTTTTGCCATGACATCATAACGAGGAAAAGATTAAAAAGGGGTATAAAAAATGTCATGAAAAAATGGACACCTAGGATATCTAGTGGAAATAAGGATTCTTAAATTGTAAAGGTGTATTGGGAAGACGGTTCAACAATTGTTTTGGAGGAAATCCTTAATATCTAGTTAATTTAGCAGTGTTCTTTAATATCCTACAAACACACACACACACACACACATTATATCATATGTTCACAAAATGAACTCCCAGAGGGTAGTGGGAAGCTACATCGGATTAACAAAATTTCAATAAATGAGATTATTTTGGCTTCCATTATTGAGGATCATAGTAAGTAGTTGATCCTTTATCTAATAATTCTGTCTAAATAGGAGGGTTGAGGAAGATGCAAAATGCTCATGTGTCATTGATAGTATAGAGAGATTTGTGGTAGTAGGGTTGGGAAGAGAAAAAGAAGGTTCATGAGAGGATGGTAAAGTAACAAAGTCAATGTTTTTTTCTTCATAATATAAATGTTTGGTTTTGGATTTACTTTGTAAGAATCAATAATTACCACGTTTATGATTTGGGGTTTTTTTATAGTAGCATCATGGTGAATTACATGAAGAGGTAGGGTGGCTAATATATATTATATAATTAAATAGTGGAGATGTATAAAGTATTGGGGAAGGGAAGGTAATGGTGCTAAGGATAGGGATAGCATTGCTAGGAGGAGTGAAGTGAGGTATTTTGTCATATTTTCATTATAAGGCTAGTGTGCATAGAGAAATGGTTGGTCTAGAGTGTCAGTCTCAAACAAAACTAATTCATTACTAAAAATAATAAGCAAACAAGAATAAAATTTCAGCACAAGTACGTGTTCAAGATCTCTAATTTGAAGGTGGAGGTGGAGTTTAGTGAATATATTGATAAATTGTTGAACCCTTTGACTTGGAACTTAATGCAAATAAAACCACATAGACATTCAATTAGATTAATAACATGTAGGATAATAATCCCTCCTCAAGGCTTGGAACAAGGCATCCCATGTGATGATACGAGTATGAGAAGCATTGGAAGCATCTTCTTCATTGAGTTCCACATATAGCTCAATAAAAGTTTGGTGAGATCTCCACTAGGATTTAGAAAGGGTATGTTAATGGTTTCCTATAAGAAGGAGGAATTTTTCATGTTTGGTTAGATTTGGAAGTAGGGAGTAACACTGTGGATTTGATAGTCGAAAACATCTTCATGCATCTAGACACCATATTAAGGTAATGATAGTTTGGTGTTTAGCTTAAATGTAGACATGGAATCCCTAGGTTGATGTTTGAGTGAATTAGTAAGAGTATTGGTCAATTCCTTCACCACACTAGAGACATTAGCTTCTTCATAATCAAAGGAACATGTTTGATGAGGAGCTATTGTGAACTAAACATTGTGAGAGGGTAGGAGCTAAAGTTAATTGTCGTGCAAACCTTAGGTGAATTATCTGGCTAGCATTAATGCTAATAAGGGTGTCTAATATATAAACCAAGGATGTAGAGTATGAATATTCCAATGGAAAGGTGTGTTGATCAAGAGCTATGGAGATATATTACAACACACAAAGAATGTTTTGCGTGGGATGGTGATATCCATAAAACCCCAACAACTCAATATATCTAGGTGGGCATAAAGCCTAGGGAACCAAATGAAGAGGTGTGTAGAATATTAATTTATTGGGTGTAGCAAATGGCCATTTTTGGGTGGGGTGATTTAACCAAGATAACTAAAAATATGAAGAGGATGTGCCAGGTGGGAGGGAGTCCTCTAAAAACTAAAAGTGTGAGTGCAAATAGTAGGCATGGACCTTATTACTATGACATCAAATGCTATGTCACCGATTGCTTTAGAAATAAACTAGAGATACAAGAGAAAATGCTATATCAAAGATTTGAAGACAACCCAAAATATAACAACTAAAACAAAAGATCAAACAATATAGTTTCATTTTATTTATGAGGAAAAGTTTTGCATAACTCGAAACGTGTTTATTACCATACCAAGTCAAAACATGTTCTGAAGATATATGTTAAGTCTATAATTGAGGCAAATACCTGAAGATGTATGTTCGACTGCTCTCCATCGTCCATTTTTACCAACTCATTCTTCCATGTATGGCCGCCTCTCCCTCTCAATGATAGGAAAGTCATGGGCGTCGTCGTTTGATCATTCAATGGATTTTCCATGTATTTAGGAGGTACACACCCTAGGTCACAAAAATGAAACCCTGAAATAAGCAGTTCCATTAATAGCAAAAGAAGAGCTGGGGTGTATGACAATTTGGGGGGTTAATGGTTTTTTTTAAGTAATGGGATCAAAATTTCTTACAATTTTTTGGGTATTTACGAATTTTATAATTGGTTTGAATTGGATTAAGAAAGAAGATGAGAAAATGCTAAAGAATATTTTGAACTATCTTTTAAAAGGAGGTTTACTGAAGGTTTATATTCACCTAGAAATTAACAACTATTCCTCCCAACCACCCAAACTACATCCAATAGACAAGACTTAGAATGATTTTATTTTCCATTTGAAACTAAGCAATATATATATATATATATATATATATATATATATATATATATATATATATATATATATATATAATTAACTAATATATCTTAATTATTTTATTTCTAAATTTTATCATTTTGCATCGCCTAGAAGTATTTCTAGGTTTTTAATTTTTTCAATTTATATGGTAATAATTATAGTTAAATAATCATTGTATTAATAATTATGGTTAAGTAATCTTTCATATATATATAATTGAAATGATTATAGATTTTCTATTAAAGAGTTATGAAACAAAAAAAAAAGTATTGTAATCATTGACATATTATGAAATTGCTCAGTGTTTGTTTGAGCTTTCCCAAAGGGGCTATCATCATCTTGAAACCTTAGAAATATTAAATTATTTATGACAAAATGCTGAACATTACAAATATTTATATAGATTTTTCAAGCAGAAAAATATAAAAAGCTTGTATAAGAAAAGAAACTTAAGAAAGTTATGGCCACTGCTTATTTCATGGAAATCTCGAATTGTTTTTCTTGTCCTAGGAGGGTAGAAATTTCAACCACTTGTATGGTTGGATGATGCACATAACCTTCCTCCACTCCCCTCAAACCAACAAAAGGGGTCTTTTAGGACTAACCACCCACCAACATTTCCTGGTGAGCATAAGAGGTTAGTGTTATCCTTTCCAACTGGTTTCCCCTGCACACAAACCTGCACTTCAAGACCATCAAAATGAACCTCCATATGAGAGACGTGGGACGAAACCTGATCAATTGCAGGTATAACACCTTCCATTTGTGAGTTCAATCTTCCCATCATTATCTTTAGCTCTCGCATGTCATTCTTTACCTCACACAAATCCAGGTTGCATCCTCGTTCTTCCATTCTATTACCTTCAACTATAATTGTTATCACACAGAGTGTAGTTGTCTAATTTAAAGGTCCTATCTAGGATGGTAGAAGAAGACAACTAACCAATGACACCTAAGAGGGCCTTGATTGACAAGATGGATTGGTTGTCACGCCAATCGATGCACTCTTCACTTCTTGTTATATCCAAGCCACAGATAAAAAAGGGGGAGACCCTGATCTACTCTTAGAAAGAGATATCTAACCCAAACACCAAATCAAGCAAATCAAACAGTAAAAGTAAAGTGAAGGGTCTATAACCCTATATTTAAGGAATTGAGCTATTGTAGAGGCTTAAGGAAGATGAAATATAAAATTTGATTAATTTAGTTACAATAGCTTAGGTTTAAGTGCAAATTCGGGATATAGGTGTTAGGGAAAATGATCAAAATCAACTGCCTTGGGAAACATGTACTTAATTTTAGGGGAGATGGTCCCAAGAGGTAGATCTGGATGGATAATGGATTCCTAACACTGCTTGACTGTAGATTTGACAATATCAAAGCTTACAAGCGAAAAATGAGCAGTCAAACAACTGAAAAAGGGTAAACTCAGAGAGGGTGCAATAGGGAGAGACCAGTGCCTTGGGATTTGGTCCATAAGGAGTCAACATATAATGACGCCCTAGGAAACCCACTTCATGCTTAGCATTAATATGAAAAACCAGAAATCATTCGTCACGATTTGAAGTTCTTTGAGTTAGATATTTTTTTTAAATTTTAAGTGAGGGTTTTAACAATGAAATTTAATGGTGACGATTGGATTGGATGCCAAAATAACAAAAATACTTCGAAACGTACCTGGATATGTTGGTGTATTCCTTTCTATTTGATAATATTCCCAAAATGAGGAAATCAAGAGTGAGATCTAGCTTCCCCAAGTGAAATCAGTATCCCTCCAGAGTGACCAGTGCGCCCTTCCGTGCCAGAAACGATCTATAGTGAGAATCAATCAAGCATGGAAGAAACTATGCAGAATAAAATATGAAACAAGTAGGATCAATATGTCCAAAAGATACAACAAAGATACTCCCTGAGACAAAAATCGATCCAAGAGAAAGATATGGGGTTTCCCCACAATATCGTCCCCTCAAGTCGTCCTCCCCTTCTACCACACGGCCTTCCCACATAAAAACATTGGAGAAAACCAAGATCCACAATGATATCACAGAGAAAATATTGTATATTCACTTGCAAAAAAAATTCATCAAAGAATCCAATATATTTGCAAAATATATTCTTTATTATGTCGGAAATCCAATAGCCCAAAGGTGCCTTTACAATGAGGGGGTCTCTTCGTTAAATAGGGATGAGAGAGACCAAAACCATAACCACTTTATGAATGAGTGGTGGAGATCAAAAGATAAAAATAATACAATCAACTGCTAGTATGATCCGTAGAAATAACTCACAGATCTACTCACTAAGGAGGGGGTGCGCACTTACTAAGCTGGGGGTGAATGAATGTGAATGAAGTTGAATTTTTTTAAGGGAGTTGTTCCCCATCTTGATATATTTTCTCTCACTATGATTTCATATTTCACCTTGCAAGTTTTCTAGGGGTTATTAGAGTTTTTCCATGACATCATAACGAGGAAAAGATAAAAATGGGGTATAAAAAATGTCATGAAAAAATGGATACCTAGGATATCTAGTGGGAATAAGGATTCTTAAATTGTAAAGGTGTATTAAGAAGATGGTTCAACAATTTTTTTGGAGGAAATCCTTAATATCTAGTGAAATTAGCATTGTTCTTTAATATCCTACAAACACACACACACACACACATTATATCGTAGGTTCACAAAATGAACTCCTAGAGGGTAGTGGGAAGCTACATTGGATTAACAAAATTTCGATAAATGAGATTATTTTGGCTTCCATTATTGAGGACATTAGTAAGTAGTTGATCCTTTATCTAATAATTATGTCTAAATAGGAGGGTTGAGGAAGATGCAAAATACTCATGTGTCATTGATACTATAGAGAGATTTGTGGTAGTAGGGTTGGGAAGAGAAAAAGAAGGTTCATGAGAGGATGGTAAAGTAACAAAGTCAATGTTTTTTTCTTCATAATATAAATGTTTGGTTTTGGATTTACTTTGTAAGAATCAATAATTACCACGTTCATGATTTGGGTTTTTTTTATAGTAGCACCAAGGTGAAGTACATGAAGAGGTAGGGTGGCTAATAGATATTATATAATTAAATAGTGGAGATGTATAAAGTATTGGGGAAGGGAAGGAAATGGTGCTAAGGATAGGGATAGCATTGCTAGGAGGAGTGAAGTGAGGTATTTTGTCAGATTTTCATTATAAGGCTAGTGTGCATAGAGAAATGGTTGGTCTAGAGTGTCAGTCTCAGACAAAACTAATTCATTACAAAAAATAATAAGCAAACAAGAATAGAATTTGAGCACAAGTATGTGTTCAAGATCTCTGATTTGAAGTTGGAGGTGGAGTTTACTGAATATATTGATAAATTGTTGAACCCTTTGACTTGGAACTCAATGTAAATAAAACCACACACACATTCAATTAGATTAATAACATGTAGGATAATAAGTCCTTCTCAAGGCTTGGAACAAGGCATCCCACGTGATGATACGAGTAGGAGTAGCATTGGAAGCATCTTCTTCATTGAGTTCCACATATAGCTCAATAAAAGTTTGGTGAGATCTCCACTAGGATTTAGAGAGGTATGTTAATGGATTCCTATAAGAAGGAGGAATTTTTCATGTTTGGTTAGATTTGGAAGTAGGGAATAACACTGTGGATTTGATAGTCGAAAACATCTTCATGCATCTAGACACCATACTAAGGTAATGATAGTTTGGTGTTTAGCTTAAATGTAGACATGGAATTCCTAGGTTGATGTTTGAGTGAATTAGTAAGAGTATTGGTCAATTCCTTCACCAAACTAGAGACATTAGTTTCTTCATAATCAAAGGAACATGTTTGGTGAGGAGCTATTGTGAACTAAACATTGTGAGAGGGTAGGAGATAAAGTTAATTGCCGTGCAAACCTTAGGTGAATTATCTGGGTAGCAATAATGCTAATAAGGGTGTCTAATATATAGACCAAGGATGTAGAGTATGATGCTTCCAATGGAAAGGTGTGTTGATCAAGAGCTATGGAGATATCTTACAACACACAAAGAATGTCTTCTGTGGGATGGTGATTTGCATAAAACCCCAACAACTCAATATATCTAGGTGGGCATAAAGCCTAGGGAACCAAATGAAGAGGTGTGTAGAATATTAATTTACTGGGTGTAGGAAAGGACCATTTTTGGGTGGGATGATTTAACCAAGATAACTAAAAATATGAAGAGGATGTGCGAGGTGGGAGGGAGTCCTCTAAAAACTAAAAGTGTGAGTGCAAATAGTAGGCATGGACCTTATTACTATGACATCAAATGCTATGTCACCGATTGCTTTAGAAATAAAGTAGAGATACAAGAGAAAATGCTATATCAAAGATTTGAAGACAACCCAAGATATAACAACTAAAACAAAAGATCAAAACATATAGTTTCATTTTATTTATGAGGAAAAGTTTTGCATAACTCGAAACGTGTTTATTACCATACCAAGTCAAAAAATATTCTGAAGATGTATGTTAGTCTAGAATCGAGGCAAATACCTGAAGATGTATGTTCAATTGCTCTCCATCGTCCATTTTTACCAACTCATCCTTCCATGTATGGCCGCCTCTCCCTCTCAATGATAGGAAAGTCATGGGCGTCGTCGTTTGATCCTTCAATGGTTTTTCCATGTATTTAGGAGGTACACACCCTAGGTCGCAAAAATGAAACCCTGAAATAAGCAATTCCATTAATAGAAAAAGAAGAGCTGGGGTGGATGACAATTTGGGGGGTTAATGGTTTTTTTTTACGTAATGGAATCAAAATTTCTCACAATTTATTGGGTATTTACAAATTTTATAATTGGTTTGAATTGGATTAAAAAAGAAGATGAGAAAATGCTAAAGAATATTTTGAACTATCTTTTAAAAGGTGGTTTACCGAAGGTTTATATTCACCTAGAAATTAACAATTATTCCTCTCAACCACCCAAACTACATCCAATAGACAAGACTTAGAATGATTTTATTTTCCATTTGAAACTAAGCAATATATATATATATTTTTAATTAACTAATATATCTTAATTATTTTATTTCTAAATTTTATCATTTTGCATCACCTAGAAGTATTTCTAGGTTTTTAATTTTTTCAATTTATATGGTAATAATTATAGCTAAATAATCATTGTATTAATAATTCTGGTTAAGTAATCATTCATATATATATAATCAAAATGATTATAGCTTGTATATTAAAGAGTTATGAAACAAACAAAAAAGTATTGTAATCATTGGCATATTATGAAATTGCTCAGTGTTTGTTTGAGCATTCCCAAAGGGGCTATTATCATCTTGAAACCTTAGAAATATTACATTATTTATGACAAAATACTGAACATTACAAATATTTATATAGATTTTCCAAGCAGAAAAATACAAAAAGCTTGTAGAAGAAAAGAAACTTAAGAAAGTTATGGCCACTGTTTATTTCATGGAAATCTCGAATTGTTTTTCTTGTCCTAGGAAGGTAGAAATTTCAACCACTTGTATGGTTGGATGATGCACATAATATTCCTCCACTCCCCTCAAACCAACAAAAGGGGTGTTTTAGGACTAACCACTGTCACATACCCCAATTTTACAAAAATAATGTAATTATTTTATTAATATTCCTGAGACATTATGTTAAATTTAATGCTAAGTAGGAATTGATGACTCAGCAGAGTCACCAGAAATGGAATGTAAATTCTGAATAATTTATTATTAATAAATAAATTATGGAGACAACAGCATGGGAGAGCTGTTAAAAGAGGCTACTGGTCTAACTGGTGGATGGAACTAGGTGGAAAGACAAAAGACAAGTGGCAGCATCCTCAAACACTTCCTAAGTTGCAGGTGGCAACTTCCCTATATTTTGGGGTCATGATTCCCCAAGAAAGTGGAATCTGAGCAGGTGGCTCATTAATGACAGTTAACCCAACTAAGACCTAGGCAATCTTTTAAATAGTACTCAATGAACTGAGCTGGGGGTTCAGAAAAGTTCTGGAGGGAGGATACATTCAGGTGAATGCTATTCAGGAGTCCCACTGAGGAAGTGGGAAAAACAGTAAGGAAGTGTTTTGAGTCAGGAAGCTGTAGTAACTTGGTTCCAGTGTAGCTGCTTTGGCTGAGGGAATTGTTGGCTGTACCTAGTTCCAGCCAGTTAGACCAGAGCAAGCTCGGGGGTCCTGAGAAGTGCTGTCTGGGCACTCTCCAGGAATTGGTAGGGAGGAACAGCCTCCCATTGCTGTTATTGTCTACCATTGACACAGGTTTTGCCACTTTTTCCTGCTATTTATTAAATAAATTTAAATGTAGAATAAGACTATGTCATCTGTGTTTGAACATGATTTATTTCAGTAAATTTAGCATCTCTGTATTGTTATTAGATAGAATCTGCAGAACTATTATGTCTTAGAAATTTCCTATTATCACTATAGATCGAGTAATTGTTTTATACAGAATATGTTTTGTTATTATTATAAGTAATAGAATATTATGGTGATTCTAACTTGGTTTATTTTCAGTAGTTAAATAGATAAGTATAGATTATTTATACAGTAAATATTCCTGTAAATACACTTGTTAAAACAATTATAGGAACAGAATCATAGACCACTCTATAATCACAGTGTATCCTTTTCATAGATAGTTTAACAAGTATAAACCCTAGCTGAACAAGCATACCGGTCTATATCTGTCTCGTGATTTAGTTAAATAAGTGTACAAGTTATTATCTGTACCAAGGATAGGTGAACTAATTTATGTTAGTAAGTTTATTTATTTACTGTCAGAACAGAGTTGAATTGTTATTGTCTCATCATAGAATTCGAATATCATGATAGCCTCATCATTAAAACTCATTACTTATTATCTTCTTTCAAACAAAATTTTAGCCAAAACAAACGATTAAACTATAAACAAAGATCGTGATGAAGATGTTTTATTCAAAACCTAACTCTATCGTTATTACAACCAAGAAATTCACAGCAGAGTTTGACAGAGTTAATAACCATAGGGCAGAAGGAATTTAAAAGACAAACATAATAACTAGCTCGAAGCCGAGTCTTTACAACATAGAAATTTTATTTTCTTTTGTCAAAATCTTTCCATCATCACAAGTATAGTTTCTGCTCATTATCGAGCTCATTCTTCATGTAATACACAGCATAGTCAGGATTCTACCATGACAATAGTTCAAACATCGTAGTGCACACAGAGTTATCATTGAACTCAGCCATTGTTGGCATTTCAAAATTAAACCCTACTTTAGTTATTAACAAGGAGACGTTTACTACAGTATGTAAACATTTAACAAAATTTTTATTACAACAACTCGTTCCCAGCCACAAAAGAGATCAACAGAGTTTGAACACTTTTCATATTTTTTTTCTTCTATATATTTCAACCTGGGAGAGAATCCCCAATTCGCCAGGGTTATCAAAACGTTAAATGGCCTATCACTATAAGGATTATTGAACCCTATCGCTATCATTCAACACACAAAAACCAAAGTAAACGCTGAGAAATAAGACGTTGCCATCACCTACAGCCGAGATATTATTTCTCTGAAAGTATCTGAGAAACTTAAAAACATTCCTATAACTGTACATTGTGTTCATTTAAGGAAAACGCAGACAGTATACGGCCACTTTGCAGGACAGCATTCACTATTTATTTAACTTCTACAGAGTTGGGTGATAACCCTATTCTTTCCAAAATACAATGATAAATAAAAACCCCAAGGCCGTCATGACAGACTAAGCCATAGTATGTTCTTCTTATTCATGACATTGTATACAAACCCTATCTACTGTAAGCAAAAAAGAATATTACATATGACCGCAATCATGTTCATAAACACGACAACAACCAGTCACAAAGGTGGTCTTCCCAGTCACAACCCTAACCAACCAAACTATCAAAGGGAGAAACAGCCATGGTATAACCAGGCTTACCCGGTAGGAGCCCATCACTAGAGGTTGAGCCTCGTACACCTTTAGGAAAGATCAAAGCCTGTACATTACAAATTGACGAGTTAGTGGTCAACTTTTCTAAACAATCTTTTTGAAAACTGAAAATTTACGAAAACAATTGATAACTCTTACCAGCAATTGTCGGAGGAAGCAAACCCAGTGAACAACCTGGTAGCCACGAGTTGAGCAAGGTAGAAAAACCTCATCAGGATCATCAGAAGGATGGGCCAGAAAAACTCCAAGTTTTCCTTCTCCACTGATAAGCCATGACAGATAACATACAGTACAAAACCCTCACGCCATGGATGAACTAGTTTGGGGAAGCACAAATAAAAACCCCAATACATGACCACCTCATGGATAAAAACAATAGGAAAACCCTGACTCTAAATCACACAAGCAATAAGTGTAAGGCTGTGAGTAGCATGCGACTGAAACATCAGTAACAGCAAAACGATAACCAAGATGCCCAATGAACTTAGGGGACGCCTTTAGCAGAGTCACAGACTTACAAACCACACGAGGAGTTTACAGACTTACAAACCACACGAGGAATATACTCCATGACTATAACCATAGGAGAAGTTACAACTTACAGTGCCATAAGGAACAAACTCAGACCATAAGGGTTTCCTCATGTTACTGAGCCCGCAGGCAGAGGGAATGACCAGGTAGGGTTTCGGACAAGCCATTTATATCATCAAATATAAGGACGAGAGACATCCACGTAGCCTTAAGATTTTTAACTTGCCATGGGTCAACTTTCCAAAGTCCAAACTGCATTTCGAATTATTTGCTCATGAAATTTAAATCATTGCATGGATGAAAAATTTATTCATAATAAGGATACTCTATTATGATTGAGACACTATCATCGTATAGTGTATGATTGGAACCGGGCCATCGAAGGCTTCCTAGGGAACATAATATTTTCCCCTACAATCATTTAGAAGGTGGTATAGTTAATTTCAACGAGAGTTCATCATCATTGTGACATTTAAATATTACCTAGGCTAATATAAAGGAATGCATAGTTTATCTACAAGGTGTTACTATCATAATTCTTCCATCACCCTTTTTAATAATCAAAGATAAGAACAATAACCTTTAGTCTTGTGATATAGTGGTATAAACTCACCTATAATTCCATACATTGGACATGATTTAAAAACAAAGGAACAAAGATTTTAGGCATGAATTAAGCTTAGTGTAATTATAAAAATTATTAAGTTGACGATGTATCATAAACTATAAATGGATAGAACAGTACATCGTTATAGCTATCACAACTCCAATTTTCATGCAAATGATAAGGGTCACAGCCATAGTCACAGCTAATAGTTGACAGAACATCACACAATGCTAGCATTACGTCATGTATACGATGAAAATGCTACAAATAACATGATCCAGTGACTTTATACAACATTAACTAAGAGTCATTGTCACAACGCAGTGATAGTGTCAAAGAGACTGTAATTCATCGAAATGCCTATTTATACTATCCAGAATAATAGTAATCATGTCATACAGACTATCAACTATCTATCAAGCATAAATTTCATGAAGATTATAGAAAAGGAAATCTACCATCTTACACATGACAACCGGTAAGAATATTTAAATCTTCTCTGAGCTTTATAGTACAGTGAAAGGAACTTTGATGCTTATAAAAATTCATTTACAATGATCCATACTTTACCTGTAAACCTGCGGAAAAAGGACGGATTATGCATTAGCTTGAAAGCTAAGTAAGCCAATCAGCTATGGCTACTACTCCCTTTGAGGTTTAAGAACAAAGACAATCAATAACTGCCATCAAAACTCACATTAGTATTATGACAGAATATTTTAGACAAGATCATGATCAGTTAATTAAAAACAAACAGATCAAGGAATGCAATTTAATAACATTTATTGCTATCATAAAAATTTTAAATTTTTCAGAAATTTCGGGTTTTGACATGTGGTATCAGAGCCAAGTTCAGACACTAGGCCTTCTTATGGCTCCACTAATATCCGCAGAACAGTGCAAATGACAATAAAATTTTAAATTGTGTTATGTACTAACTTATAATTTCTGTTTCATAAAGACAGAGTAGAAAATTTCTTTTCTGAATCCGACAGGCAGGTATGGAAAAGCTAGAAGAATATGTTGAACAGGATTCCCCAAACACTGTGACAAGACAGATGTCGAGAGAACCTGAGATAGAAGAGGTAATTGCTCACACCACTGAACTGATGCAGACCATAAAAGGTTTAAAGACAGAGATAGAAACAGTCAAGAAAGATAATGAAAGGATTCTGAAAACACAAGAGCAGCTAAATCAATTATTATTAGAAAAATTTCAGACAGAAGGAAGGAGCAAACGAGCTGGATCAGAAGAAGTTAGTCATCAAAGAGGGTCTAAAAGGACGAAACCAGCTAAATCTGACAACAGTTCATCATCTGAAGAAAGAAAGGAACAACACAGTTATCACACTAGTAGTGACAGCAGTGAAGCTGAGCCGCACAACAGAAGGAAAAAGTACAGGCCTTATGAAGAGATTTCCGGGGAGTTTAAGAAAATAAAACCCCCAACTTTCAATGGAGAGTCTGAAACAGGAGAAGAAGTAGAATCCTGGTTATCCGGGATGAGAAAATATTTCCAGATTTATAACTATTCAAATCAGCTGAAGGCACGAATGGCCATCTACAACCTTTCTGGAAAGGCGGACATATGGTGGCAAGATCTGAAAAGGGTCAAGGGGATTAAAGAAAAGGAAGTTAATTGGAATACCTTTAAAAGATACTTCAAGAAGAAATTTCTGTCTGAACAGTACTATGAGGAGAGGGCCAAGGAATTTTATGAACTAAAGCTAGGATCTATGACGATGAAGGACTTAAACAGTAAGTTCTTAAGTCTGTTACGGTATGTGCCGTATTTTGTCGAAGAAAAACCAAAAATACAGCGGTTTCTTAGCTGTATGCCATATCATATCAAGGACAGAATTGAATATGACAACCCCAAAACACTGGAAGAAGCTACGCGAAAAGCTAATTTCTGTTATGAACAGAATAAAAAGAAAGAGGGGATAGCCAGCTGGAAAGCCAAAAAGAATAGTAATCAGCTTGAGTACAGGAAAAAGGAGTTTGTCCTTCATAAAAGTTTCAAGAATAGCAAAAACGGAAACCACTTTAATGGTAAAAGCTTCCAAGGAAACAAAAATGGAGCTGCTAGTCATTCCAACAATTTCAAAAGCAGCAAGGAGGCTCCTAACAATCATGGAAACTACACCAAAAATTTTGAGCGAAAGGAACCTGTCAAGTGCTGGGAGTGTAATGGCCCACATTATGCTTCAGTTTGCCCAAATAGAAAGAAACAAATCAGCAATATTCATACTGTTCAAGATGAAATGACTGTTGGAGACTTTGCAGGGACTATGCCCCGAATCAATGCAGCGTTGGAAAACCGCCAAGCGGACTATCAAACTTCCATGGTGGAAGTAGGAGGCATGATTAACAAAACCGTTGTAACTATTTTAATAGATCCGGGTGCTAGTCTTAGTTATATTTCACCCCAACTAGTAGAAAAATGTAATTTGACTGTTGAAAGATTTGATAATTCTTGGTCTGTACAACTAGCTACTGGGGCAAAAAGGAAAGTAAACTGTTATGTAAAAGAATGTATCTTAAATATGAATGATTTTAGAACTACAGTTAAACTAAATGTCTTGCCACTTGGCTCTTATGACATACTTATCGGAATGGACTGGTTGGAGAAAGCATAGGGTAGTTTTAAACTATTTTGACAAAACTTTTAGATGTGTAAACAGTAATGGACAGCCTGTAACTGTCAGGGGTATTCCTAGGAAAACAGTAGTTAGGCAGATTTCTGCCTTACAACTTAAAAGGGCAGTCAGAAAAGGGTACAAGACCTATGCTGTAACTATTACAAATGAGACATATAAGTCTGAAAGCAGCAAGATAACAGTAGAGAACATCCCTGTAGTCAATGAATTTATTGATGTTTTTCCGGAGGAAATTCCGGAACTACCTCCCAAAAGGGAGCTGGACCTTACAGTTGAGCTGGTACCAGGTGCTGTTCCCAGTTCAAAAGCCCCGTATCGTATGAATATTTTGGAGCTTAACGAATTGAAAACTCAGTTAAAGGAGTTAATAGACAAGAATTACATTCGACCCAGTGTATCCCCTTGGGGGGCACCAGTAATTTTTGTTAAAAAGAAGGACGGAACTATGCGACTTTGCATAGATTACCGTCAACTGAACAAAATGACGATTAAAAACAGATATTCGTTGCCTCGCATAGATGACCTGTTTGATCAGCTACGTGGAGCTACGGTGTTCTCTAAGATCGACCTGAGATCGGGTTATCATCAGGTGAGGATTAAAGAATAAGACATTTTCAAAACAGCTTTTAGAACAAGGTACGGACATTACGAATTTGTCGTAATGCCATTTGGGCTTACTAACGCCCCAGCTGCCTTTATGTGCTTAATGAACAACATAATGCATAAGTACTTAGATAAATTTGTTGTCGTATTCATCGATGACATTTTAGTTTATTCTAAGAATTAGGAGGAGCATAAAGAACACTTACATATAGTCTTACAAGAACTAAGAGAGCAGCAGCTCTTTGCGAAATTCAGTAAGTGTGACTTCTTTAAAGATGAAATTCAGTACTTAGGACATGTAGTCACCAAGGAAGGGATTTCAGTTGATCCTGAAAAGATTCGGGCAATTGAAGAATGGCCGGTACCAAAAGATGTAACAGATGTTAGATCCTTCATGGGAATTACCGGTTACTATCGGAGATTTATTGAAGTCTTTTCAAAAATAGCCAACCCAATCACTTCCTTGCAAAAGAAAGGCAAGAAGTTTGATTGGAACGTGAAGTGTGAAGAAAGCTTTAAGAAACTTAAGACTTTATTGACAACTGCGCCTATTCTCAGAATAGCGGACCCTAATAAAGATTTCGTGGTTTGCACCGATGCTTGTAATGACGGTCTAGGAGGAGTGTTGACTCAGGAGGGACATGTCATTGCCTATGAATCTAGGAAGCTGAAAATTCATGAAAAGAATTATGCCACTTATGGCTTAGAATTAGCTGATGTTATCCATGCTTTAAAGATGTGGTGACACCACTTAATAGGCAGAAAATTCACTTTACTGACTGATAATAAGGGTCTGAAATACCTTTTAGATCAGCCTAATTTAAATGCAAGACAAGCCAGGTGGTTGGCATTCTTAAGTGAATACGATTTTGAAATTCAACACATAAAAGGAAAGGAAAATAAGGTGGCTGATGCCTTGAGCAGAAATGCAAAGCTGGATTTTGTATCAGCTAGCAGCACTTACACCTCTGATTTAAATGAACAGTTGGCTGAAGGGATAAAATCGGATGAAAATTATCAGCATTTACAAGCTGCAGCCAAAGAACAACCTACAGAAAGTGTGATAAAGGGATATAGTTTAAATAAAGACGGATTTTTATTGTTTAAAGACAGGCTGTATGTTCCAAATGCACCTAAAGTTAAACTGTTAATTCTGGACGAAGTTCATAAAACCCCTTACTCAGTGCATCCAGGCTACCAAAAGACTGTCACCATGTTGAGAAAAGAATATTTTTGGCCGAATATGAAATCTGAAACAGTTGAGTATATAGCTAGATGTTTGGACTGCCAACAAGTGAAAACAAAACACCAACATCCAGCTGGATTGCTGCAACCTTTACCTATTCCCAACTGGAAGTGGGAGATAATTAGTTTAGATTTCATTACGGGGTTACCTAAAAATCAGCATCAGAATGATTCAATTAGGGTAGTAGTAGATAAATTAAGTAAATCAGCACACTTTATTCCTGTTAAAACCACATACAAGGCTGCAAACATAGCAGATATCTTTCTAAAACAGATTTTTCGGTTACACGGTATTCCAAAAGTTATTATATCAGACAGGGATCCTAAATTCACAGAAAATTTTTGGAGATCTTTGTTTAAAGGATTAAACACAACTCTGAATTTCAGCACCTCCTTCCATCCTCAGATGGACGGACAAACTGAAAGAGTTAATCAGGTATTAGAAGATCTGTTAAGAATGTATGTTAAAGATCAACCAGGAAAGTGGGAGGATTATTTACACTTAGCAGAATTTGCATACAATAACAACTATCAATCGTCAGCTAAGTTTAGTCCTTTTGAAATTCTGTATGGACGAAAATGTAACACTCCTATCTCTTGGAGTAATCCAGTAGATAGATTAGTGTTAGGACCTGACTTATTGAAAGAAATGGAATAGATTGTGAAACAAGTGCAGGAAAATTTGAAGATTGCCCAGGATCGGCAAAAGAGTCAAGTAGATTTGAAAAGAACTCCTAAAGAGTTCTAGGTAGGTGAACATGTGTTCATCAAGGTAAGGCCAAAGAAGAGCTCCCTAAGACTAGGAAGTTGTGCAAAATTAGCGCCATGTTACTGTGGTCCATTTGAAATTTTATCTAGAATCGGTCAAGTTGCTTATCAGTTAGCATTACCACCAAATTTAAAAGTACACAATGTTTTTCATATCTCTGTTCTGAAAAAGTATGTTCATGATGCTACTCATGTTATTGACTGGAACATTGTATAGGTAGAACCAGAAGGGGAAGTTCTGGTGGAACCGGATTGTATCCTCGGGAGGAGGGAAATTACTCTGCGGAACCGCATAATTGGACAGCTGAAGGTGCAATGGAAGCACCTTAGTCTTGAAGAAGCTACCTGGGAACTGGAAAGTAAGATGCGGGAAGCATACCCACATCTATTCCAGCAGGTGGCTGAAGATGAAGAATAAGTAACATCGAGGACGATGTTACATTTTAAGGGGGTGTGTATGTCACATACCCCAATTTTACAAAAATAATGTAATTATTTTATTAATATTCCTGAGACATTATGTTAAATTTAATGCTAAGTAGGAATTGATGACTCAGCAGAGTCACCAGAAATAGAATGTAAATTCTGAATAATTTATTATTAATAAATAAATTATGGAGACAACAGCATGGGAGAGCTGTTAAAAGAGGTTACTGGTCTAACTGGTGGATGGAACTAGGTGGAAAGACAAAAGACAAGTGGCAGCATCCTCAAACACTTCCTAAGTTGCAGGTGGCAACTTCCCTATATTTTGGGGTCATGATTCCCCAAGAAAGTGGAATCTGAGCAGGTGGCTCATTAATGACAGTTAACCCAACTAAGACCTAGGCAATCTTTTAAATAGTACTCAATGAACTGAGCTGGGGGTTCAGAAAAGTTCTGGGGGGAGGATACATTCAGGTGAATGCTATTCAGGAGTCCCACTGAGGAAGTGGGAAAAACAGTAAGGAAGTGTTTTGAGTCAGGAAGCTGTAGTAACTTGGTTCCAGTGTAGCTGCTTTGGCTGAGGGAATTGTTGGCTGTACCTAGTTCCATCCAGTTAGACCAGAGCAAGCTCGGGGGTCCTGAGAAGTGCTGTCTGGGCACTCTCCAGGAATTGGTAGGGAGGAACAGCCTCCCATTGCTGTTATTGTCTACCATTGACACAGGTTTTGCCACTTTTTCCTGCTATTTATTGAATAAATTTAAATGTAGAATAAGACTATCTCATCTGTGTTTGAACATGATTTATTTCAGTAAATTTAGCATCTCTGTATTGTTATTAGATAGAATCTGCAGAACTATTATGTCTTAGAAATTTCCTATTATCACTATAAATCGAGTAATTGTTTTATACAGAATATGTTTTGTTATTATTATAAGTAATAGAATATTATGGTGATTCTACCTTGGTTTATTTTCAGTAGTTAAATAGATAAGTATAGATTATTTATACAGTAAATATTCCTGTAAATACACTTGTTAAAACAATTATAGGAACATAATCATAGACCACTCTATAATCACAGTGTATCCTTTTCATAGATAGTTTAAAAAGTATGAAACCTAGCTGAACAAGCATACCGGTCTATATCTGTCTCGTGATTTAGTTAAATAAGTATACAGGTTATTATCTATACCAAGGATAGGTGAACTAATTTATGTTAGTAAGTTTATTTATTTACTGTCAGAACAGAATTGAATTGTTATTGTCTCATCATAGAATTCGAATAGCAGTATAGCCTCATCATTAAAACTCATTACTTATTATCTTCTTTCAAACAAAATTTTAGCCAAAACAAACGATTAAACTATAAACAAAGATCGTGACGAAGATGTTTTATTCAAAACCTAACTCTATCGTTATTACAACCAAGAAATTCACAGCAGAGTTTGACAGAGTTAATAACCATAGGGCAGAAGGAATTTAAAAGACAAACATAATAACTAGCTCGAAGCCGAGTCTTTACAACATAGAAATTTTATTTTGTTTTGTCAAAATCTTTCCATCATCACAAGTATAGTTTCTACTCATTATCGAGCTCATTCTTCATGTAATACACAGCATAGTCAGGATTCTACCATGACAATAGTTCAAACATCGTAGTGCACACAGAGTTATCATTGAACTCAGCCATTGTTGGCATTTCAAAATTAAACCCTACTTTAGTTATTAACAAGGAGACGTTTACTACAATATGTAAACATTTAACAAATTTTTTTTTACAACAACTCATTCCCAGCCACAAAAGAGATCAACAGAGTTTGAACACTTTTCATATTTTTTTTCTTCTATATATTTCAACCTGGGAGAGAATCCCCAATTCGCCAGGGTTATCAAAACGTTAAATGGCCTATCACTGTAAGGATTATTGAACCCTATCGCTATCATTCAACACACAAAAACCAAAGTAAACGCTGAGAAATAAGACGTTGCCATCACCTACAGCCGAGATATTATTTCTCTGAAAGTATCTGAGAAACTTAAAAACATTCCTATAACTGTACATTGTGTTCATTTAAGGAAAACGCAGACAGTATACGGCCACTTTGCAGGCCAGCATTCACTATTTATTTAACTTCTATAGAGTTGGGTGATAACCCTATTCTTTCCAAAATACAATGATAAATGAAAACCCCAAGGCCGTCATGATAGACTAAGCCATAGTATGTTCTTCTTATTCATGACTTTGTATACAAACCCTATCTACTGTAAGCAAACAAGAATATTACATATGACCGCAATCATGTTCATAAACACGACAACAACCAGTCACAAAGGTAGTCTTCGCAGTCACAACCCTAACCAACCAAACTATCAAAGGGAGAAACAGCCATGGTATAACCAGGCTTACCCGGTAGGAGCCCAGCGCTAGAGGTTGAGCCTTGTACACCTTCAGGAAAGATCAAAGCCTGCACATTACAAATTGACGAGTTAGTGGTCAACTTTTATAAACAATCTTTTTCAAAACTGAAAATTTACGAAAACAATTGATAACTCTTACCAGCAATTGTCGGAGGAAGCAAACCCAGTGAACAACCTGGTAGCCACGAGTTGAGAAAGGTAGAAAAACCTCATTAGGATCATCAGAAGGATGGGCCAGAAAAACTCCAAGTTTTCCTTCTCCACTGATAAGCCGTGACAGATAACATACAGTACAAAACCCTCACGCCATGTATGAACCAGTTTGGGGAAGCACAAATAAAAACCCCAATACATGACCACCTCATGGATAAAAACAATAGGAAAACCCTGACTCTAAATCACACAAGCAATAAGTGTAAGGCTGTGAGTAGCATGCGACTGAAACATCAGTAACAGCAAAACGATAACCAAGATGCCCAATGAACTTAGGGGACACCTTTAGCAGAGTCACAGACTTACAAACCACACGAGGAGTTTACAGACTTACAAACCACACGAGGAATATACTCCATGACTATAACCATAGGAGAAGTTACAACTTACAGTTCCATAAGGAACAAACTCAGACCATAAGGGTTTCCTCATGTTACCGAGCCCGCAGGCAGAGGGAATGACCAGGTAGGGTTTCGGACAAGCCATTTATATCATCAAATATAAGGACGAGAGACATCCACGTAGCCTTAATATTTTTAACTTGCCATGGGTCAACTTTCCAAAGTCCAAACTGCATTTCGAATTATTTGCTCATCAAATTTAAATCATTGCATGGATGAAAATTTTATTCATAGTAAGGATACTCTATTATGATTGAGACACTATCATCGTATAGTGTATGATTGGAACCGGGCCATCGAAGGCTTCCTAGGGAACATAATATTTTCCCCTACAATCATTTAGAAGGTGGTATAGTTAATTTCAACGAGAGTTCATCATCATTGTGACATTTAAATATTACCTAGGCTAATATAAAGGAATGCATAGTTTATCTACAAGGTGTTACTATCATAATTCTTCGATCACCCGTTTTAACAATCAAAGATAAGAACAATAACCTTTAGTCTTGTGATATAGTGGTATAAACTCACCTATAATTCCATACATTGGACATGATTTAAAAACAAAGGAACAAAGATTTTAGGCATGAATTAAGCTTAGTGTAATTATAAAAATTATTAAGTTGACGATGTATCATAAACTATAAATGGATAGAACAGTACATCGTTATAGCTATCACAACTCCAATTTTCATGCAAATGATAAGGGTCACAGCCATAGTCACAGCTAATAGTTGACAGAACATCACACAATGCTAGCATTACATCATGTATACGATGAAAATGCTACAAATAACATGATCCAGTGACTTTATACAACATTAACTAAGAGTCATTGTCACAACGCAGTGATAGTGTCAAAGAGACTGTAATTCATCGAAATGCCTATTTATACTATCCAGAATAATAGTAATCATGTCATACAGACTATCAACTATCTATCAAGCATAAATTTCATGAAGATTATAGAAAAGGAAATCTACCATCTTACACGTGACAACCGGTAAGAATATTTAAATCTTCTCTGAGCTTTATAGTACAGTGAAAGGAACTTTGATATTTATAAAAATTCATTTACAATGATCCATACTTTACCTATAAACCTGCGGAAAAAGGACGGATTATGCATTAGCTTGAAAGCTAAGTAAGCCAATCAGCTATGGCTACTACTCCCTTTGAGGTTTAAGAACAAAGACAATCAATAATTGCCATCAAAACTCACATTAGTATTATGACATAATATTTTAGACAAGATCATGATCAGTTAATTAAAAACAAACAAATCAAGGAATGCAATTTAATAACATTTATTGCTATCATAAAAATTTTAAATTTTTCGGAAATTTCGGGTTTTGACATGTGGTATCAGAGCCAAGTTCAGACACTAGGCCTTCTTATGGCTCCACTAATATCCGCAGAACAGTGCAAATGACAATAAAATTTTAAATTGTGTTATGTACTAACTTATAATTTATGTTTCATAAAGACAGAGCAGAAAATTTCTTTTCTGAATCCGACAGGCAGGTATGGAAAAGCTAGAAGAATATGCTGAACAGGATTCCCCAAACACTGTGACAAGACAGATGTCGAGAGAACCTGAGACAGAAGAGGTAATTGCTCACACCACTGAACTGATGCAGACCATAAAAGGTTTAAAGACAGAGATAGAAACAGTCAAGAAAGATAATGAAAGGATTCTGAAAACACAAGAGTAGCTAAATCAATTATTATTAGAAAAATTTCAGACAGAAGGAAGGAGCAAACGAGCTGGATCAGAAGAAGTTAGTCATCAAAGAGGGTCTAAAAGGACGAAACCAGCTAAATCTGACAGCAGTTCATCATCTGAAGAAAGAAAGGAACAACACAGTTATCACACTAGTAGTGACAGCAGTGAAGCTGAGCCGCACAACAGAAGGAAAAAGTATAGGCCTTATGAAGAGATTTCCGGGGAGTTTAAGAAAATAAAACCCCCAACTTTCAATGGAGAGTCTGAAACAAGAGAAGAAGCAAATCCTAGTTATCCGGGATGAGAAAATATTTCCAGATTTATTACTATTCAAATTAGCTGAAGGCACGAATGGCCATCTACAACCTTTCTGGAAAGGCGGACATATGGTGGCAAGATCTGAAAAGGGTCAAGGGGATTAAAGAAAAGGAAGTTAATTGGAGTACCTTTAAAAGATACTTCAAGAAGAAATTTCTGTTTGAACAGTACTATGAGGAGAGGGCCAAGGAATTTTATGAACTAAAGCTAGGATCTATGACGATGAAGGACTTAAACAATAAGTTCTTAAGTCTGTTACGGTATGTACCGTATTTTGTCGAAGAAAAACCAAAAATACAACGGTTTCTTAGTTGTCTGCCATATCATATCAAGGACAGAATTGAATATGACAACCCCAAAACACTGGAAGAAGCTATGCGAAAAGCTAATTTTTGTTATGAACAGAATAAAAAGAAAGAGGGGATAGCCAGCTGGAAAGCCAAAAAGAATAGTAATCAGCTTGAGTACAGGAAAAAGGAGTTTGTCCCTCATAAAAGTTTCAATAATAGCAAAAACGGAAACCACTTTAATGGCAAAAGCTTCCAGGGAAACAAAAATGGAGCTGCTAGTCATTCCAACAATTTCAAAATCAGCAAGGAGGCTCCTAAAAATCATGGAAACTACACCAAAAATTTTGAGCGAAAGGAACCTGTCAAGTGCTGGGAGTGTAATGGCCCACATTATGCTTCAGTTTGCCCAAATAGAAAGAAACAAATCAGCAATATTCATACTGTTCAAGATGAAATGACTGTTGGAGACTTTGCAGGGACTATGCCCCGAATCAATGCAACGTTGGAAAACCGCCATGCGGACTATCAAACTTCCATGGTGGAAGTAGGAGGCATGATTAACAAAACCCCTGTAACTATTTTCATAGATCCAGGTGCTAGTCTTAGTTATATTTCACCCCAACTAGTAGAAAAATGTAATTTGGCTGTTGAAAGATTTGATAATTCTTGGTCTGTACAACTAGCTACCGGGGCAAAAAGGAAAGTAAACTGTTATGTAAAAGAATGTATCTTAAATATGAATGATTTTAGAACTACAGTTAAACTAAACGTCTTGCCACTTGGCTCTTATGACATACTTATCGGAATGGACTGGTTGGAGAAAGCATAGGGTAGTTTTAAACTGTTTTGACAAAAATTTTAGATGTGTAAACAGTAATGGACAGCCTGTAACTGTCAGGGGTATTCCTAGGAAAACAGTAGTTAGGCAGATTTCTGCCTTACAACTTAAAAGGGCAGTCAGAAAAGGGTACAAGACCTATGCATTAACTATTACAGATGAGACAGATAAGTCTGAAAGCAGCAAGATAACAGTAGAGAACATCCCTGTAGTCAATGAATTTATTGATGTTTTTTCGGAGGAAATTCCGGAACTACCTCCCAAAAGGGAGCTGGACCTTACAATTGAGCTGGTACCAGGTGCTGTTCCCAGTTCAAAAGCCCCGTATCGTATGAATATTTTGGATCTTAACGAATTGAAAACTCAGTTAAAGGAGTTAATAGACAAGAATTACATTCGACCCAGTGTATCCCCTTGGGGGGCACCAGTAATTTTTGTTAAAAAGAAGGACGGAACTATGCGACTTTGCATAGATTACCGTCAACTGAACAAAATGACGATTAAAAACAGATATCCGTTGCCTCGCATAGATGACCTGTTTGATCAGCTACGTGGAGCTACGATGTTCTCTAAGATCGACCTGAGATAGGGCTATCATCAGGTGAGGATTAAAGAAGAAGACATTTTCAAAACAGCTTTTAGAACAAGGTACGGACATTACAAATTTGTCGTAATGCCATTTGGGCTTACTAACGCCCCAGCTGCCTTTATGTGCTTAATGAACAGCATAATGCATAAGTACTTAGATAAATTTGTTGTCGTATTCATCGATGACATTTTAGTTTATTCTAAGAATGAGGAGGAGCATAAAGAACACTTACGTATAGTCTTACAAGAACTAAGAGAGCAACAGCTCTTTGCGAAATTCAGTAAGTGTGACTTCTTTAAAGATGAAATTCAGTACTTAGGACATGTAGTCACCAAGGAAGGGATTTCAGTTGATCCTGAAAAGATTCGGGCAATTGAAGAATGGCCGGTACCAAAAGATGTAACAAATGTTAGATCCTTCATGGGAATTACCGGTTACTATCGGAGATTTATTGAAGGCTTTTCAAAAATAGCCAACCCAATCACTTCCTTGCAAAAGAAAGGCAAGAAGTTTGATTGGAATATGAAGTGTGAAGAAAGATTTAAGAAACTTAAGAGTTTATTGACAACTTCGCCTATTCTCAGAATAGCGGACCCTAATAAAGATTTCATGGTTTGCACCGATGCTTGTAATGACGGTCTAGGAGGAGTGCTGACTCAGGAGGGACATGTCATTGCCTATGAATCTAGGAAGCTGAAAATTCATGAAAAGAATTATGCCACTTATGGCTTAGAATTAGCTGATGTTATCCATGCTTTAAAGATGTGGCGACACCACTTAATAGGCATAAAATTCACTTTACTGACTGATAATAAGGGTCTGAAATACCTTTTAGATCAGCCTAATTTAAATGCAAGACAAGCCAGGTGGTTGGCATTCTTAAGTGAATACGATTTTGAAATTCAACACATAAAAGGAAAGGAAAATAAGGTGGCTGATGCCTTGAGCAGAAATGCAAAGCTGAATTTTGTATCAGCTAGCAGCACTTACACCTCTGATTTAAATGAACAGTTGGCTGAAGGGATAAAATCAGATGAAAATTATCAGCATTTACAAGCTGCATCCAAAGAACAACCTACAGAAAGTGTGATAAAGGGATATAGTTTAAATAAAGATGGATTTTTATTGTTTAAAGACAGGCTGTATGTTCCAAATGCACCTAAAGTTAAACTGTTAATTCTGGACGAAGTTCATAAAACCCCTTACTCAGTGCATCCAGGCTACCAAAAGACTGTCACCATGTTGAGAAAAGAATATTTTTGGCCGAATATGAAATCTGAAACAGTTGAGTATATAGCTAGATGTTTGGACTGCCAACAAGTGAAAACAGAACACCAACATCCAGCTGGATTGCTGCAACCTTTACCTATTCCCAACTGGAAGTGGGAGATAATTAGTTTAGATTTCATTACGTGGTTACCTAAAAATCAGCATCAGAATGATTCAATTATGGTAGTAGTAGATAAATTAAGTAAATCAGCACACTTTATTCCTGTTAAAACCACATACAAGGCTGCAAACATAGCAGATATCTTTCTAAAACAGATTTTTCGGTTACACGGTATTCCAAAAGTTATTATATCAGACAGGGATCCTAAATTCACAGGAAATTTTTGGAGATCTTTGTTTAAAGGATTAAACACAACTCTGAATTTCAGCACCTCCTTCCATCCTCAGACGGACGGACAAACTGAAAGAGTTAATCAGGTATTAGAAGATCTGTTAAGAATGTATGTTAAAGATCAACCAGGAAAGTGGGAGGATTATTTACACTTAGCAGAATTTGCATACAATAACAACTATCAATCGTCAGCTAAGTTTAGTCCTTTTGAAATTCTGTATGGACGAAAATGTAACACTCCTATCTCTTGGAGTAATCCAGTAGATAGATTAGTGTTAGGACCTGACTTATTGAAAGAAATGGAATAGATTGTGAAACAAGTGCAGGAAAATTTGAAGATTGCCCAGGATCGGCAAAAGAGTCAAGTAGATTTGAAAAGAACTCCTAAAGAGTTCTAGGTAGGTGAACATGTGCTCATCAAGGTAAGGCCAAAGAAGAGCTCCCTAAGACTAGGAAGTTGTGCAAAATTAGCGCCACGTTACTGTGGTCCATTTGAAATTTTATCTAGAATCGGTCAAGTTGCTTATCAGTTAGCATTACCACCAAATTTAAAAGTACACAATGTTTTTCATATCTCTGTTTTGAAAAAGTATGTTCATGATGCTACTCATGTTATTGACTGGAACATTGTATAGGTAGAACCAGAAGGGGAAGTTCTGGTGGAACCGGATTGTATCCTCGGGAGGAGGGAAATTACTCTGCGGAACCGCATAATTGGACAGCTGAAGGTGCAATGGAAGCACCTTAGTCTTGAAGAAGCTACCTGGGAACTGAAAAGTAAGATGCGGGAAGCATACCCACATCTATTCCAGCAGGTGGCTGAAGATGAAGAATAAGTAACATCGAGGACGATGTTACATTTTAAGGGGGTGTGTATGTCACATACCCCAATTTTACAAAAATAATGTAATTATTTTATTAATATTCCTGAGACATTATGTTAAATTTAATGCTAAGTAGGAATTGATGACTCAGCAGAGTCACCAGAAATGGAATGTAAATTCTGAATAATTTATTATTAATAAATAAATTATGGAGACAACAGCATGGGAGAGCTGTTAAAAGAGGTTACTGGTCTAACTGGTGGATGGAACTAGGTGGAAAGACAAAAGACAAGTGGCAGCATCCTCAAACACTTCCTAAGTTGCAGGTGGCAACTTCCCTATATTTTGGGGTCATGATTCCCCAAGAAAGTGGAATCTGAGCAGGTGGCTCATTAATGACAGTTAACCCAACTAAGACCTAGGCAATCTTTTAAATAGTACTCAATGAACTGAGCTGGGGGTTCAGAAAAGTTCTGGAGGGAGGATACATTCAGGTGAATGCTATTCAGGAGTCCCACTGAGGAAGTGGGAAAAACAGTAAGGAAGTGTTTTGAGTCAGGAAGCTGTAGTAACTTGGTTCCAGTGTAGCTGCTTTGGCTGAGGGAATTGTTGGCTGTACCTAGTTCCAGCCAGTTAGACCAGAGCAAGCTCGGGGGTCCTGAGAAGTGCTGTCTGGGCACTCTCCAGGAATTGGTAGGGAGGAACAGCCTCCCATTGCTGTTATTGTCTACCATTGACACAGGTTTTGCCACTTTTTCCTTCTATTTATTGAATAAATTTAAATGTAGAATAAGACTATCTCATCTGTGTTTGAACAGGATTTATTTCAGTAAATTTAGCATCTCTGTATTGTTATTAGATAGAATCTACAGAACTATTATGTCTTAGAAATTTCCTATTATCACTATAAATCGAGTAATTGTTTTATACAGAATATGTTTTGTTATTATTATAAGTAATAGAATATTATGGTGATTCTACCTTGGTTTATTTTCAGTAGTTAAATAGATAAGTATAGATTATTTATACAGTAAATATTCCTGTAAATACACTTGTTAAAACAATTATAGGAACAGAATCATAGACCACTCTATAATCACAGTGTATCCTTTTCATAGATAGTTTAACAAGTATAAACCCTAGCTGAACAAGTATACCGGTCTATATCTATCTCGTGATTTAGTTAAATAAGTATACAGGTTATTATCTATACCAAGGATAGGTGAACTAATTTATGTTACTAGGTTTATTTATTTACTGTCAGAACAGAGTTGAATTGTTATTGTCTCATCATAGAAGTCGAATAGCAGTATAGCCTCATCATTAAAACTCATTACTTATTATCTTCTTTCAAACAAAATTTTAGCCAAAACAAACGATTAAACTATAAACAAAGATCGTGATGAAGATGTTTTATTCAAAACCTAACTCTATCGTTATTACAACCAAGAAATTCACAGCAGAGTTTGACAGAGTTAATAACCATAGGGCAGAAGGAATTTAAAAGACAAACATAATAACTAGCTCGAAGCCGAGTCTTTACAACATAGAAATTTTATTTTCTTTTGTCAAAATCTTTCCATCATCACAAGTATAGTTTCTGCTCATTATCGAGCTCATTCTTCATGTAATACACAGCATAGTCAGGATTCTACCATGACAATAGTTCAAACATCGTAGTGCACACAGAGTTATCATTGAACTCAACCATTGTTGGCATTTCAAAATTAAACCCTACTTTAGTTATTAACAAGGAGACGTTTACTACAGTATGTAAACATTTAACAAATTTTTTTTTACAACAACTCGTTCCCAGCCACAAAAGAGATCAACAGAGTTTGAACACTTTTCATATTTTTTTTCTTCTATATATTTCAACCTGGGAGAGAATCCCCAATTCGCCAGGGTTATCAAAACGTTAAATGGCCTATCACTGTAAGGATTATTGAACCCTATCGCTATCATTCAACACACAAAAACCAAAGTAAACACTGAGAAATAAGACGTTGCCATCACCTACAGCCGAGATATTATTTCTCTGAAAGTATCTGAGAAACTTAAAAACATTCCTATAACTGTACATTGTGTTCATTTAAGGAAAACACAGACAGTATACGGCCACTTTGCAGGCCAGCATTCACTATTTATTTAACTTCTACAGAGTTGGGTGATAACCCTATTCTTTCCAAAATACAATGATAAATAAAAACCCCAAGGCCGTCATGACAGACTAAGCCATAGTATGTTCTTCTTATTCATGACTTTGTATACAAACCCTATCTACTGTAAGCAAACAAGAATATTACATATGACCGCAATCATGTTCATAAACACGACAACAACCAGTCACAAAGGTGGTCTTCCCAGTCACAACCCTAACCAACCAAACTATCAAAGGGAGAAACAGCCATGGTATAACCAGGCTTACCCGGTAGGAGCCCAGCGCTAGAGGTTGAGCCTCGTACACCTTCAGGAAAGATCAAAGCCTGCACATTACAAATTGACGAGTTAGTGGTCAACTTTTATAAACAATATTTTTCAAAACTGAAAATTTACGAAAACAATTGATAACTCTTACCAGCAATTGTCGGAGGAAGCAAACCCAGTGAACAACCTGGTAGCCACGAGTTGAGCAAGGTAGAAAAACCTCATTAGGATCATCAGAAGGATGGGCCAGAAAAACTCCAAGTTTTCCTTCTCCACTGATAAGCCGTGACAGATAACATACAGTACAAAACCCTCATGCCATGGATGAACCAGTTTGGGGAAGCACAAATAAAAACCCCAATACATGACCACCTCATGGATAAAAACAATAGGAAAACCCTGACTCTAAATCACACAAGCAATAAGTGTAAGGCTGTGAGTAGCATGCGACTGAAACATCAGTAACAGCAAAACGATAACCAAGATGCCCAATGAACTTAGGGGACACCTTTAGCAGAGTCACAGACTTACAAACCACACGAGGAATATACTCCATGACTATAACCATAGGAGAAGTTACAACTTACAGTTCCATAAGGAACAAACTCAGACCATAAGGGTTTCCTCATGTTACCGAGCCCGCAGGCAGAGGGAATGACCAGGTAGGGTTTCAGACAAGCCATTTATATCATCAAATATAAGGACGAGAGACATCCACGTAGCCTTAAGATTTTTAACTTGCCATGGGTCAACTTTCCAAAGTCCAAATTGCATTTCGAATTATTTGCTCATCAAATTTAAATCATTGCATGGATGAAAACTTTATTCATAGTAAGGATACTCTATTATGATTGAGACACTATCATCGTATAGTGTATGATTGGAACCGGGCCATCGAAGGCTTCCTAGGGAACATAATATTTTCCCCTACAATCATTTAGAAGGTGGTATAGTTAATTTCAACGAGAGTTCATCATCATTGTGACATTTAAATATTACCTAGGCTAATATAAAGGAATGCATAGTTTATCTACAAGGTGTTACTATCATAATTCTTCCATCACCCTTTTTAACAATCAAAGATAAGAACAATAACCTTTAGTCTTGTGATATAGTGGTATAAACTCACCTATAATTCCATACATTGGACATGATTTAAAAACAAAGGAACAAAGATTTTAGGCATGAATTAAGCTTAGTGTAATTATAAAAATTATTAAGTTGACGATGTATCATAAACTATAAATGGATAGAACAGTACATCGTTATAGCTATCACAACTCCAATTTTCATGCAAATGATAAGGGTCACAGCCATAGTCACAGCTAATAGTTGACAGAACATCACACAATGCTCGCGTTACGTCATGTATACGATGGAAATGCTACAAATAACATGATCCAGTGACTTTATACAGCATTAACTAAGAGTCATTGTCACAACGCAGTGATAGTGTCAAAGAGACTGTAATTCATCGAAATGCCTATTTATACTATCCAGAATAATAGTAATCATGTCATACAGACTATCAACTATCTATCAAGCATAAATTTCATGAAGATTATAGAAAAGGAAATCTACCATCTTACACGTGACAACCGGTAAGAATATTTAAATCTTCTCTGAGCTTTATAGTATAGTGAAAGGAACTTTGATGCTTATAAAAATTCATTTACAATGATCCATACTTTACCTGTAAACCTGCGGAAAAAGGACGGATTATGCATTAGCTTGAAAGCTAAGTAAGCCAATCAGCTATGGCTACTACTCCCTTTGAGGTTTAAGAACAAAGACAATCAATAACTGCCATCAAAACTCACATTAGTATTATGACAGAATATTTTAGACAAGATCATGATCAGTTAATTAAAAACAAACAGATCAAGGAATGCAATTTAATAACATTTATTGCTATCATAAAAATTTTAAATTTTTCGGAAATTTCAGGTTTTGATAACCACCCACCAACATTTCCTGATGAGCATAAGAGGTTAGTGTTAGCCTTTCAACCTAGTTTCCCCTGCACATGAACCTGCACTTCAAGACCATCAAAATGAACCTCCATATGAGAGACGTGGGATGAAACCTAATCAATTGTAGCTATAACACCTTCCATTTGTGAGCTCAATCTTCCCATCATTATCTTTAGCTCTCGCATGTCATTCTTTACCTCACACAAATCCAGGTCCCATCCTCGTTCTTCCATTCTATTACCTTCAAGCATAATTGTTATCACACAGAGTGTAGTTGTCTAATTTAAAGGTCCTATCTAGGATGGTAGAAGAAGACAACTAATCGGTGACACCTAAGAGGGTCTTGATTCACAAGATGGATTGGTTGTCACGCCAATCGATGCACTCTTCACTTCTTGTTATATCCAAGCCACAGATAAAAAAGGGGGAGACCCTGATCTACTCTTAGAAAGAGATATCTAACCCAAACACCAAATCAAGAAAATCAAATAGTGAAAGTAAAGCGAAGGGTGTATAACCCTAGATTTAAGGAATTGAGCTATTGTAGAGGCTTAAGGAAGATGAAATATAAAATTTGATTAATTTAGTTACAATAGCTCAGGTTTAAGTGTGAATCCGAGATATAGGTGTTAGGGAAAATGATCAAAATCAACCGCCTTGGGAAACATGTACTTAATTTTAGGGGAGATGGTCCCAAGAGGTAGATCAGGATGGATAATGGCTTCCTAACACTACTTGACTATAGATCTGACAATATCAAAGCTTACAAGCGAAAAATGAGCAGTCAAACAACTAAAAAAGGGTAAACTCAGAGAGGGCACAATAGGGAGAGATCAGTGCCTTGGGATTTGGGCCATAAGGAGTCAACATATAATGACGCCCTAGGAAACCCACTTCATGCTTAGCATTAATATGAAAAAACAAAAAACGTTCGCCACGATTTGAAGTTCTTTGAGCTAGAGAATTTTTATAAATTTTAAGTGAGGGTTTTAATAGTGAAATTTAATGGTGACGATTGGATTGGATCCCAAAATAACAAAAATACTTCAAAACGTACCTGGATATGCTTGCATATGCCTTTCTATTTGATAATATTCCCAAAATGAGGCAATCAAGAGTGATATCTAGCTTCCCCAAGTGAAATCGCTATCCCTCCAAAGTGACCAGTGCGCCCTTCCCTGCCAGAAACGATCTATAGTGAGAATCAATCAAGCATGGAAGAAACTATACAGAATAAAAGATGAAACAAGTAGGATCAATATGTCCAAAAGATACAACAAAGATACTCCCTGAGACAAAGATCGATCCAAGAGAAAGATATGGGGTTTCCCCACAATATCGCCCCCTTAAGTCGTCCTCCCCTTCTACCACACGACCTTCCCACAAAAAAACATTGGAGAAAAACAAGATCCACAATGAAATCAAAGAGAAAATATTGTATATTCACTTGCAAAAAAAATTCATCAAAGAATCCAATATATTTGCAAAATATATTCTTTATTATGCCAGAAATCCAATAGCCCAAAGGTGCCTTTACAATGAGGGGGTCTCTTCGTTAAATAAGGATGAGAGAGACCAAAACCACAACCACTTTATGAATGAGTGGTGGAGATCAAAAGATAAAAATAATACAATCAACTGCTAGTATGATCCGTAGAAATAACTCACAGATCAACTCACTAAGGAGGGGGTGCGCACTTACTAAGCTGGCCCTAGGGGGGTCGCAACACATAAAAGATGACTAGGACAAGTGTAAGGAGCACATGGTGGGGTAGGAGGAATTAATGTCCTTCACTACCATAACCGCATGGCACAATGATAAAATATATGACTCAATAACATCACAAAGCGACCAAGTGACCAAATTGTGCCCCCCTCAATAGTAGAATAATACATCAAAATAATGCCTCGGAGTGTGTGTGGACCCCACTGAAAGATGAAAGTTATGCTGGAAGGTGCGGGATGCATCATGGATGACCTATGAACAAACCTCATGCCAATTCCTTGCCTCATTTTCCCAAATCGATTTCCTTAATGACCATTTTATTCCATTTTTTATCCTCGAAAAATCACCTGTAAATCAATAAAATTTCTGTAGCTCTCTTCTTGGTGCCCCGGGAAAACATATGACTATACCAAAGTGCCTGGGGGTATGGATATATGGTAATAACAAGTGGTTGGACCCCATAATCCATTTGTAGCGCCCTAAGAGAACCAAATAAAAATCTAACTCTATTGCCATGCCATTTTATAATAGCAAATCTGTAGTAGAGTGACAATCTGAGTGAAATCTCATTCGAGAGTGCATGTAACTGAAATATGAGTGTACCAGTGGACTCAGAAGGTCTAAATGTACTAGAGATTAATACCCATACACCATGTGGCTGCTTTTATAATAATTTGTAGTATCGACCATGCCCGAACAATATAAAAATAATGGTTTGTAAATAATAATAACCATAAAAAAATCATCATACCATCATATGAAACCTGTGTCCATTGCATGGAACCATCAAATGGGAAGCAAAGGACCATAAATCATCAACCTCGAACATCATTGGTCCAACTCATCTCAGATCTTATGGTTGACTTGGTCAAAATATGTTTGACCAGGTTAAGGCTTATCAAAATATGACCTAGGCTTAAAATTCCTGATGTTGAAAGTGCAAATGGATAAGGTATGCTCTTTTAATCATTCTAATAGAAAGACTTAAAGCATAAAGTGTCATTTAAATGATGGTTAAACAATAATATATATATATATATATATAATCCCAATATTAAAATATCCAGTTACTTAAAACATAACCTCAAGAATATACTCATTTCATGGCCATGATGATTTTTCTAGAAGTGGGTGAAGGTGAAAAATCCAAGGCTAGGATAAGGGGATGACTTTACTAACTCAAAATTGTGATACTTTTGATAAGGGAAAAGGAATACACACTTAAGCATATGCTTGATAATAACACACAGGGAATGTCAGTGTCTCACAAATGGATTGACGGTTGTTTAGAGAGGTTATTATTCAACCTTGGAAAATGTCTAGAGCTCACATCCAAGTTGAAACAACTCCACGAGGATATTCTCTAAAACCACTGTAACTAGGTGCACATATTCCATAACTTGAGGTTCTAGGGGACACTTAGAATTAGTTGTCCCTTACTCCATCTCACATCCCAACCCGTAGGCTCCATGAGGAATTTAATCATTACATAATATCATGGCCAACAGTCTTTAGATTTAACATATATTTAACCACTCTTTTTAGGCCTTATTACCCTTTGGATTCCTTGTGTGCTTATAAGCACAACTAATTGCATCTTTTATCTAGGATACTTTACATTTGATTTCAATTCATTTCATATACCTCTTTCATTGTGCTGAGAAATACATTTTAAAAATATTTCCATGGGCTTTGTGCAAGAGATATAGCAATAGTTCATTCATGCATGTAATGATAGTAATACAACTTGCTTAAGGTTTTAGCCAACACAACTCATGCAACTAGGTGTACTATCCACAATCCGTACCAAACATCGGGGCAACCGAGTAGAGAGGTCAAGGCATCAAATCCAACTCACCTAAGCTCAGGAACCAATACCAACGAGTTCTCCTAGCCCAGAAGGATCTAGGCTTCGGTAAGTTATGTTTCCAAATCAGAGCTAAGACACAAACTAACATGGATGCTATCGAACATAGAGGCAAAAGTGGGGAGGTGCTCCATATCTCAAGATGAGGTGCAAGTCAAGGTGAAACCAATAGTGGGAGAGAGTGGATGGATGGGGAAAGTGAAAGGTGATTCCAAAACTAGCAATCCATAAATGGTGGGAATGATCACATCCATTCTACTAAGGGGGTAAGACCAATGAGTATAAACAAGAGCTTCTAATTTTGAGTAATTAGGCCATTTAGATAATCATTAAAACAAACATGTCTACATAACATATATATATACTGTCAGATCATGAACACTAGATACTATGTCCAGCTACTAAGATGAGCAAAAAAGCAAAAAAGTCATAACCAATGTACACTATATACATGTTGGGCCATATACCTATACCTACCATCTAGATCATCAATCATCACTGGAAACACTGTTGTTGAAACTCTAGGCACTGCACTGCTCTGTATGGAAATAAATGGTCACCTCGGTAATCAAATCTAAGGTCATGAGGCTCATTCTTGGCATAAGGTTCACTATGACTGATATGGGGTTGCCCTGATATGTGAGTGATCATCAAAAGTATTGTTCATCATAGGTTGATCTCATCAAAACTGTGGAAAGGTGTGGATCAAAAATATATAGGACTCTGCTATGTAAATCATGGTAGCTTGGCTACGATGGATGTGATAACAATAACCTTTGACCATCTTATTTAAGTAGTAGGGAGAACCAACCAACTAGACACCCAACTAGAATATCCAGGCACATGATAAACATAAGTAGACTGAAAATAACAACATAACTATGAATTTCCTACACAACGTCATGACCCGATTTACCCCAACACATCCAGACAAGCCCCTTGACGAAAGGTGCATATATCTCCTACTAGATATATCCCACATGTAGTAGGATGAACACAGGAAATCACCATATAACGAAATCACAAAGGCAAGAAAATGAAATGAGACAAGCCTTGACATGTTTCTCCCATGTGAGGAATTAAATAGGCATTGATCCTTGTACATGGCGCATTAATACTCCTCCTGGTGGTGCACATGCATATGAGACCCATATTACTTCATCAATTTGAAACCATAAATTAATACCTGGGGGAGTCACCTACGTTGAGGGTGGTCCCCATTTTTTATGAAATAACCTCTTTCATGATTAATGGATTGATGATGAGCTTATCAACCATTGTGTTATTGTGAAGAAGAATATACATAATGTTTGGTTCCTTGATCTGCTCCAAGAGACCCATTATTCTATAGTGAAACCTCCCATAACTCATGGCCATTTTATATTCTCTTCCTTCTCTAAGAGATAACAAAGAGTCTATAGTGAAACCTCCCATAACTCATGCCCATTTTATATTCTCTTCCTTCTCTAAGAGATAACAAAGAGGGAATATCTAAGGATTGTAACTTTTTGTATACCAAGGGGGGCAATATTCTCTAAAGCCATAAATAGGATTACATTTATGCCTAGCTATTTGTTGCCAATCCCATACCCCATTCGTAAGTGATTATTAAGTTTTCATCAAAATACAAAAGGATCTCAGCGCTTGCCACCCCATACAAAACACTACCTTACAAACAAATATTATTATTATAATCCAATTTTTCAAACATTAACATCTACTTATCCTTAAAAATTGTGATTAAAAATATGTTTGAATGAATCTTTTCAATATTACCACTATATCTACAATTTGCAATAAATTGCAAACTACTTATTTCAAACACAAATGCTTGATTGGTGGTGAATCGACCTCATCTCCAATCACATCCATCTCCATATAAAAATATCAAGTATTAAACCATGAAATTCAAAACCATTTTCCATATAGCATGGGACCTTAAATCAAGGTGTTTTTCAACTCACATGTTCAACCATAGCAACCTCGGGACCTTAAACAAAGGTTAATAAAACCAAACCTTATCCATTGTTCAACCATAGCAGCCCACAATGATTCTCATTATGTTTTAAATCTAAACACGCTCATTTTTTCAACAAAACCACTAACTACTCCGAATTTACCATTCCTTTTTTTATAATTATTTCCTTGAAGTTATTAAGTAAATACTATTTTTTTAATAAAATATCAATTTTACTTTGAGTTATTGATCTTCAAATAGTTATTTGACATTATCACAATCTTAGCAAATCCCGAGCTGAATCAAAAGTAGAAAATACATTATATTTGTATTTTGATAAGCCCCTTATTTTAAAGAAAAAGTCCAGCGCTTTTGCAACTATCTCCGTAACTAATCCAAACTTTTAGTCATTAACACTTAGCCATTTATCAATAAAATTATTACATTTACAAACATTTTCCATGAATGTATATTTCCATTAAAGATGTACTGCACATCGTTGAAATGGATTTTGAGTCACACCAGCAATAAAATATTGAACTAGGAGAGAGGGAAATTGAGATATGAAAAACATGTTATCTTCACACCATTAAAAAATAAAATCGATGTTAATAATTGAACGACCCAGGTGGAAAAATTGTGATATTATTGGACAAAATTTAAGATTATTTTCATTTAATAATGTTTAAAGGTTGACTTTACAAAAAGGTATTTGCAATTATTGAGCAAAAGTTGTTGCCAACAATGCCCTTAGTATGCAACATTGTTGATAACTCATTACTGTAAATAGTCAATGCATCTCTCGGCGCATTGAAAGCAGCTAACAACTCTCATATCTCTCGCACCTACTGTGTATACCAAAACACGTCCCATTTTTATTTTCGCCACCCACTGTACATACCAAAACAAAATCAAGCCCATAATTAATTAATTAATTCTCATTAATAACCATCGCTGGAGTTGTTTAGGATAGTCATATTTACAGGTGTTGTTTAGAAATTGAATTGTGTCATATTGTAAGGATGTTATGCTACTTGTAAATATGGAGAATAAATAACATATAACTTGTTGATGACACTTAACTTGTAACCTATTATGTTCACCCACCACAAATTAAGTAGTAACATGGACACTCAAGTCAAAAACATTCATGTATTAATTAGACATTCAATGCATTAAGCATCGGGCCACACGGCTAAATATCAATCGTGTGAGTTTGTGCCCTCAAACTTGGAAGGCTCTTGAACATACCACACTGAAAAAAAAAATAGTATCTTGTCCATCGGCGAAGCAAGACCAAGGTTTATAAGAATTTTATATTTTAGCAAAGCGACATCCTGCGTTTTACTCCATAATTTTTTCATTTTCGTCAAATCATTTCCTTGTTTGGTTGCGTGAGACATCTGGGCAAAGCATCACCAAAATAGACGGTTCATAAGATTTTTATGTTTAGCAAGTGTTACAGAAGTTATTATTCTGTTATTAAGACGTTTTTTTATCTTGGTTTTGGTGAAATATTATTATTCAAATTCGTACTTTTCTCTTTTCTTTATGGATTATTTTATCCAAATTCCGACTTTTCAGTTAGACTCTCACTACACGGATACTTGAGTTTGTCCTCTATTATCTTGTACAACCACCGCTAGCTTCTTGTTATTACAACTTGCAACCGTTATGTTATTTTAGTATTTTCATTTTATATTGTGTTTCCTATCTTTTTTAAGCGAGAACAAGTGAGCCTAAATGGATAAAAGGCTGAAGAAATTTAGCAGATCAGGTTACAAATTTTCAAAAAATAATAACACGTGATCTTAAGCATTGTTATGCTTTGTTACAATTATAAAAAAAGACTTTCTTTTAATGGGGATACTAATATATTCTATTAAACATCTATAGACTCTGACGTATTGGCCTAACAGAAGTATAAAAAGCAATACTTCATATCTTACTAGTATGAACCGTTGTTAAAACCCATATTTAGAACCTATTGAGCAACACTGTTTTCTGCTTTTCCTGTGGAGTTATCAACGTCCACAACGATGTGAGGGTCAATGCGTCTGCTTCCTTCATTCCGAGTAACCCTAGAGTGGCCCATTGTCAACAGCTCAACAGCTCTTGATGTCGATCCAGAGTGTCCATCATCGTTTTCACTTGTCCATCATCGTTTTCACTTGGTGTCCATAAACCTGATTGTGCTCTTCAACTTACATAAAGCAAGTATCCAATCTTGAGGCGTGTGAGGTGATTTGTCTAGCAACGTTTAGAACGCCAACCAATTATGAATTCATCCATGATAAATTACTCGTTATCTCCCTTATATTTTCTCTTACATCCCTTATGCCAACCATGAATTCATCAATCTTACTTATATTTTCTCTTACAACCCTTATGCCAACCATTAATTCATCAATCTTAGCTTCCATTTCCTTTACCTTCATATGGGGGCTTATACAAGTCTTCCCCACCAATGTTAAGTTCCGTGTAGCTTGACAAAATAGACTAGAATATCCCATTTGTACAACCAAACGCAAAAGTTAGAAATGCAACAATTACTTCAGTTAACATTAGTTCCTATTATTGAAGTTCAGTTAATAAATGCAACAACATGCTTTGCATTCATGCAAAAGCTAGGTTAGAGCTTTTAGGGTTTTCCATAAATGTTTAAATAAACATTACATTATTGTTTGTATCACATCATTTGATCTTGGTTTATGAATAAAGATTGAAGAGCTGTAGCTCATTCCGCATTATCTTTGTTTTATTTCTGCCTCCATCCTTCAATTTGGTAGCAAAGCTTAGAAGAAGATCAAATTAGTAGCATAAATTTCCGGAGAAGCCACACTCATAGCTTTGAAGAACTTGCAAGTATTTTTGAAGAATTTTTACACAAATTTTTTTTTTTGGAACTATTGCAAGAAAGAAGGAAGGAGGTTTTCTCTTTTACGAGAGTAATTTTTTTTTTACTTTCACACAGTTATTTTCTTTTACGAGATTCCTTGAGTAGGAATTTTTCCTTTTACAAAGAAGATATTTTTCAAATCTTGTTTAAGAGGGAGAATTATTTATTGAAAAAAAGAGAGGAAGGAGATTGTTTTGAAAAAGCTAGTGAAAGACTCTGCAGCGTCTATGGCTTCTAGCAGCAACAATCAATTTCAGATTTCTCCTCTTACAGGGAAAAATGACTATGTTGTCTGGGCCACGAGGATGGCGGTTTATCTCAAGTCTGAAGATGCATGGGAATATGTCGTGTATGGCTATTCCGAACCTATAGATGATGCATCTTTTCAAGCCCTTTCAAACGCATAAAAGGATGTCCTGCGAGCGCACAGGAAGAAGGATGCAAAGGCACTACATCTCATAATGAACACTTTGGATAACAACATATTTCCAAATATATCAGCGTCATTTCATGCCAAAGCAGCATGGGATACCTTGGCGAATAGTTATCAGGGTGCTGGTAAGGTACAGATAGTTACACTCCAAAATCTGAGAAGAGATTTTGAAGATCTGAAGATGAAAGAATGAGACTCAATAGATTCTTTCATGACCAAAGTCACGGGTATTGTTAATCAGCTGAATATCTATGGTGAAAAGATGGAAGATCAAAGGGTGGTTGAAAGGGTTCTGAGATCCCTACCCCACAAATTTGTGTCAAAAGTTTCAGCGATTGAAGAAGCAAAGGATTTGAGTACTCTCTCTATAGACGAGTTGACCGGATCTCTACTTTCATACGAATCCAGAATCAACAGGAATGAAGAATCCTCTCTGGAGAATGCTTTCAAAGCACATGTCTCATTCTCGAGAGGAAGAGGAAGATGCAGAGGCAGAGGCAGAGGAGGATCAAGAGGATGATGCAGAAGTGGCCAAAGTAATGGCAATGAAGATCAAGATCACCATCATAACCATGAAGGTGAAAACTGTGACAAAATAAAGGTCAGATAAATCTAATATTAAGTGTTATTATTGCAATAAATTTGGGCATTATGGTCATGAATGTAGAAAGAAAAAGTCTGATCAAGCAAATCATAATGCTAATGTGACTAATACCTCTCAGGATAAAGATGATATCTTATTTCTTACATGTCATGCTGCACATGAAATCCCAAAGGGACTTTGGCTTTTAGATAGTGGCTGCAGTAACCATATGACAGGTGACAAAGGTCTAATTGCAGACCTAGATGAATCAGTGAGGACAGAGGTCAAAGTTGGCACGGATGAGGTAGTCCCAGTTCTTGGCAAAGGAGTGGCCAACATTCTGACCAAGCAAGGCCAACAAAAGATAATCTCAAATGTCTATTATGCTCCAGGATTGAAGCATAATCTTCTTAGCATTGGGAAACTCACTGAAAATAAATATAGACTTGTCTTTGATGGATCAGACTGTGAATATTATGACAAACCCCCAAATCGACAGTTGGTCATCAAAATACAAGTGAATAGGAACATGATGTATCCACTAGCCATGAATTGCGGCAGCAAGGTAACCTCTTTTGCTCACAAAGCCACTTGCATGGATGATTATTGGTTATGGCATTTTAAATATTGACATCTTCACTTTGGTGGTCTCAAGCTTTTTGCAGCAAAAAGAGATGGTAAAAGGATTACCCCCTATGAAGGAGCCAAAAAGCAATTGTGAGTGTTGCATCATTGCAAAGCAGCACAGGGATAGCTTTCCTAAAGGTATGTCTCGAAGGGCACATGCACCTTTAGAACTTATTCATACTAATCTAGTTGGACCAATGCAAACTCAATTGATTGGTGGAAGCTATTCTTTTCTTACATTTATTGATGATTTCAGTAGAAAAACATGGGTGTATTTCCTTCATCAGAAGTCTGAAACTTTTGGCAAGTTCAAGGAATTTAGGGCTCTGGTTGAAAAATAATGTGGTTATCAAATGAAAGTATTGAGATCTTATGGAGGGGGAGAGTATGAATTAAAGGAATTTTATGATTACTGCAAGCATCATGGAATCAAGAGGCAATTCACTACAAGATATACACCTCAGCAGAATGGTATTGCAGAATGCAAAAATAGAACCATCATGGATATGGCAAGGAGCATGCTGAAAGGAAGAAATTTGTCCCATGAATTTTGGGGAGACGTAATGGCTTGTGTTGTTTATGTGATGAACATATATCCCACCAAAATTGTGAAGAACAGAGTACCAGAGGAAGCATGGTCAGGTATGAGTTGTAATGTTTCTCATTTAAGAATATTTGGTTGTGTTGCTTATGCTCATGTTCCTAAACAACTAAGAAAAAACCTAGATGACAAGAGTAAGAAATGTATATTTCTTGGATACGGTGAAGCAACTAAAGCCTATTAAGCTGTATAACCTTATTACCAAAAAGGTTATCCTCAACAGATATGTTTTGTTCAAAGAGGAAGAATCATGGAATGGAACCATAGATAAGGGTGTGGGAGCTGGAATACCCCAACCAGAAGATGGAGAAGAAGAGGAGCTATTTGGACAACAAGATCCAGTAGCATCTTCACTAGTAACAAATACTCCAGAAAGAACACCTAGAAACTCAGTTCGAGGTGAAGCATCAAGTCCGCAATCAGCTAATGAATCTGATCACAGTAATAAAAAGACTAGAAGATTGGAAGATATTTATGATGAATTGGATGCAAATACCAATTAAGTTTTTATTGTTAGTGAACCTGTATTTTATGAAGAGGCTATAAAACAAGAGCATTGGATAAATGCTATGGACGAAGAGATAGATTCCATTGAGAGAAATGATACATGGGATCTGGTTGACCTGCCAAAGAATAATAAACCCATTGGTGTGAAGTGGGTTTATAAGACCAAACTCAATGAAAAAGGTGATATTGATAGGTACAAGGCAAGGTTAGTAGCAAAAGGTTTCTCGCAACAACCAGGAATCGATTTTGGAGAAACGTTTGCACCAGTGGCAAGATTGGACACAGTAAGAGCAGTCTTAGCAATTGCAGCTCAGAAAAAATGGAAAGTGTATCAGATGGACGTCAAGTCGGCATTCTTGAATGGAATTCTTGAAGAAGAAATTTATTTGGAATAGCCACATGGGTATGAAATAAAAAAACATCAAGAGAAAGTTTACAAGTTGAAGAAAGCTCTATATGGGCTCAATCAAGGTCCAAGAGGTTGGTACAACATAATGGATTCTTATCTGATAAAAAATGGTTTTAGCAGAAGCAGCAGCGAACCAACACTTTACACAAAGGTAAATCAACAAGGACATATTTTAATAGATTGTTTGTATGTTGATGATATGATTTTTACAGGTGACCTCTCAGTAGATGAGTTCAAAGCTTCTATGAAAAAAGCGTTCGAGATGACATACCTTCGATTAATGAGGTTCTTTCTTGGCTTAGAAGTAGAACAGTCAGAAAAAGGTATATTTATCTCTCAACATAAATATGCTAATAAAGTTCTTAAGTGATTCAGAATGCTTATTTGCAAAAAAATGCCTACACCAGTGGCAACAGGTACAAAGTTGAACAAAAAAGATGGCAGTCCCAATGTAGATCTAACAATGTTTAAGAGACTTGTAGGAAGTGTCATGTATCTCACAGCTATGAGACCTGATAGTATGTTTGCTGTTAGCTTGATTTCAAGGTTCATGGAGTCTCCCAAATACTCACATTGGCAAGTTGGCAAAAGGATCTTACGATATGCTACAGGGACTTCAAGCTATGGAATTTTATACTCAAGCACTGAGTATGATGTTTTGACAGGTTTCACTGACAGTGATTTTTCAAAAATTTTGGATAACAGGAAGAGCACTTCTGGTCATGTTTTTCATCTTGGATCAGGGGTGATTTCATGGGAATCCAAGAAGCATCCCATTGTGACACTTTCATCAGCAGAAGCAGAGTATGTAGCAGTGACATCAGCAGCATGTCAAGCAGTTTGGTTACACAGAGTTTTAGAAGGTCTTCAACAGAAACAAGAAGGACCAACCACAGTCTATTGTGACAACAATTCAACAATCGCTCTATCCAAGAACCATGTTTTTCAAGAGAAAAGAAAGCACATTGATATCACATATCACTTCATAAGAGAACTTGTGAACAATGGTGAAGTTTGTGTTGAGCATTGTAAATCGATTGACCAATTGGTTGACATATTCACAAAGCCATTGGCAAAAGATATTTTTGAAATTCATAGAAATAATTTAGGGATTGTAAAAGCTGCAGTAGTCAGCAATAGTAATTATGAGGGAGTGTTATAAATAGTAATTACTTCAGTTAACATTAGTTCCTATTCTTGAAGTTCAGTTAATAAATGCAACAACATGCTTTGGATGCATGCAAAAGTTAGGTTAGAGCTTTTAGGGTTTTCCATAAGTGTTTAAATACACATTACATTATTGTTTGTATCACATCAGTTAATCTTGGTTTATGAATAAAGATTGAAGAGCCGTAGCTCATTCCACATTATCTTTGTTTTATTTTTGCCTCCATCCTTCATACTTTACGACCTTTCCTGACGATGGTAGCCATTTATATTAGTGGGTTTCATTAATTGCATTTCACAACTTTGTTTTGTTTTGTTAGGGGAGCCAACGCGATGTTTGTTGGACCCCATTTTGCATTATACCATAAGGGAATTTTCTAGGTACCATGTGCCATGAATCAAGCCTCGATATGGCTTTATAAGTATTATGATACGCTTCAACCATGATAGGGATAAAGTTTGTACTGTATGTTTTGTGTTACAAGTGTTAGGGGTGGTGGGTATTATAGGGAATAGGAGTTAGGGGTGCTAGAGTCTATAAAGGTCATGCGTTATGGGGTTATTGTTATAAAGGATAGAGTTTCATGGTGACTATAATTGTGGGTGAAATACATTTCATGACTTAGATGTGAGGGCTTGGGGTAATAAGTATTATATAGGCTATTATATGGATTATGTTAATGGTTATAAGATTTAAAGGTTATAGATTGTAACATTTATGTTAGAGTTTATATGGGTTATGGATAGAGTGCATAGGGAATATAATAGTTAGTGTGTAAATGGGATCAAGGTATAAATGGGATATAGATATTTAAAAATATGAGGAATAAAGTTTTTATGTCGTACATGTCTTACTTGATACTTAGGAGTTATAAGGCTCTAAGTTATATGGGATAGGAATTATACGGGATCTATCAAATCTTTGATGTTTTTGTGCTTTGTTATGGTACAAAACTAACTCATAACTAATGTGACATTTTTCTCTTTTCTTAGCATGTTTATGCTTCAAAACTTGCTACAGTTTGTTACATACAATCATGGATTACAAAATTGCAGACATAAATATCTATCAAATGTTTCATGTTTTTGTGCTCTATTATCGTATAAAATTAGCTAAGTCATTGCTAATGTGACATTTTTCCATTTTCTCAGTATGTCTATGCTTCAAAACCTGCTACATACAATCATGGATGATAAAATTGTAGACATAAATAGAACTCTTTTTGCATATTACAAAAATGTACTTGTAAGAAAAAATTATTATGTTTTATATTTTTTTCAATTTTTCTTCTCACGCAATTCCTTGATATAAACATTTAGGAAATAAAAATTTTGTTTCTCAATCATTTCATGAATTTATTTTGAGGTCTCCTAACTTAGATAATTCTAAAAACAATTAAAACATGCTAATACTTTTGGGAAAAATATCACAGCACAAGTACTACTTGTTATCTACATGTTTACAAGTTTTTGTATATTGATTTTATCATTTAGGCACTCAAACTATGCACAAACAAGGACATATATCTTATAATTTACTAAAAGCAAATGTCAATGTTAGGAAAAATATCATAATTGAGCTACTTATGACAATTTTCAATGAATAAAAGTTATATATTTATAAAGGTGATTTAATATCTTAAGATTCATCTTTTTTTATTAAAAGAAAGATTCAATGTGAAAGTGTCTCAAAATAGTCATGAAAGATGAGGAACTTGCCCAAAAGTTACCATCATTAACTTGCACTCACATTCACATCATTTTCATTTTGTCTTATGGTAAGCTTAAACAAATACTCACCATTAAAAATATCAATGGTATAACTAAACATCATGGTTTGTTGAATGTTGAGAAAATGCAGGTTAAAATAAGTCACATGGATATTTGTTCTTCAAATTTGGTAGTCCTACTATATTCGTGATTTGTATAATACGAGCTTTCAAGAAGAACATAAACGATAAGAAGATTCATTTTACAATTTGAGAGTGAGATAAGAAGCCATCGAAACCATAAGAGCTCGTCGAAAGGAGCTTTGCTATTTGTCCTCTGCAATAAAATCCAAACATAGCTATGGGCAGAATACTATAGATCATAAGAGATGTTTTTTAAATTTTATGAAATTTTTTTTTATGTGAATAAGATTATATTTAAACTTTGGAAATAAAATATATATATATATATAATACATGAGAGACGAAGTGGGAGTGGAATGTAATTCTGCAATTTAAGTAAAAGAAAGTGAAACATAAAATATTATACATTGTATTGACTTAAAGATGTTGTGAAACGTAAATATTATCCAATGTATTCAGTTAGGATGTTTGTTTTGGCCTCTTCTTACTCAATCTATGAGAAGCTTGGAAGAACGAAGAAATAAACTTAGGTTAGGTTATTCTACATAATTTTGGGTTTAATACATCGTGAAAGAAAAAGGTACATATGGTTAGTATTATAATCCATAGCAGCTTAGACAAAATCATATGAATTCTGAAAACATTAGCAAATGAAGTTGACTTAACAATATTTGGAAAAACAAAAGATTCTTCAATATATTAATAAAAGATGGACTAATAACTGGAACAAGGCTACGTGGTAGTGGATACCCCTCGCGTAGCCTTTAATGCAAAAGTTTAAGGTTTTAGTTAACTAAAATCAGAAAAAGCAGGTAGAAGCGATGGAGTTTGTCAAGCAAAGCAGCCAATTCATATGCTTTCAATGCATCCATGCATTTTTATTAAAAAATGAAATAAAAAATGAGTGTCTCCCTGGTTGTTTTAAGTCGTAAGTTTGTGGTAGTCTAGATAATATAACATATCCAAAACATTACACATACAACTCTATGTGATCGACATTGGCGAAAGATTTCTTCATATAGCTATTTCTCACTAATCCTTGTGGTCGCTGGACCCTACAAGCATGAACAAATCAACCACATACTAAAAGTTGTCACTGTAATTTACTAAATACACTGTGCATTATAGTTTTATACGATTGTGACCAGTGTTAGGATCACATCCATGGCAGCCGGAGCAGTCTAATATAGTTTTGTTTTGGAAATACAAGTAATTCCATGCCTATGAACGGAAATGAATTTCAATATATGATTGTTTTTTAAGATATCAATCTTAACTAAAGTCAATTAGTAAAGTAGCAAAAATCAAAAGATGTTTATTCACCCACCTTCCTTATTTTGTTAAAAGTGGATCCAAATTGGCGAAAACCACATACAGATATAGAATTAGCCTTTACACAGCCTAAGTAAAACAAAATAAATCAAACTTTTTCCTCGAATGCCTCATTTTCTTGAATTCAAGCTCTTCCTTCGCTTCCATTTTTCTAGGCTTTCCATATTCCAAAACTTCTGAGTGATTTGAATTTTATTTGTTGGCATTTTCTTGAGACGTAACTAGACATTCTATTTTCTCCTATTCCAAAGGGTCTAGGAGTATTCGAGCAACATAAAATTTTTGTAAAGGAATGAATTCAAAGATTACCACAACAAAATAGGGTTGAAAGGACAACGTTAGTAACTATAGCGCATCTCTGTAAATGTAACAAAAGTCATGCTCAATGAATTGAATTTTAACCAAATTTAGCAATTGATCTAATTTTTATTACAACCTACTACTCCTAAAAGAAAAGGCAGCTAAAAAGACTACATTCCAGGTTAATATCCATACCTATATCGATATCCAAATCCAGATTCACCAGTAACAAATGATACTTCTTTCTTTCGGCTCTCAATTGACAACTTTGTTGGGATTATGCGAGGCACTTGGACGAATTAGTCCTTTGCACCGACGGTTAGTTTCTATCACCTGTATGCTTATGCCATGATATAGTTTTAATATTTTTCTTCTATCATGCTTTTGCAAGAATGGAATCCACTTCCCTGTTATGTTCTATTACTATTCATGAATTGTTGAAATTGGCTGCTCTCGGTGGATATTTTTGTTCAACATTGTCAATCTCATAGCACAGCTTCTAAGCAAGCAGAAACACGAGTAGCCGACAATGACAAACTTTTCCATGGGAATGGAATTGAGCATCATCAACATCTAGCAACAAATTGAGCATAAGCCCACCTTGAACTTCATTTCGACACTATTTTGCAACCATTTCAACTAAGGTTTGCAATGGTCATTCCAATATAATGGTTTGTAAATGAAACTGAAAACTATGTAAGAGCAACGAGGAAGTGCAAGAAGGAAGGTGGTAATGGTTTGTAAATGAAACTTAAAAATTAGGAGGTGCAAGAAGGTAGGTGGTTAGGTGTATGAAGGCAGTTTGGTTTGTTATCCAGTGCAAAAAGGAGGTTTGGTTTGGCGGTTTGATTTCTCATTCAATGATGACAATATATTATTCAATGTGGGTGGCAATGAGATGACTTGGATAGGGAACAAGTGGGTACGTATTAAATATCTCTTTAATGGAGAGAAGTACTTTGTTGTCGCTTGGGAAATAAGACCCCAAGTGATGAGCCAATGGCGTGCGAGAGAAGCTAATTAAAATAATTGCAAAAAATAAGAAAAATGGATCTCTAATGTAAGACACTTGGAAATTTAGAAAAAAATGTAGTCAAACCACCAACTAATAGTGGTTGACGAAGATCCATTACACTATATACACTGTCGTGACACAATAGGTATAATAATAGGAGAACAAATTCTATAAGAAACCATCTCTATGAAAATAATGATTCTTAGAATGTATAACTTGACATAATATACTTTATTATGAAAAGAATTACTTTACTTATGTAATTATAGTACTTTAAAAAATTAGCATAGCTACATAACTTGTGGTCGGACAAGTTATATGTTTCTTGTTCTCTATGCTTAGTTGTAATCACTTGTTGTCTATGCCTAAGCTACCTGTTAGATTCTTTAGTTAAATGGGCTGTCTGCCACTACTTGTTATCCATGCATGGATAAACTATGAGTTATCCATGCATCAACTACTAGTTTTTTTTTATAATTGTTTATTTCTAATTTTGAACGACAACCATAAAATCAATTTAGATAGTACACTTGTTCAATCCTCCTTCAATATAGGAAAAGCGTAGATGATAATCCACCCAAAATTCTAATATATAAACACCTATCGATGTAAAAATATGTTCGTATAACCAAAAGAATGAGATATTTGTCAAAATTCCAAGAAAAATGAAGTTAGTTGGTTTTATTTGTTAGAGATAATGTTTATCTCTTGATGATGTGTTGAATATGAGAGAGATTATCTCCCTAGTTTGGTGTGTGGTTGAGATATTCTCTCAACCTCTACTAGTTTGTGTGTTGTGTGTAACAATGTCTACTCTCTCCATTTCTAAGTTGGTATTAGAGATGGACTGAGCATGACTCCCTCATGGGAGTGCTCAAGACTATGAGAGAGAAGAGCATTGTTGTGTTTGTTGTCTGAGGAGAGAATCCGCTACTGATCTGTGTTAGGGAACGTGAGGTTGTTGTTAGTCATCTTGTGTTGTGAAAAGAGCCATCACCATTGTTTAAGAAATACTGCCCATCATTCCAGATTGCTGCCTAAGAGAATATATATTTGGAAGATTGTTGGATGACTGCCGTGAAGAGAAAGAGAGAGGAGTCCATGTTGTGATAAGAAAGATCGATGCTGTGAAAGGAAGAGTCGATCCCTGAACCTCGCCATAGAGAAGCCGCCGATTTGATTGCTACTATGTGGTAATTGTTGAAAAAGAGCTTTGCATGGAAGAGTCCAATGATTTTCAGATTGGAGAATTGCTGCTGCAATTCTCTGTGTAAATGCCACTAATGGAGACCGTTGTGTGAAGAGAGAAGATCTTAGGGGTGGAGGAAACACGTGGCTGCCTACGTTGAGGAGGTGCTACCTATGAGAGAGAAATTGTTGTGTAGGCCGGAGCCACCCTGTCCAGTGTGCTCTACAAAGTGCTAAGTCTGTTTGCCATCAAATTTTGAGAAGCCGTGAGATTTATCACTGCTACCTAGAATTGTTGGTGTTGTTGAGTGCTGGTCCATTCTTTGAAGACAATGGTTGTTGATGGATCCATGCAGGTCGCTGTTAAGATACAAGAGCTAGCCGTCTGCTGAAGAGGAACTCACACTGCCAAAAGAGGCGTTGTTGCTGTTGCATTGAGATCAGGTGGAATGTGAAGAGAGGGACGTGTGAATGAGAGGCCGCGTGAAGAGTCACCCATATGTCATTTGACTACATGGATTCACCCGTGAGGTTGTTGACCCCGTCAGCGTTGGTTGTGAAGGATTTTTCTGCAACTTTTAATTTTTTGTGTCATTATTAATTAATTTGGTTGGATGCTTGCTTAGTCCAATTGTGTGGAGTTTCATTAATGGTATGTAAAAGGTTATATTCGTCTTGGTCATCAATGAAATGATGAGATGCATATGTAATGGGTTTTCATTTTTTATGAGCATTTAGTACCTGAATTATTGTAAGGGCTGCATGATCGGTTGTACCCGACATCCCATAATTTTTTGGTCCAAAATTGTAAAGCTTAGCCACAGGCAAGTTGATTTCCCCATGTTGTTGTAAGACCTGTCCCAAATGTTCAGGCATACATGTTGTGGTGTGTAATCGCACAGAGTTATCCCTCTTATTCATAGAGTGGATGTGTTATCAAGTTGTGGAATAAACCACTATGAGCAGTATGGGGGTGACAGGTGTACCCGTAACCTAAACTTGATGAAGGTCGAAGAAGCGAGAGTCTTCGATTCAGGGGGGGAATTTGAGATGGAGGAATCTCAGAGTATGATGGACCAAATTAGGATTAAGGGATAATTTAATCTATTAATGAACCACTTAGGTGAAAAGCATTTCTACAGAACTAGCTGTTACAGCGTCTGAGCACCCATGTATTCTGGTAGATGGTTTGTTTTTTATATGGACATCAATAATCTATTTTATGCAGAGAAAGGTAAAGGAGAAGTTCAAAGTTATGAAAGCCTCATGAAGACCAAGACTACTCTACAAGCATAATAGAGATAAACATTAAGGAAGGATGTTAGAGATAATGTTTATCTCTTGATGATGTGTTGAATATGAGAGAGATTCTCTCCCTAGTTTGGTGTGTGGTTGAGATATTCTCTCAACCTCTACTAGCTATATTTAGAATGAGTTAGATCTCCTAACAACTCTCTCTACTCTATATATTAGAGATATCATTTGTACACAGGTATTGCAGTAGTAATAGATTTGTGTGTTGTGTCTAACAATGTCTATTCTCTACATAACTTGTGGTCGGACAAGTTATATGTTACTTCTTATCCTTGCTTAGTTGTAATCACTTGTTGTCTATGCCTAAGCTACCTGTTATATTCTTTAGTTAAATGGGTTGTCTGCCACTACTTGTTATCCATGCATCAACTACTATTTTTTTTATAATTGTTTATTTCTAATTTTGAACGACAACCATAAAATCAAACTAGATAGTACACTTGTTCGATCCTCCTTCAATCCAAGAAAAGCATAGATGCTAATCCACCCAAAATTCTAAGATATAAACACCTATCGATGTAAAAATATGTTCTTATAACCAAAAAAATGAGATATTTGGGTTTACCCTCACTTTGTTAATATAACCTAGCTTTTTAATTGGATCACTGGGTTAAACTTTACTTCACCAAACCCAATCAAAGTTTGACGAATGCCAACACCTGCTATTCTAAGTAGAAAATCAAGGTATGGCCAAAAATACAATCATTACAATATGGGCTCAACAAGAGCATCATGTCACTTACAAGAATTGAACCTAGGTGAAGAGGGAAACAATCATTCCTCCCAACCACTCAAGCTAAAACCAATGACTTCTAATGTATAATACTTTTAATCAAATATATAAACCAAATTAGCATAAATGTACATTAAAAACCATTCATTTTTCTAAGAAAGTAATAAATGAAATGTTATTTATATTTTATAGTTATTAGTTTCTTTTAAATAAACCCAAAACGTATAGGTTTCTTTTAAATAAACCCAAAACCTAATGCAAAATCTAATTATTAGTTGTTAGTTGTTATCCATGATTTATGGGTAGTTCATGTTATCCATGCTTTAATTACTTCTTATTAAAAAAAAAATTAGTTAAAAGGATTATATGCCATGATTCCATACATTAGCTACCAGTTATCTATGCATCAACATCCTTCAATTACCAGTTATTTTTATATTTTTTTTATAATTGTTTATTTTGAATTTATAAAAATAACCATAAAATCAGAGCGCTCCGAAAAGTACATCAATAGAAAGCTTTTAACCTAATTCAGATTGGAACCCCAAATCGTGAATAATTGAAATACCGCTGGCATGACACACAAATGAATGCCACACTGCCGTCAACCACTCCGTTGACATGGGTTTCTAACATCCCCTCTCCATTAGAAAAAGCTTTGTCCTCAAAGCTTTAGATGTGGAAATTGATGCAGAATCTGAAGGAGTGGTTCCCCTGTAGCATCCTCGGGTTGCATTCCGGTGCACTGATGCCTGTTCAGTTTCAGGGAGGATTGCTTGGAAGGCTGTAGACGAAGAAGGACCATATCAACTGCATGAAAAGTGCGCTCAGAAAGGTGCTGATCGACTTGTTGTTTCAGTCGAATTCTTGCCATGTGAAGATTGTCCTGCAGGATGAGAAGAATCTGATTGCGGTTTCAAAGAACCGAGTCAATTGCTTGAACTGGGGAGCTGCTGAGTGTGTATGGAAGAAGAAATGCGGGTGCCTGGCCATAAACTACTTCATATGGTGTCCTTTTAGATGTGGTATTGTACTGTTGGAGTGCTTCTAGGAAATCCATAGAAATAGCTATCCACATCTGTGTAGGGATGGGCAAGGGTTCGAGCAGTCTCAAAAGGAGTGTCGTTTCACCCTTCTTGACTTGGAAAGTATCACACTCAACCATCATCTAGTGAATTTTCATTTTCAGTCCCTGCCAAAAGAAGTTACATTATTTTCGGTCATAGGTTTTAAGGAACCCAGAGTGCCCTGCCGATGAAGAAGCATGGAGTTCATAGAAGAGATAGACCTGTTGAACATATTTCAACCAATTTGGAACAAGCAGAGAAATAGCTGTAAGAGAAACTGGGTAATCAAATTGGCGAGAAGGAGCATTTGCCACCATATTATCCTTACCCTTCTTGTAAGTGATCGCATAGTCATAACCCATGAGTGGGATAACCCATTTCCGGTGTGCTAGTGAGGAGACCCGTTGTTCCATAAAATGTTCCAGACTCTCGAGATTAGTCTTGAGAAAGAAATAATTTCCTAATAGGGATGGCTGCCACTTCTGTACTACATGAAAAATAGCCATCATTTTCTGCTGAGATGTAGATGCGGCTAAATGCTTACCGGAAAGGTCTCTTAAAGGCGGCAAGCTCATTGGTGCAACAAAGACACCTGCATATCTATCCAAGGAAGTAGTGGAGACCGTTGGTGGTTGCATCTAAATGGAATGGAGTTGGGCGATGACACCATGTGAATTCTTCTTAAGGATATTTTTCAGGTGATGTGAACTGATGATGCGGAGAGACCCTTGTTGTAAGCCCATAAATTTTTGTTGTGTCCCATTGACTGAAAACTGATTCCAAAGTTCAACAAAATCCCATAAGATGGGGCCAAGTGTGCGTAACCATTGAATGCCAAAAACCACATCACATCCACCAAGGGACAAGGCAAACATGTTAGAGCACAGGTTATAATCTTCTAGAGAGATACGCACATTGTGGCACTTCCCCTTGCAAGGTAAGGTGCCCCCATTGGCAACCATGACTTCAAAGTTGGAGAAAGGATGGACAAAACAATCATCCTGTTTGGCGATATGAGGGCCAATGAAGTTATGAGTGTTGCCAAAATCAATGAGTATTGTAAGAGGAAGCTTCTTGAAGTAACCCCTAACCCGCATTGTTTGGGGGGTGGTGACGGCAGATAAAGCATAGAGAGATATCTATGGGTGGTCGTCTTGAGATGGAAGGTCAATAGGCAGCTCCTGAATGTCGACCTGATCATTCGGTGTATCTGGAGCCTCTTCACCAAATTCAGAGTCAAGCAGAGAATCCACATCCAAGAGATAAAGATTTTGTTGAACACATCTATGTCCCCGAGTGAATTTTTCATCACAATTATAACAAAGCCCTTTTTCTCTGCGTTCCTGCATCTCTATTTCGGACAAATGCTTAATAGGGGTTGGTCGAGGAGCTGGCGGCATGGGAGGTCATTGAGAACCCTTATTTCGGAAGGGAAAAAAAGTCAGTTTGGAGCATTGTTGGGAAACAATCTTCTCTTCTGCCAACTTAGCCAACCCCAAGTCTTCCATCATTGTGTTGGGACAAAACATTTTGACCTCTGGGCGGATTTTATCCTTAAGACCACTGATAAAACAACTCCTGTAGAAGTCATCAGACAATCCTTCTGTGTGGTTGGCTAGTTTCTCAAATTCTGTCTGATACTCTCTCACAGTGCCAATTTGACGAAGTTTAGTGAGTGCTTCGGTGAAGTCAGCAAAAGCACTAGGACCAAATCGTTGCAAAAGGAGTTGGCAAAAATCTATCCATTTTGGCTCGTCATGAGCCTTGATGTTCCACGGTACCATTGAAGGGCTTCTTGTTCCAAATGAAAGGATGCAAGGGGAATATTTTGGACATCAAAAGTATTATGCAGACTGAAATACTGTTCTACACGATAGATCCATCCAGTCGGATCAGTACCATTGAAGCAAGGAAATTCAAGCTTCGGACCACGGAAAGTGCTGGAAGAAGAGAACCCATTGGCTGCAGAAGATTCTGGTTGTCGATTATTGTTCATGGCTGAATGCTGAAGATGGAGGCTGAGAAATTTTTCATCCAGATCTTGGAGTTTGGTTTGGATGGCTGCAAGTGCTTCCTCCATGGTTTTTGCTCCTGTGCGGGTGAAAACCATAACCATGAGTTTTTTTTTTTGGAGGGGAGGGGGAATGGATAGAAAAACACAAACAAACGCTTGTTTAGTAAAGGAAAATTTGGATTTGGGAAAAACTCGGATGGGTAATTGGGGTTTGACTAGGTTTTGGACAATGTCGAAGGGACAGGGAAGCAGAAAAGAAGGATTTCAGAAGCGGGGTGAAAGAATGGGAAAATTTGGTAGAGAGGGACAAAGAAGCAGAATTAGGAAAGGAACTCTATGGTAAAATTTGATGGTGATTGGGTAAAATCTGAGGAAGTTATCGCAAACCCTAAAAATAGTCAAATGTAGGATTTCGGGCTTTGGGAAGTGGAATTTGGGATAGGGTCCTCAGGAATGAAATATGCAAAATCGAATTACAAGGGTTCCAGGGAACTTTCAAGGAAAACAGAGTGAAAACAAGGGAGATATGGAGAAAAAACTAAATTTTATTTTAATTATTATTATTTCTTTTAGAATGGAGCTGCTACGGTGCGGAAGGGATCTGAAACAGATAGATCTGCAATGGCGCGGAAGTGATCGGAAATAGAGGGATCTGAAACAACAACGAATGGATCGAAATGGCTGGATATGAAAAGACTGGATCTGGAATGACTTTCAGAATGGATCTAAATTCGTTGGATCTGAAATAGATTTGAAACGGCTAGATCTGGAATGACTTTCAGAATGGATCTAAAATGGCTGGATCTGAAATAGATATGAAACGACTGGATCTAGAATAGCTTTCAGAATGGATCTAAAATGGCTAGATATGAAATGACGCAGTAGTGATAGGAAACAGTTCAGCTGAAAATAGATATGGACCCCAGGTATGTGCAGCTTCCTAACAGTTCAGGGGTTCAACTCAGCCACCAATGCTGTCTAACAGCTTGCGTATTGGGGCAGTACCCCTCACTCCACGGCTCAGGTAAAACTGATAACCGCTTCACAAACGACAGCTATTGGTTTACCTCACGGGTGGGAACTAGTCAATCAGCTAGGGGTCGTTGCCCTTTTCGCTGGTAGGTCCTCTCAATGGGCCAACTACTTTGGGGTTCTTGTGGTACTCCTCACAATGAGTTTTAAGGATTATTCCCAAGTACTTCCCACAGTTAAGCGTATAGGGATTATTACCAGATCCGAAGCTGCAGCAGATGCAAAAAAAAATTTGGGCAAAAAATTCACCCAACGAGCCCAAGAAAGTGCTCTGATACCAGATGTGAAGAACTTGTAATAATTAATTAATGAAAACACATGAAATAGCGAAATAACAGAACTCAGAATCACTTTTATATTGATTGCAGGCTACTTCGAGGGGGCAACCTCCTTTGAGCAAGCTCAATACAAATAACTTCATCGTACCTTCATTGGTCTCAAAACAAACTTATATACTAAGTCTAGGCGCCAATACCATGGGTCAATATCATGTGTCAATACAAACCATGGGCCAATACAAAATATGGATCAACAATTACTACGGGACGACTTACAAAGCATATGCGTCCAACAACAATAATACAAACTATGGATCAACAAATACTACAGGATGACTTACAAAGCATATGTGTCCAACAAAAATATACTAACAAAGTAAATAGAAGGGTTGACATGGGTTCCTAACAATCTAATAGTGCACTATGGGTGGCATATGATGCAATGAATATCTCTACTCGAATAAGAATAGAGGAACTTGTTGCAATGTATGGCTAGCAGGTGTGTGTGTGTGTGTGTGTGTGTGTGTGTGAGTGAGTGAGTGAGAGAGAGAGAGAGAGAGAGAGAGATGCATTTTTTCAAACTATCTTGCTAATATGTAGAAGAGTGGGGTGGATGGATAACAATAGATTTAATTTGAAAGGAATTTTCATTTTTAAAAATTTGATAAGAATTTGTGGGGACATTGTAGAAGAGTAAATCAAAGCAATCAAATGGAGAGACATGATAGTATATGGTGTCATGAAAATACCCTTTATCCGATGTGTCTACACATCTCTTGTCAATAACAAGACAAGGATTTCCTTATTGATCCCAACCTAGTTGGTAAGGGGAGGGGTATAGGGTAGTGGGAAGTTTAAATGGAAATGGAAACATGATTGATAAATTACATTCTTTACCCCCACAGTGGGTGTACAATTCAGGAACCATCATCAAGATGGGCCATGTGATAGCCAACACTACCAGTCATGCGCCCACCTGTATGGCCGTCAATCTGCCCACTCTCTCTGATAGAGAGCCTGAGCACATGGTAACTCCTACCACTCACGTGCCCGTTGATCAGTATTTATGAACTCGACTACTTCCTTGTCCATGGATCATTATTTTGATGCCTTCATGGCTACTCCTACGTGCGCCCTGTCCTCTTGGGGTACTCCTGCTACAGCCATGATTAATCCTCTGCAAATGAATGAATTATGCTCCACCATCGACAGCATAAGTCTTGAAGCTACTATTTCTCAGCATCCTACCTTGAGACGCCACTGTTTAGCTGATGCTCGGCTTCTCGTTGTGTTGCGCAAAGGTTACACGAGCATTTTTCTCCATGGCCCTAGCTTTGCCACTATTCAGTCCTCTAGTTCGCAACCCCTCCTTTGATCTGGTCCCTTGTGGTCTGTTGCCACTCCCTCCAGGCTCTCTGTTATTTTAAGCTCGCTCTTCTCCCGATGCTCTCGGCTCTCCCAGCCTCTCCAGTGCTCTCGGCCCTCTCGACTCTTCCAACCCACTCCACTTTCCTTCCGTTCCACTTTCTCCTGCGCTCTTCTCCCTCGGCTCTCTCATCGGTTTTCCAGGAAAGCAAGCATGCCGCATGTTAGGAAGATAAACACTCTAATTTCCACACAGTTCGCAAACTCCTCTACTAGTCCACCCATGCGCCTCATGCGTGGGGTGGTGGAGAAGGCCCATAGATTCAAAAATGAAATTCCCCAGCATGTTTAGGATGATATTCAGGAAGCTGAGCATGATGCTGATGTTTCTCATGGTTGCCTCACGGATGAGAAAATTCGTAGGGAGTTCGAGACCCTGGTTCCTGACCCAGGAAACACCAGGGGTAGGGTTACCATTTATCATAAGACTTTAGATTATCACTGGTCCCAAAAACTAGTGCTTGGTACTACTATTCTTATGCAATAGGACGAGATGGTGGACCTCCTTAAGCAGATCCTCTACAACCAGCAGTAGCTTGCTCGCCATTTCGGGATCACTCTCACCAAGGATCCAACCACCCAGCCAATTCAGGTTGGGAAAACGAGCCATTCCAGCGGTTAATTCATTATTTTTCTCTTTTTCACTACCGTTTTCTTATCTATTTCAGAGGTCTATTGCCTCCTATGTTTGTCTGCTTAATACTTTTATGCACTGTCATTTTAAAATTTAGTCCGCTACTTGTTTTGGAGGTCTGTTTTCTCGAACTATGAGAGGGCCTCAGGGGTTTGTTTTCACGTTTATGAGAGGGCCTGTTACTATGCTATCTCTATATATTTTGGTTCTTTTGGTTAAGGAAATATAAGGATCTACATCTAGCTTATAAAAAAAAAGATAAATTACATTATTTTTCCTTCAATGGTCAAGGATCATAGTAGCAAGTTGATCCTTTATTTCATAATTGTGCATAGAAAGGAGGGGTTAGGTAGATGTAGAATGCTTAAATGTGTCATTGAAAGTATGGAGGGATCTGTGGTAATCGAGTTGGTAAGAGAAAATTCTACAGGCTAGTGAGGAGGTTCATTAGAGGAGGGTGTAGTAACAAATTCAATGTTTTGTTCTTCAAAATATAAAGGTTTTGATGCATCTTCCATATATAAGAATTGATAATTTGCAACATCATGATTTGTGGTTTTGTTATAGTGGTACCATCGTGAAGGACATGAAGAGGTAGGGTGGCTACCAATTATAATAGAATTACATAGTGGAGGAGGTGTATGAGGGTTTGGGGAAGAGAAGGGTGTTGATGTTAGGGATAGGGTTAGTATTACAAAGAGTGAAATGAGTCCATTTGTTAATTTGTTGTTCTATAGCCAAGGCACAGAGAAATGATTGGCTTATAATGTTTCTCTCGAATAGGGATACATCACATATTCATGATCTCTAATATGAGGTTGAAGGTGGAGTTTAGTAAATACCCTAATAAAGTGTTAGACACTTTCATCTACATATTGATACAACTAAAACCACTGACACATTATGCTAGATAAATAACATGGAGGATAGAAACACCTTCATAATTATTGTCACAAGGTGTCCCAAGTGGTGATACGAGTATTCTCATATAGTTTTCACCCTATCCTTCATTCAGTTCCACATATAGCTCAATAGAATTTTATAAGACTACCACCATGCTTCAGTAAGTATCTCTAAGTGTATACTTATAAGAAAGGGGTACTACTCTTGTTAGGATCCTACCCTAACCCCCTTAAGTAAATATATAGGTTTCTATGTATTCAAAAAATGTCTATTAAATAAGGACCATGAAGTAGATATAATGTGAAAGAAATAATCTAAGAAAACTTACTACAAGGTTTTTCCTACTAGAAAGTTCATTCTCTAGAAATTTCTAAAGTGATTAGATAGGAACCCTATAAAGAAATAGAAGCAATGTAATGAGATGTGTTCTAAGATGTAATTGGATCTCCACTTGGTTGAAGGTTTACCCCTCAAAGTGGTAAGTGATTTTCTTCCATCAATAAAGGTATTTCTATTTGTGGTATTTGCTTCTTCTACAATTTCCTATTTTTGTTGTAATTATGTCATTTTCAATATAAATCTTAATATATTCTATTGTTTCCACTTTAAATATTTTATTATTCTATTACTTGGTACTTAACCGTTGGTATTAGAGCATTTCCATGAGATATGATTTTTAGCAAATATTTATTTCAATATCTATAAATAATAGATTAATCTATCATTTAGTGGGTAAATTTATTGTAGGGGAAGAATTAAATCAATAAAGACAAGAGGTTTCACCTCTTTGGACACCCTTGTAACCCTTGTTGGTACCCATTCGAGTAGTAGTACATCATACAGGAATTGTATATAGAATTTCACTTCCACATATTCTCGGCTATATACGAAGTCTTGTAAGATACCTAAAAACATATTTAGATAATCAAATCAATTGTCTTGTTTCTATAGTGCACCAAGCGCAACACCTCAAAATATTGCTCTCTCATACATGGGTAGTTGGTTAGTACAACTAATGGTATGGTCTAACATCCTTAGTTCCAATGCCATGAGAGATTGCACCTAGAACTATTGTTGGACCTTCCAAGTATATCGGAGAGCTATAGCACCTAACACTCTCTTGTAATCAAGAAACCTAAAACAAATTTATTTTGATTTAATATCTAAAATTCCTACATATATTATAGTATTAATAATTTGGGAATTTTGCGAGCGTTGTAATATTTGGGAAGACTATGTAACAAATCGATGATGAATAGAAAAATGCTTTAGGGTCCTTCTCATACCCTTATTTGAGACCTATCTAAAAAATACTTGGGTTGAGCTAATAGCATTAGCACAGTCTCTAGCAACCCTTTTTTTTCTCCTATATGAATCCTTACTTGAGATCAATATCAATAGAATCTTTGGGTCTAGTTGATCGTATTTTGTATTACTCTCCATTAATCCTTTCTACTGACCCACATCTTTATGGATACCACTCAAATAGTAGATTTATCCAAGAAAGTATCCGACCCATAAACTATGATGAGTTGCAACATAAGATAGACTATAATCACTCCTATGCTAAGGATAATATTGATGACATCACTGCCAATTTATATAACTTGGAGTTTCTACTTTACCATATGTGTAAACTCATTGAAATGTAAAATTAGATCCTTGCTTCACAATATTTAGGTTACCAATGGAAAGAACATCCTTCCCAAAAGGAAGGTGATGAATAATCCAATCCTGGTGGGAATAAATAAACCTTTCACTTCCATGATTAGATGAATTAGCTATGGCATGTAATCCCTAATGTCAACATCATGAAATTTTATGGGTGCAACCCAGTCGGATTGGTTACTCAAATGGAACATTATTTTTCCCTGCATGGAATTACAAATAACTTGTTGAGACTTCATGTGGGTGCCTTATACTTGGAACATGAATTCTGGGAATGGATAGAATGGAACAAGAAATCACAAGGAGGTTATGTTGCTTGGACATAATTTTTCTCAGACCTTTATCAATGTTTTGAAGTAGACACTCATTTTTTGAGACAATAGACCAAGCTTAAACAATTTAGCATCTCTCAATATTTCATATCTATTTTTTGAGTAGCTGCCCTTCCAAATTGAAGGCATGTTTGATATCTTTCCAATCAATGACTTCAAGACCTTTGTTATAAATTTGAAAGTGCCAACTTCAAGACCTTTTTTACAAATTTAATGAGAAATGTTCAACCTTGGAACAAATGTAAGCGTTATAAACTCTTTATGGTCATTTTGGAGGAAATTTTTTATGATGATGGTGAAGCTATATAACCTCAAAGGTGCCTCATTGATTTGTGGAAGACATTCCCCTCTCTTTTTTTGCAAGAGGTGGAACCTCAAATTCCCTTGCATGCATTGGCTCTTATTTTTTCTCCTGAAATCTTGAAATTACATAGCCAGATTAAATGTTGTAGATTCATTGTCTTAGTTGACAACGGTAGCATACATAACTTAATTTGTCATTGTGTATACCAAGAAAGCTACTATCACGTCCATGTTATGAACAAATTCCAAATCATGATTGCTAATGGAGGATTTATGAAATGTGGTGGTCATTATGAAAATGTTGGCATTCAAATGAGTCATTATTCCTTAAATGATAGCATGCTTGCTCTTGAAATGGGTGTTTGTTATATTTTTTTGAATGTTGAATGGTTAAGGACATTAGACCCTATCACCATATATTTTAGTAAGTTATGCATGAGTTTCCATTAGGAGGGTCATATCTACACTTCCAAAGGAATTATAGCTAGCTTTCCATAGATCATCAACTTGCACTTTATGGGGAATATTCTTCAAAAGAGCCACCTATGCATCATGGCACAATTCCATGCTATTCAATCTTTTTAGAACCCTTCTCAACCCATTCATTTTCACATGCATTTCATCTTAACCAAACTCCAATCCATCTTTGAAACTCCTAAAGGCCTCCCACCTTCCCAATGAAAGTATTATCATTTCATTTCACTCATACCTAGTATCTTTTCACATAATGTCCACTTGTATCACCATTTATTTGCCAAAAACGTGAAACAGAAAAGATAGTTTAAGAGTTTCTCACCACTAGTGTGATCTCCACTCATACTAGTACTTATTCTTCACTACTAATCATAGTCCTCAACAAAGAAGCAATTCGGTGCATGTGTCTTGACTTTTGAGCTTTGAAAAAATAGATAGTAAAATATAAGTTTCTCATTCTCATCATTGATGACCTCTTGGATGAGCGGAAGGGTACTCAATTCTTCACCGAAATCTATATTGACTTTTGAGCTTTGAAGAAAAACAAATGTTGTCACGTAGACCTTTTCTGAAATATGGTAAGAGTATATTGGATTTATGTATGCATCAGTCAACACCTAAAATAATATAAACAAAGGTACTCGCTCTCGAATAGAGAGCATGGAAATGGTAGATGTGTCACAAAACAATTCATTGCAACGAAATGACAGACACAATTGTCTGCGGGCCGATCGACAGTGGTGTCAAGAGCGTAAAGAGCGTATCTAATTCACATTCAACGCAATGCTAAATATTTTTATTCGTCTGAGTTTGTGCCCTTAAACATTCAAGGCTCCCGAGCATAATACGCTGAAGGATGGTTGGTTTACAATAATTTTATATTTTAGCATAATACGCTGAAGGATGGTTGGTTTACAATAATACGCTGAAGGCTCCCGAACATAATATACTGATGACCAAGGTAGATGGTTGGTTTAGAAGAATTTTATATTTTAGCAAAGCGACGTCGTGCGTTTTTACTTCAGTTCTCATATTCGTCAAATCATTTCCTTGTTGGGTTGCGTGAGGGGTCTTTGCAAAGCATCACCAAAATAGATTGTTCATAAGAATTTTATATTTTAGTAAGTGTTATCTTTGTGTTATTAAAACATTTTTTTCATCTTGGTTTTGCTGGTTTTTTTCATATTATTATTCAAATTCAGAGTTGGCTATTAGTCAGGCTTTTCTTGTTGAAACCAATGTTGGGCTTTAGGGAGTTTGACTCCCACTGCACGGATACTTGTCAACAACCAGTATGTTATTTTAGTATCTTCATTTTCTATTGTGAATGGTAACTTCACAAATAAGTCACCCTATAACGACAATTCACAACTTAACATATCTGATATTTTATTGATATTTTATTTGTAGTATGCGATCCCTGGAAATTTTGTTAGCCTGTCGAGCATCCATCTTCATTGTTTACAAATTTGGTCTGTTAAGCAGCAATCAGACTGATCAAATTTGTTACGTTAGCTAAGAAACATATCCGAGAAATCATTTTTTATTAAATCACAGTCTCTAAAGACGATTGAAATTTCATATTCTACATTATCCACTCTCTCATATATATATATATATATATATTCCAATTAACAATTTTTGAACTTGATTAAAAGACATAATCTTAAAGGGATTAAAAGAGTTAAATCTTTGATCTCTATAATATTAGGGAGTGATCTCTAGTAGCATGACTCAAGTACTAATATGGATACAAATAAGATTGATACAAAAAAGAATAAGTAACAAAATATCCAGATAAAAATAATGAATTACATTTCTTATATATAAGCAAATATACACCAATATGCATAAATGTACATCCACATCTATATAATAAAATTAAATATTTATAATATTTTTATTATTGATTATCAACTAGTAAATATTAAACACAAAAAAATCATTCCTTTCATTTTAGAGATAATATTTATAACCAAAATTACTATTTAAGAAACAAACATTAAAAATCTCAACAAGCTGGGAATGCTTGGTGAATTACAGAGTATGAAGTTGAATTGTATTTATATTTTATATTATTTGAATTATTAAAATTTGTATTTTTAAAATTGGTTCTCCTAATATTGGACAAATAGACTCTAGAATTAGGATACTATGGTTTATATTTTACAATTTGGGGTGGACAAAGATGGATCTTCTTCCTAGATTTTAGAAAAAATAGACAAAAATAGACACGTGTATTGTCAAGATTTATTTTATGGCAGCCATTCCAAATTAAAAATAAACTCTCTATCTATCTATCTATCTATCTATCTAGTTTTCTAGATCTAGATAGATAGATAGACAACAAACTCGATCCTGGTAAGTTTTTCCCAATGTGGAAAGGCTCTTACATCACCAAATGATGTCTACCCAAAGCTGCATAATGTACTTGATTTACATGAAGGAGGCATTCTAGACAACCTTGGGGTCCTTAGACAAACATGGGGGACATTTTAGATGCAAAGGATGTATTGCAAAACATGTTCTTGTTGTAGAATTAAACAATGCGTATGCGTTTATTAAACATAGGAATGTGAAATCCCGAGGTAGCCAAGTGGGATGCCACGAAGGCTAGGAGAACAAAATCTGTACGCGTTTTGGTTCTCCAAAATGTGTACGCATTTTATAGAACCAAAACGCATTTGCATTTTAGAGAACCAAAACACGTACACGTTGGTTCTCTAATATGTAGAAGAGTGGGGTGAATGGACAACAATAGATTTAATTTCAAAAGAATTTTCATTTTTAAAAAGTTGATAAGAATTAGTGAGGGCATTGTATAAAAGTAAATCAAAGCAATCAAATGGAGAGACATCATAGTCTATGGTGTCATGAAAAAACCCTTTATAAAATGTGTCTACAGTCAATGAGAAGACAAGGATTTTCTTATTGAACCCAACCTAGTTGATAAGAAGAGGGGTGTGGGGTAGTGGGAAGTTTTTGGAAATTGACAAATGATTGATAAATTAAATTCTTTTTCCTTCAATGGTCAAGGACCAAAGTAGTAAGTTGATCCTTTATTTAATAATTGTGAATAAAAAGGATGGCTTAGGTAGATGTAGAGTGCTCAAAACTATGTTGCTCGCAGTATGGAGGAATCTGTGGCAATAGGGTTGGGAAGAGAAAATTCTACGAGATGACGAAAATTTTCATGAGAGGAGGATGTAGTAACAATTTAATGATTTTTTCTTCAAAATATAAATCTTTGGATGTGTCTTCCATCTATAATAATTGATAATTTGCAACACCGTGATTTGAGGTTTTGTTATAGTGGTACCATTGTGAAGGACATGAAGAGGTAGGGTGGCTACCAAGTATAATAGCATTACATAGTGTAGGAGGTGTATGATGGTTTGGGGGAGAGAAGGGTGTTGATGTTAGGGATACCTCCGGTTAGTGTTACAAAGAGTGAAATGAGTCCATTTGTTAATTTTTTGTTCTATAGCCAAGGCATAGAGAAATGCTTGGTCTATAAGGGTGCTCTCAAATAGGGATACATCACTAGGATAAATAGTAAGAAAAAAAGAATTGAATTTGATCACAAGCACATATTCATGATCTCTAGTATGAGGTTGAAGGTGGAGTTTAGTGAATACACTAATAAAGTGTTAGACACTTTCACCTACATCTTGACGCAACTACAGCCACTGACACATTATGTTAGATAAATAACAAGGATGATAAAAGCACCTTCATAATTCTTGTCACAAGGTGTTCCATGTGGTGATATGAGTAGCCCCGTATTGTTTTCATCCTATTCTTCATTGAGTTCCAAATATAGATAGATAGAATTTTATAAGACTACCACCACACTTCAGTAAGTCTCTCTAATTGGATACTTATAAGAAGGGGGCACTACTCTTGTTAGGATCCTACCCTAACCCCCTTAAGTAGATATATAGGTTTCTATGTATTGATACAATGTCTATTAAATAAGGCTTGTGAAGTAGATATACTGTGAAAGAAATAATCTAAGAAGACTTACTACAAGGTTCTTCCTACTAGAAAGTTCATTCTCTAGAAATTTCTAAAGTTGTTAGACACAAATCCTATAAAGAAGTAGAAACAATGTAATAAGATGTGTTATGAGATGTAATTGGATCTCTACTTGGTTGATGGTTTCCCCCTCCGATAGGTAAGTGAACATTTCTTTCATCAATAAAGGTATTTCTATTTGTGGCATTTGCTTCTTCTACAATTTGCTATTGTTATTGTAATTATGTCATTTTCAATATAAATCTTAATATATTCTATTGTTTCCACTTTAAATATTTTACTATGCTAAAAAGGTACTTAACATTTGGTATTAGAGCATTTCCACTCAGCAAATATTTATTTTTGTATAGAGATGTATTACAACATCTATAAATAACAATGTATTAATCTATCATTCAATGGTAAAATTTGTGGCAAGGGAAGAATAAAATCAATATTAAATACAAGATATTTCACCTCTTTGGCCACCCTTGCAACGCTTGTTGGTACCCCTTCGAGTAATAGTACATCATACATGAATTGTATATAGAATTTCACTTCGACATATTCTCGTCTATATATGAAGTCTTGTAAGATACCTAAAAACATATTTAGATAATCAAATCAATTGTCTTTCTATTATAGTGTATTGAGCGCAACACTTGGGAATATATTGTTTTGTCGTACATGGGTAGTTGGCTAGTACAACTAATGGTATGGTCTAGTGTCCTTAGTTTTAATTCCATGAGATATTGCACCTAGAACTATTGTTGGACCTTCCAAGTATATCAAAGAGTTAGAGCACCTATCACTCCCTTGTAATCAAGACACTGGAAACAAATTTATTTGATAAACTCTAAAATTTCTACATAAATTATAGTATTAATAATTTGGGAATTTTTTAGGTGTTGTAATATTTGGGAAAGAGCACAATAACTTGATGATGAATAGAAAAATTCTTTAGGGTCCCACTCACACCCTTATTTGAGACCTATTTTAAAAAAATATTTGGGTTGAGCTAATAGCATTAATACACTCTCTAGTAACCCTTTTTCCGCTCTTATAAGAAGCCTTACTTGAGGTAAATCTCAATAGAATATTTGGTTATAGCTTATTCCATTTGTATTACTCTCCAGTAATCCTTGTTATGGACCCACATCTTTATGGATACCACTCAAATAGTAGATCTATCCAAGAAAGTATCCCACCCAGAAACTACGATGAGTTGCAACATAGGAGAAACTACGATGAGTTGCAACATAGGAGAAACTACAATCACTCCTATGCTAAGCATAATCTTGATGACATCACTGCCAAGCTAGAAAACTTGGAGTTTCTACTTTACCAAATGTGTGCAAACTCATTGAAATGAAAAATTAGATCCCCACTTCATAATATTTAGGTTACCAATGGAAAGATCATCCTTCCCAAAAGGAAGGGGATGAATAATCCAATCCTAGTGGGCATCAGTAAACCTTTAATGTCCATGATTAGATGACTCACCTATGGCATGTACTTCCTAATGTCAATATCATGAGATTCTATGGGTCCAACCCGGTTGGATTGGTTTCTCAAACGAAACATTATTTTTCCTTGCATGGAATTACAAATGACTTGTTGAGACTTCATGTGCGTGCCTTATATTTGAAACATGAATGTTGGGAATGGATAGAATGGAAGAAGAAATCACAAGGGGGTTATGTTGCTTGGACATAATTTTTCTCGGACATTTATCGATGTTTTGAAGAAGACACTCGTTTTTTGGGACAATAGACAAAGCTTAAACAATCTAGCATAGCTCAAGATTTCATGACTTATTAGTTATCTAAAAGAAGTGATATCTGCAAAAATATTAATGGCCCATTCTACTACTTGGTTGGAAGTCACTCCAAGAGATTTGAGATCCTAAAAGATGATGACTGCTGAAACGAAAAATGACTTATTTATTCCTCATTAATGTCCTGTTATTTCCCCTCTTACTAACCTCTTGTGATCATCTTCTTCTGTCGAGATCTACAAGTTAACTAGCACTAAAATTTCAAAGTGCCAACTTCAAGACCTTTGTTACAACGTTAATGAGAAATGTTCAACTTGGGAATACATGTAAGCATTATAAACTCTTTATGGCCATTTTGGAGGACTTTTTTCATGATGATGGTGAAGCTATATACCCTCAAAGATCCCTCATTTATTTGGGGAAGACATTCCCCTCTCCTTTTTTGCAGGAGGTGGAACCTCAAATGTCCTTGCATTCACTCGCTTTTATTTTTTTCCCAAAATCCTTAAATTAATTACCTAGATTAAATGTTGTAAATTCATTGTCTTAGTTGACAATGGCAACGTAAATAACTTCATTTGTTCTAGTATATCCCAAGAAAGCTACTATTACATCCATGTTATGAACAAATTCAAAATCATGATTGCTAATGGAGGATTTATGAAATGTGGTGGTCATTATGAAAATGGTGGGCTTTAAACTGGTGATTATTCCTTAAAAGTTAGCATGATTGATGTTGAAATGGGTGTTTGTTCTAATGTTTTGAATATCAAGAATGGTTAAGGACATTAGATCCCATCACCATGGATTTTAGTAAGTTATGAATGAGTTTCCATTAGGAGGGTTATATCTACATTTCCAAAGGAATTATAGCTTGCTTTCCATAGATCATCAACTTGCAATTTATGGAGAATATTCTTCAAAACAACCACTTATGCATCATGGCACAATTCCATGCTATTCAATCTTTTGAGAACCCTTCTCAACCCATTCATTTTACATGCATTTCATCTTCGCCAAATGCCAATCCATCTTTGAAACTCCTAATGGCCTCCCACCTTCCTAAGGAAAGTATTATCATTTTATTCCACTCATACCTAGTATCTTTTCACATAATGTCCACTTGTATCACCATTTATTTGGAAAGAAAATTGAAATATAAAAGATAGTTTAGGAGTTTATCCCCACTAGTCCTTATTCTTCACAACTAATCATGGTCGTCAACAAAGAAGCCAGCCAATTAGTGCATGTGTCTTGACTTTTGAGCCTCAAAGAAATAGATAGTAAAAGATAAGTTTCTCATTTTCATCATTAATGACCTCTCTAGTGTTTCCCTTTGACCTTTAACATTTACAATGCAGCTTCAACACTGCAAAGTCTTATGAACTAATTTAACAGCATTTCCAATTCAATAATGTTGTTTGACAAAATTTAAGATCATTTCCATTCAATAATATTTTAAGATTGGCCTTGCCACTTTGCAATAATTGAGCAAAAGTGGTTTTAACAGTGTCATTTAAGATTGACCTTGCCACACTGCAATAATTGAGCAAAAGTGGTTTCAACAATGTCATTGAGGTGCAATACACATCCAACTATAAATAAAAAATCATTCATTCATTGGACATTCTCGAACAATCCATCACTATAGTCAATAGTCAATGCATCTCTCCGGGCACTGAAACCGCTAACGACGCTCATATCCTGTAGTACATATGTCTCATGTTTATTTCCCTCCCAACCAGGGATCAAATTTGAAGGGTAGGGTCGCATTTCACTTTGAAGGGCTATGAGATATGGAACCCTTCAATGCTGACATGTAAAAATAAAGCATTCTTTTCATTTGAAAATTTAATAGTACGTCAAAATTTTATTATTGTTTTTATGAATTCACTAATAGAATGGCGAATCGGCGATATTTGCATTGTTCTGCTTTATAAATTTTAATAAGCAATGTTATATTAATATGGGCTAGTTAAATAACCCAAGAATCCTATATAAAATAAATTTTAAAAACAAAAGAAAAAAAAACGACAATATGAAAAAATCACTTGTTTTATAACCAATAGAGCTTGTATTGGCAAGTAATAAAACTTGTTCATAGAAAAATCAAAAGTAACTATGCTTGCTTTATATTGAAAGACATTGTTTACATACATATGTGCACATAGAAGGATGAACCAGCCGCCCCACAACAAATCACAGCAGCATAGAAATAATAGCCAAGAAGATTTATGTATTCGATAATTTTTTTAAGAAAATCACCTAATACAATAGATAACTACAACGATAAATCAGCCATCGCTGATTGCACCAGTCCCCACCCATTCTTCTCAACTTAAACCCACTACACAAAATGTAAAATTCTATACATTTTTTTCTCATAGAACAACACAAGATTCAAATCTTCAGAGCTCCCTGTACAGTGGTAGACTCGCAGCTTCCTCATAAATTTGTGGGCTTTGGTGTCACCAGGTGTTCCTCCGGCACTATGGTGTATTGGGTGAGTGTCCCCAACTGTTTTGGCCTGTCTGCTGTTAAGTTCTAGGTGTTGTTGTAGACCTCGCTGCCAATCTTGAACTTGGGCCATCGCCAACTTCCAATACCACTCATGCTGCATCACAACCAGGTCCAGCCTACATAACACAAACGGTATTATAGATCCAGTTTAAATAAATCTTGATATGCCAACTCATGCTACATCACAACCGGGTCCAGCCTACATAACACAAACCATACTAGGGATCCAGTTTAAATAAATCTTGATATGCCAAATTGTGTAAGGCATTCTGGCACATCTTATCGAATGAAAAGAAGATTCTGTTAAAAAACTTAGCAAAAACAATGTGAATAACAATCAGTGCTTCTGAATAAGCATTCTTGTTTCTTAAAGTTGACGGGAATGAGAGCAACAACTCAGATTTTCCCTAAAATCTAGCCTGGGAGGGGTTTGGCACAGGGAATTCCCCTAATTGCAAGACGTCTATGGACCCATTGTTGTTTAAACTGGGATTAATGAAGAATCCACCACTGTGAAGGGATGCCATGGCCGCAACACCTAAATTATATTCAATGGAACTCTAGTAACAGTCATGAAGCAAAATCTATTCCGATCAACTGGCCCAAAAGCGGATGCCCTCTTACCACTCATGCACCGACCCCAAGCCAACCCTGCGTTCAAAATCTCATTCATAGGGAAATTCTGAATAAACTGTCAACATTAGCATTTGGAACCAATTGCCACCAAGAAGCCAATAGCATTTGGAACCAATTGCCACCAAGAAAAGTAGCAAAAGTTTCGATTTCGAAGACCACATTGAATCTACAGTATAAATTGCAGAATAGAAGACGTGGTAGAAATTGCAGAGGTTGGATGTATGACCCGCGGATGCTTTAGATCCCTCTCGGCTCTGCATTGCAACCAGATATTCATCCGCAAGGAACAACAATAGAATGATGGGGAGTTTGAATGATACTTGCCCTGGAATGATACAATGAAATTAATAATAATAAATACACGCCACAAGCATGGCAGGGGAATGGCGGGTTTCTTAGTTTAAATTTTAAATTTAAGTCCGCCCAAATCCATCGGTAATGGGCAATGGATTATGGCACGATTCGCACCGGCACATGCCAATTTGCCAAATGCCAGCAGCAAGTAACCAGTAACCCCGCCGCCCGGTATGTACTCTGTGCAGTGTGGAACTGGAGTGACTCGAGAGTGGAGACTGTGGTAGGTTGTAACATTAATTGCTTTCACCCAGAATTCATTACTTCACCGAGTCCACCATTGACAGTACTCAGCGAGCTTGCAAACTCGATTTTCCAATTCCAGTTGGGACGGGGTCACGGCCCACGGGGGACCAACGTGGCACTGGCAACGTCCAAAATTCCAAATGTAATGACTCCAGAGGCCAAATCACTAAAACCCGGTGACAGGCAGATTTTTGGGTTGCCCTTCTGTTGCAGATTTTCAGAACTGAACCCAATTTCATTAATGACGGGCTCTGCATGGAATTAAGTTTCATTTGCAGGGTAAAATTTAATAAGGCCTTCTATGACGAGTAAAAGTGCCTTTGAAGGGCACTGAAGCCTTCAAATTTGAAGCCTGCTCCCAACTACTATTTATACCTAAACAAAAACAAACCCATAATTAATTACTTAAGTTTTATTATATTTCTTACTTGTGACCGTCAAAAGAAGCAGCCATTGCCTTGTGTTGTGTTGTGCAGTGATGCTATCCTATGGTGACTGGTGAGCTTAGACGTTATACGTTATATATATATATGTATATATATAAATAATTAATAAATGTGTACCTACTCTTAAAGAGATATGAGACAAATTTTTTGGATTCATGTATCATGAGAATTTGTCTAATTATGAACTAAACTACTACCAAAATAATTCAGTCACCCCCCTTTGAGAAAACAAATGTTGTCACGTGGACCTTTTCTGGATTTATGTATGCATTACGCAACACTTTAAAATAATTTAAAGAAAGCTACTCGCTCTCGAATAGAGAGCATGGAAATAGTAGATGTGTCGCAAAATAATTAATCGCAACAAAATGAGGGACACAGTTGTCTGCGGGGTGATCGACAGTGCGTATCTAATTCACATTCAACCCATTGGTCGTCGCGCCACACGGCTAAATATTTTTATTCGTGTGAGGGGAGCAGCGAATTTATTAGAAAAGTTTCTTAAGTTTGACAACCCTCCAATACATGTTCCACATTAGGTATTAGGTGTTAGTGCGTTCAGTCTAACTTTATTATGCGTTGAACTTCTTGATATGGTCGAAGGCATAATCGAATGAAGGATGGGATGTTGTTCGAAAATTATTTAAAGCATTCTACATTAGTGTTAACTTGTTTAACAATGGGGATGAATAGGAGCATTTCCATGTATTAATTATATTAATTGCAATGTGTTTGGTATTTCTACATCCCATATATCCATTTTTCATAATCTTTTTTTTTCTAAGTTGTATAATACTCCATGAGAAATAGGTGTACTTGACCATAGAGAAGTGATTGATAAATAGGTGTACCGTCTCATAAATTAAAGTTAAATATAGTTTCTTTTGATTATAAACATGGATAAAGGACTCTAAGATATGGCGTGTGATAACTGGCACTCAAATCGCCCCTGTATTCCGGCGACCGGCGATGGAAACTTTTCCAGCGAGGCACAGTTCCACCATTTCTGTTGTTTTTTGGAATTTTAACAATCTGAGTCGTCTTAAATGGGCCAAAACCCTAATGATAATGATAGTAATATCATTAGGGAGTTCAGACCACTTGAAATGTATCCTTCTACTCTAGAGAACTCTATCATCTCCAGAATATCACTGCCCATGACATCAAAGAATTCTAAAAACAACTCCACAGTCCAGCCGTCGGGGCCAGAACTATTGTCGCTAGAAAAGTCCTTCAAAACATCTTCCACATATTATAGAGTTACAACCTGTCCCAATCAATCAACCTCACCCTCCGTCACAAACACAAGGAATTTCCGTGCAATATTGATTTTAGTGATCAAATTGCTTTGCTTCAAATCAGTGTATAAGGAGCCAAAATGAAATTTGGCAGCTTCAAGAAGCCCCGCCATATCCTTAATGATATTACCATTAACATAAAGGATTATATTATATCATTAACACCATGGACACTAATGTATTTACCGACTTGGATCATATAATCCTGGATTTGATCCATGACCTCATAACTGAATCAAAGAAACATTTATTCCACCTTGTTGATTTGTGGATCATGTTCTCAATATGTCTAAAGTACAATATATGGTTAAACCCTCTTAAATGTGTATTATGCAACACAATAGGATATCTCTTAGGGTTCATCATATCTCAAAATGGGATCATCATAGATCACATCAATGTCTAGGCCATCCTCAATATGTGCTCAATATCCCTCAACAAAAAACATAAGAGAAGTTGTAGAGCATTCAAGGAAAATCCAACCTCCTTCGTCGCTTCATCCTAGATTATGCCACACAAGAACATGGATTTCTTCATCTTCATAGGAAAGTTGTCACTTTTTGGTGGGATGACCAAGCACAAACATCCTTCGAGGAACTTAAAAATAAATTCTTTCACATAAGCTCCTCTCATCTCCACAACTAACTTTGAAAAATGATTTTATTTTTTATGTTTCAACATCCCCATTTTTTGGTAGCTAGTGTTTTAGTTCAAAATGGTGAAGATCAGTGTGAGAATGTCATTTATTACAGTAGCAAGACACCAGTAGGACCACCACTTAATTACAACCATGATGATAAGTTAACATTGGTTTTCATCCTCTTAGTACAACATCTTTAACAATATTTCTACACAAAACCACAATAATTTCAAAGTCTAACCCAATGTGGTACATACTAGGTTGACGATTTATCAATGGTAATTTTGCTCATTGGATAATCATTCCTCAAGAATTCGATTTGGATTTTGTAACACCAAAACTAAAAATTGAGTCCCTCATTGAGCTCATTTTTTTTTGTAATGTTGCAAAGATCTATTAAGCTGAAAAAGTTGAAAATACATAAGTTTTTACAAGCTATTGTGGTGGCTTGAAAGTATGAATCCACCAACCTAGAGACGTGAAGAGATCAAAGTGATACTTAACAAAATTACACAAAGCTTGACTTGTGTGAGAAGTCCAAGGTAATGCTGAAAAAAAGAGTTGTCCGTGTAGACTAGCAAAACTGTAAACTAGAAAACGATTAAACATAGCGAGAAAAAAAATATGGAAGTTACAGGGACGGGCCCAAACGTTCTCATCTCTAGACATCTGGAGAGGAATTCGCTATAGTAGCCTGATTTTCAGTAGGAAGTTCTTCCACGATGGGGTAGGGGGGATACTCCACAACAGAGTCATTTGACGACAATATCATAGGCAGGGGCACAGTCTTCCTGAAGGGAAATAAACCCTGGTCTCCATGGACATGCTTGGACAAAACAGGGCCCGTAGTGCTAGGGATGGGGAAGATCAGCGGCGCTTTCCCTTTGGACGAACTCGGTTGAATAGGCTCGCTTGTCCCTACCATAGAGAAGAGGTCTTTGAAGTTGGTCTTGCCAGTGTTGCTATGTGCAGAGACTGGAAGGAGCATAAGACTGCTAGTTGAAGGTGCCCTCCAAGCTACCCAGAATGGCTTCCATGTTGGGTAGGGTTGCCTTCAAATTCTTGGTTTGCACTTCTGGCGGTCTCCCAGCTGGCGAGTAGGTCCTCCATTAGCATCCCGAGCATATTCTTAAAATTCCAGTAGGGTTCATGTTGCTTACTAGGACGTCTGGTGGAGAGGGATTCCTCCAATAGCCTTGCCTCCCAATTGTCTATCAGTAGGCGGACCGGGACATCGACATTCTCCCCGCATCCTTTTTCCATGTCCTCTGTGTCATCTTTAGTGGTGTTTTTCTTTCCTCTGACTCTAGAGCATTTCGACCTTCCCACGATTGAAGACCGAAGAGAGAACACTGCAAAATGGGCTGAGAGCACTATGGAATATGCTGAGAGCACTCGCTGTAGAACGTCAAATTTGGAGCTGTATCCAGCTCACAAGAAGAGCAAGTAGATGGGTGGTCGCAAACAACAAGAACGATAGAGAGGTAGGAGCCCAATTCACAGGTCTCTGGAAGTGATGAAACATTGAATTGATGCACCAGGGACAGGGTTGCATGGTTATCGACGAGCCAAGGTGATGGTAGTCAGGGTTCCTTAAAACCGAACATAGGAACCACTTGGAGCAGGTATGTTGAGTTTTCCTCCAGCACGGTCAACGGGACATCACCAAGAGGAGGTTTCATGAATAGGGCCTTGGGGTGGCCGCTGAATTAAGTCATCACTTTCTGGAGCTCCATGGAGCCCATCCATTTTCCCATGTGTCTCATGCTTGGGTTCTCGTGCTCTCCAGCTCATCCCATCACCCACAATGATGTTATCCAGATCCAAGTTGGCTAGAGCCTAGAAATGTTGAATGAGAGTGTGGGGGCCCATAGCTGCTAGGGGTCCTTCTTGTAGAGTAGAAGTGCAGGTGACTCCCTCATTAGCCAATCGATTAGCCAGAGTGTTTGCTTTTCTCCTGATGTGGTGGAAGGAGATTGGGTTGACCTCGGTTAGAAGAGTAGCTAGATCCTGAAGGTGTTGAGGCAGCCTCCCACTGGGAGAGATGTTTTCAACCCTTGAGCCATTAAGAAGATGGTGTGCTGAGGCCAAAATGATCTTGGAGTCCCCCTTAGCCAGCAAAGGGGTTAGGCCTAACCTGTGAGGAATGCGGATTCCTGCAAGAAGGCCAGAGAGTTCTGCTACATTGTTGGTGTCATGACCAGGAACTCCAAAGAAGATAGTCCTTATAGTTCCAGAATCATCCCTGATGATGCCTCCGAAACCAGCAGCGCCTGGATTACCTTTGGAGGCACCCCCAAAGTTGAGTTTGAAGAAGCCGGGGGGGGGGGAGTTGCTATAATGATCCGGGATGGGTGAGACAAAGGGGGTCCTACAGAGGGAGAGAAGGGTGGGTATCAAAGTGACATTCCAGTCATCCAAGAATATTTTTTCGAAAGGAAAAGTGGGAAAATCCTCAGTGTTCCAGTCTTTGATGGAATGAGTGTCCTGTAGGTTGGATTTGAGAGTATCCCAAATGTCTGAGACCTATTTTTTCTTGTCCTCAAATATTCTCTTGTTCCTTTCCTTCCAGATATTCCAGACCAGCGGGCTTGGGATGAGGTCCCAGAGACTGTTGACAACAACACTTTGGAATGGGTTCTGAGGCCAGTTGTCAATGGTATGGACAATATCATTCCTGATTCTATTGGTGCATTTGCAAGTGCTAGCTATCATATCCCATAATTTCCCAGCAAATTCGCAAGAATCAAGCAGGTGCTCAGTGGTTTCGGAGTTCTTGCCACACCTGATGCACCACGAGGGGCCTAGGAAGCCTCTTTTCAGGAGATTGTCCCAAGTTAGGATGCATCTGTGTGCCAAGAGCCAGAGGAAGGAAGAGACTTTAGGCTAGAGGTGTGACTCCCAAATTTTTTTCCAGCGAGGATTGGGTTGGTCATCCAATCTGCTAGTGAAGAGAGAGTAGCCCTCTTTAGTAGTGAAGGTCCTAATGGGGCGGTGCCCCCAATGAAGAACATCCTACTCTCGGCTGACTCTGAGCAGTTTGCTTTGAATATCCTGCCAAATTAGGGTTATGCTTTCATTTGAGATGGGGGGGGTCCAAAAGTGTGGTGGATTCCACTTTCGGGTGTCACTAGAGTCTGAGGAGGTTCACTAGTCCTTAACAAGAAAGTGTTTATTGAGATGGAAGTGTACTTGGATGTCAAGAGGAATGCTTAGATTGTGCATGCTTGGGAGTTGTTGCTAAGAATAAAACCAAAAGTTGGCCTCCTGTCCATTTCTGACTTCCCAGAAGCTATGCTGCTGAACTAAGGCTCTTTGACTATTAGCGGCATGCTAAATGAGTGAACCTGGGGGGTTCTGGTCATACCTGATGCGTTGTTGGCACGAAAAATCTAGAGTATATTTTTGTTTCCAGAGTTGGCTCCAAGGGGAAGCCAAATCATTGACCCATTTCCACCAAGTTTTACCAGAAAGGACTTGATTGTTGATCTCAGGGTCCCAAATCCCAATACATCCTTCTCTTTTGGGCATGTAGACCGTGTGCCACTTGACTAGGGCCAATTTGTGGTTTTTGTGATCCCCCCCAAAGAAAGGATTTTTTAATCTTGTAGATTAGCTTTAGGACCCATTTAGGGGTAGCGAGAACCGAGAAGAAATAAAGGGGTAGGGACTTGAGAACAGATTTAAGAAGAACAATTATGTTGGGTAAGTTGAGGGAGCGGAAGGTCCAGGAGGATATTTTTGTTTCCAGCTTGTACAGAAGTTCTCTCCAGGAGGCATGCTTGATGGCAGAGTCGAAGAGGGGAGCTCCGAGGTATTTGGAAGGAAGTGAGGAAATAAATTACCCCAGGATACGAGAGATGTTCTGGTAAGTGACAGGTTCGGTGTGGAAGAAGAAGAGATGTGACTTGTCCAAGTTAAAAGTAGTTCCCAAAGTAGTTGAGAAGGTGCTTAGGGTGCATTTAAGGGCCATGGATTCCTGAATAGAGGAATGTCCAAATAGAAGGTTATCGTCAACAAATTGTTCGTAAGCTGTAGGGGGCACCCGTGGACGGAGATTCCACGAAGGTTTCCAGCTGAGATCTCAGCATGGAGCATTGTACCAAGCCCTCCGACCATTAGGATGAATATGAAGAGAGAGAGTGGATCTCCTTGTCGAATGCCTATGGAAGGATTGAAAGTGGTGGAGGGATGACCGTTGATGAGAATGGAGAAGAAATACGAGGAGATGAGGGACATAATCCAGTTGATCCAGTCTTGACAGAACCTGAAAGCTAAGAGCATTTTTTCAATGAAGGTCCAGCTGAGTTTTTCGAAGGCTTTGGAAAGCTCTAGCTTGACCAGCATCCCAGGAGTCTTGGTTGTTTTCAGGGAGTGAATGAATTCATATGCCATGATGATACCATAAAGGATTTGGCGGCCCTCAACATAGCCAGTTTGTTCAGGTGAGATGAGAAGGGGTAGGACCACTTTGAGATGGTTGGCAATGACCTTGGTGATAATTTTGTAGACAACATTGCAGAGGGAGATGGGTCTAAACTTACCAAGGTTGGTGGCTCCAATTTCTTTGGGGATGAGGGTGAGTAAGGTGGCGTTGAGGGTAGGGAGAACCCATTTCTTTTTCCTGGACTCTTCGACAACCTCAAGGATATCTTGTTTGAGGAGATCCCAACAATGGTGGAAGAAGTTGATGGTGAAACCATGAGGGCCCAGAGCCTTGCCTTCAACAATATGATTAACTGATGTCTCTATTTTCGTTAAGGTGATTTCCTTCATGAGAGAGGCATTGCACTCAAGTGTGAGGATAGTAGGGATGTGGCTTGTCACCTGATTGATGGCCTGAGTATGGTCTTGATTTTCTTCAGTTAGTAGGTCTTGAAAGTGGCTGATTAGTTCCTGCTCAATATCAACTTGGTTGCGGATGTGGTTTCCTTCAACCGTCTCCAGGGAATCAATCCTGTTGGACATTATGTGTTGTATGGTAGTGCGGTGAAAGAAAGAGGTATTTTTCTCACCCTCTTTGAGCCATTTGATTCTGTATTTCTTCCTCCAGAGAATTTCCTCTTGTTCAAATATTGCATTTAACTGATTGAGAACGTCTTTCTCTTGTTGTTTGAGAGCTTTAGAGAACCCTTGAGCCATTATGTTTCTTTGAATGGTTTCCATATCCTTCTCTAGCTCACTCTTTGCAGTGAAGATATTGCCGAAGGTGGTACGGTTCCAATTGCCCAGCTTGGAGCGGAGGAGCTTGAGTTTCTGGTGAAGGATAACCATTTTGGAATGGCCTGGTACTTTCATATCTAGCCACCTAGTGAGAACAATGTCCTAGAAAGAGGGATGAGTTAACCAAAAATTTTCAAAGCAGAAGAGATGGAAATAAGTTTTAGCAGTGTGATGCTAGTTGAGGGAAATATGCCAATGGTCAGAGCCAAAAGAGGGAAGCACTGCAGAGGTAATAATGCCACCCATATCCATCATTTTTTTTGAGATGAGGAAGCGATCCACTCTAGATGTGATTTGATGAGAACCTCCTCTACAGTTGTTCCAGGTTAGAAATCCTTCCAAGGGGAGAGGGTCAATGAGCTTACAATCTTCGATGCAGTTCTTGAAGAGGGTATCCTCAGGAGATAGGAATCGCCTACCTCGTTTATTTTCTTGGAGCGTGGTTATCATATTGAAGTCGCCTCCTAGGATAAGAAAGGAGTTGGGGTGCAGAGAGGAGAACCACTGGATGTGATGAACGAGCTTCAACTTGACATGTGGGGATTGGGGTCCGTAAACGTTCATGAGTTCTCTAGTGAATTCGGTGCCAAGAATATGGAAGGAAGCAGACATAGTGTGGGTGGTTGAGGAAAAATTATTAAGGGAGAGCATGGAGGGGTTCTAGGCTATTGCAATACCACTGGAGGCTCCAATGGCATCGATTTCCATAGCATGGCAACCTTTCCATAGTTTGGACATGAGATCTTGAAGATGGTCACTAGTGCATTTGGTTTCCTGCATGAAAAAAACAATGGGTGAGTCTTGGAGGATATTTCTCTTAAGCATCATGTGCTTAGAGGAACTGTTGATGCCTCTCACATTGTAGGATATTAAATTCATTGGGAACTTGGATGAACAGAGGGGAAGAATTCAGTTAGTTGGGCGTATTTCCCTGACTCCACCGAGCGGGTTCCAAATTATCCTTTGTAGATATGTTTTTCTCCCTCATTTTTTACTGTCTCTTTGGATTTTATGTTTCTCTTTTTGAGGAAGATTAAGAACCCCCAGCTTAAGGTGCTTCACCTTGTTTAGGGATTCCTTTAGTAGTTGGATTTGCTTTGGCAGGATGGATTTGAATGCTTTCCTAGTGCATGCATCCTCCATGCCAAGGATGTCAAGCTCCCCGAATTCTATTTCAATCATTTCCTCGTCCATGAGAATTTTCGGCCCTGTCGCTTCCACTTGTTTGGGCAGGTCTGTTTCCAGTGTCTCTTGTTTTGTGGTGGTTGGATCTTTAGATGGTTGTTGCTTCTTGTTGTGGCCTTCCATTCCTTTGGGGTTGGAAGTTTGAGGCTTCTTGGTATTCATCTTGTTGCACTGTGGGTCTTCCGCAATTATCATCTCTATTTCTGTGTTCTCAGGTTGTTCTTCAAGGGTTGTGAAACTATTACTAGTGGTTGGTTTATCCGTTGTCTTGTCCTCCATGGGGACTTTGTGTTGGTGTCGTCTTTTCCTTCGATATTTTTAGAAGCCCTCATCATCCTTGGTTTTCAGATGCAATTTTCTCTGGTTAAGGTGACAATCTCTATACAGATGTTCGTGCTCATGACATTTCCTGCAGCGAAATGGGACGTGCTCGTAGTCTACCGGCTGAATCCACTCAAAGTAATCATGGTTGAGGATGATCGAGTATGGGAGCGATTTGGCTATGTGAATATAGACACATATATGGGCGTATGAGGTATACTTACTTGTTTTGGTTTGTTCTGCCACTCTGAAGTAGGTTCCAAGGGCGTTCTCTATGTCTTTGAGTGTATCTTCATCCCAGTATTCCTGGGGAAGGGAGTACAGGTGTATACAGACAGGAGCCCCGGTAAAATCTTCTTTGTCAGGATTGAATCTCTCCGTCCATTGTCGAAGGTATAATACTTCCAAGTTGAAGAAATAAGTGCCTCCATCTTAAACCTTTTCTTTCTCCGTGAGTCTTTGGAAGATGATGGTGAAGAATCCATTATCTAGCCACGCAGGGCTTGTTTAGTTGGCCAAAGGACAATGAACTTACCTACCAGGGCATGGTCCTTCATCTTCTGAGCTCTGGTGTTGTTGCATTCTTCCGGGAGAGCAAGGAAGGGTCTAGCGGCATACTTCAGAATGCATGTGCCAGAGTCCATATTTTGAGAGTTCAGGTTTTCATGATGATTCAGAGGTACTTCTGTGGATCCGATACGTACACATGCAACCAGGATGGAGGAAGAGGGGGCCGTGCTGGAGGGGCCACTGACCCCTCCCGAAGCAGGTCCCATGGCGAGGCTAAAGGTGTAGAGATAGGAAGGCGGAGGAGGGGATCAGGGGCGGCAGGGAGTGAATCATTAAAACCATAGGAAGAACATGCATTGCTTAAAGGATCAACCCTTGTTGAAAGATCCCTCACTAAGCTCATTACCCATCTCTCGACTGTCGCAATAGGACCTCATATCAATGATTAGTTTCCAGGAGAACACGTGTTTGTCCTTACTACCAAAAATCCATGGGATGGAGATGTCCTCACATACCTTCACACACAAAAATTTGCTTCATATATGTCACGCGATGATCGTCATTATTTTCATCACCCATAGGGGATTCACCTTGTTGACCAATATCTTATCACGTTCATTCATAAAGAGGGGTTTTTAAATTGTGAAAAATAAGGTTAATATATTGTAGGTATTGGGGGGAGGGAGTAGGACATGGGGGGCGATAGTTATTAGGGGTGTATTTCTAGTAAAAATAGGGAATATCTCATCAAAATATGTTTTTTTTAAGTAGAAATATGTATTTGGGGGGGGATTAACAAAAATATTTGGTAGGTATTTATTAATATCTAGTGAAATTAGGGGTATTCTTTAATATCCCATGAACGAAGCCATGATGGAATGGCTTCACTAAGTGAAGAGATCGTGTCATCACCAAGCCCTTGTTACCTCCTCATTGGAGACATTCACTACTAACGAAGGTATGACACCATTTTATGAATATGATTGTCTCAGGACAAGGCTGAGAAAGTCCTTAACGACTTAGGAATGATTATGAGATATTACCTATCAACTAAACAAAAATATATACCACTTAAAACTTTTGATCCAATATCTGATTGTTGGGTATCGGATATCGTGACATCACACCGTAACACAAAAATTACATTGGACTTACTTCCAATGCATGAATGCTATTACACTATCGGCTATCAACTATCACCTTCCACCAAAAATTTTAATTAATGCACTTCTCCATTCTCCCGATAATATATCAGATATCATATCATCTAACATATATTTTATTGGTACTATTAGGACCTTGAGTCTCCGATACACGGGTTGGACTTCGCTCATCAATCATTCTTGTTGACCCTTCTTCACCATATCTTGATTCTCTAGGTCCAATATGTTGTTTGACTTTATCCTTCAGGATTCCACATGAACAAACTTGTTGTCACCTCCGATATGGCACTCCAAAGAGACTTATTGATTTTTTGCTTTCAAGGGTAGACCGTAACACACATTCTCTCCATCAAACAAGAATTTCGATGAAACCTCTAATGGATAAAATATCAAACTTCTTCAGTGATGATGAAACTCTGTTACCCACTCAATTATTGCCACTTGTCATCCCATCATATCATCATATCTCATACTCTGGATAAATTGGATATCAGAAAAACATAAAATAGAACCCATTGTTCATCTAATGAAACTTTTTTATGATGGAATTATGATAAGCCTACATGTGGTGGAATTTAACACTATAGGTGAAACCTAAATGTTTAAGATGACTTAATTTGGTTCTAGTAAACTTCATTACAAAGCATCTTGAATGAGGGTACAGTCCACCTCATTGCCTCATCGCCTATTCTAATCTTAAACTGAATGAGTCGAGCCCGAGCCATACTATTGCAAATCATTAATGGTGCCGACGTGAATTACCAATTCAATTGAGCAGGGGTCTAAAGAAATAATTATCTCCAACATTCTCCCCCTTAATTATTTTTGCAAAATTTTTCAGATTAAGTACTGTTACACCCTACAACATACAAACCCTTAAATTATCTATCTGAAATTCAAAAATCTCTCTAGAAAAGGGTTTTGTAATAATGTTTTCCATTTGATCTTGATGTCTGCAAAACTTAATATAAATTTCATTACAATGCACAAGATCTCTAATGAAGTGTTACCTTGTATCGTTGTGCTTACTCTTCTTATGAAAAAAATGGTTCTTTGAAAATTCAATGGATGATTTGTTGTCATAATAGATCTAAGTTGGTTCTTCCTATTCATGCAACAACTCAATTAAAATCCTCCCCATCGATAGTGTAGCATGGTGCTCCTATACCTGCTACATACTTCGCTCCTGCATATGACAATGTCACAATGAGCTACTTCTTAGACTACCACACTACTACACCAGATAAAAAACTAAACATGTACATAACCATATTTCCTCTTCCTAGAGTCATTGTTTCCTGCAAAATAACTGTATGTGTAACCAATTAGCTTGAAATGTAAGTTTGATGTATACATAATTCCAAATCATATTGTACTAGCAATAGATCTCAAAATCCTTTTAGCAGTCTGTCATGTTCAAAGACTCCATAAACTTGGAAATTAAACTTACAAAATACATTATGTTATGCCTAGTTTCTTTCAAATACATGATACTTCCTAACAACCTCTTATACAATGTTGGATCAATGTTTGATCCATGGTCCTTGTTACTAAATTTTGTACCATTTCTAATTGCTATTATAGCTAGGTTACACTTTACCATCCTAAACCTTCCCAATATGTCCTTCGCATATTTAGATTGAAAAATAAAAAAACCAGTCTCAGATTTATTACCTTCTATACCAAGAAAATACTTCGTCATGCTTAAATCAGTCATCATAAACTCCATTTTTATTGTTGTTTTAAAATCATCTATTGAGAGGTCTCCAATGAAAATTAAATCATTAGCATCTAAACAAACTATCATGATTTTACCTTCCTGGTTTACCTTATTAGACAAGGTTGGCTCACTCATACTCCTGCTGAATCCATTCATATTCAAATATTCATCAATTTTGTTGTACAAAACTCGGGGTGCCTATTTCAGTCCATACAATGCTTTCTTCAACCTATAGGATTTATCTTTTTAGCCATCAATATCATATCCTAAAGGTTTCTTTACATATACTTCTCTTTCCAAAAATGCATACTTAACATCCATCTGATATACATTGCATTTCTTTATGTTCTGTAATAGCCAACGCCCTCCGCATTGTATCTAATTTGGCTATAGGTGTAAAGGTTGTTGGTTGTGGAGCCAGATCTTCCAGTCTCATAGATGATATTGTCTTATTCGTGCACCTCGGAGGACTGTACACATGTTCTACATTTTTATGAGTTCAGGGAAACACCCCGAAAAAGGGGGTGCGGGGGTGCGGGGGCGGAGCCCCCGCGAACGAGGGTTCGGGGGCTTTTTGTGGCTATTTTTCGCCGTATTACAATGTCTTTCTTTTATAGGGGAAATACAATAGAAAAATACCATGTGATACCCAAAAAACCATGGACAGATCTTGCAGATTCTCCACTCAAGGAAGTTGCTTCCATATTTGAAGCAGGTAAGTTTGGAATTCTGTGAAAACTGTGTTTATGAAAAGCAGAAGAGAGTCAGATTTCTCAGGGTTGGGAAACAGAAGAAGAATGAAAAGTTAGAGCTAGTGCATACAGATGTATGGGGACCGGCTCAGGTACAATCTATTGGTGGCTCTCATTATTATGTTACATTTATTGATGATGCAACTAGGAAAAATTGGGTTTATTGCATTAGATAGAAATCTAATGTGTTTGCTACTTTTAAGAAGTGGAAAGCTTTGGTTGAGAATGAGACAGGGAAAAGGTTGAAGTGTCTCAAATCTGATAATGGAGGTGAGTACTGCGGCAAGGAGTTTGATAGTTACTGTTCATACCATGGGATTCGTAGAGAGAAGATAGTCCCAGGAATACCACAAGAAAATGGTCTGTCAGAAAGGATGAACAGAACGATCATGGAGTGTGCAAGGTGTATGAGAATGCATGCAGGGTTGCCTTTACAGTTTTGGGCGGATGCTGTAAATACTGTTGTTTATTTAATAAACAGAGGACCTTGAAGTGCTTTGGAGGGTGGTATTCCAGAGGAGGCATGGATAGATAACAAGGTAAACTACTTATTTCTGAGAACGTTTGTTTGTGAAGCATTTGTCCATATTGATAAAGAAAATAAAACAAAGCTTGAAGCTAAATTCAAGAAATGTACCTTTATTGGATATGGGGTTGATGATTTTGGTTATCATTTATGGGATTATGAAAATCACAAAATCATTAGAAGTAGAGATGTCATATTCAATGAAAAGGTCATGTATAAAGATCAGTTGCAGGGAAAGAAACAGGAAAAGGAAAACACAGAGTACACAGTACTCGATGAAATTACAGAAAATGAAGTTCCAAAGGTGCCAGAAAATCAAGAACAGCAGCAAGTGCTTGAAACTCCTGCAACTATAAGAAGATCTACCAGGTTAAGTAGACCCCTTGAACGATACTCTCCTTCAATGTATTATTTGTTGATGACTGATGCTGGTGAACCAGAATGTTATGAAGAAGCAATGCAGGTGGAAACTAGAAAGAAGTGGGAGCAAGGCATGAATGAGGAGATGGACTCATTGTAGGAAACCAGACTTGGGATTTGGTTCAGTTGCCTGCTGGTAAAAGAGCATTGCAGAACAAATGGATTTACAGATTGAAGCAAGAAGAAGGAGGTAAGAAGCGGTACAAGGCCATACTTGTTGTAAAGGGGTTTGCACAAAAGAAAGGTATTGATTTTGATGAAATATTTTCTCTGGTTGTTAAGATGACTTCAATTAGGACTATCTTAAGTCTAGTGGCGGTAGAAGATTTGCATCTTGAACAGTTAGATGTAAAAATAGCCTTTTTCCATGGGGATTTGGAGGAAGAGATATATATGCAGCAACCACAAGAGTATGAGGTCAAAGGTAAGGAGAACTTGGTATGCAGGTTGAAAAAGAGTTTGTATGGATCGAAGTAAGCTCCAAGGCAGTGGTATTTAAAATTTGACAGGTTTATGACAGAACAAGGTTATAGTAGATGTCATTCTGACCACTGTGTTTATTTCAAGAAGCTAGACAATGAAAGACATATTATCTTGTTATTGTATGTGGATGGCATGCTTATTGTAGGGTCTAACATGCAGGATATAAATGTACTCAAAAGGAAGCTAGCTAATTCATTTGCGATGAAGGATTTGGGTGCTGCAAAGCAAATCCTGGGTATGAGAATAACACGAGACAGGAAAAATCACAAATTGACATTGTCTCAGGGTGAGTACATACAAAAGGTGTTGGAGAGGTTCAGAATGCATAATGCAAAACCAGTTAGTACACCTTTGGTCAACCATTTTAGTCTAAGTAAGGAAATGTGTCCCAAGACACAGGAAGAGACAGATTACATGTCCAAGATTCCCTATCAATCAACAGTTGGCAGCTTGATGTATGCCATGGTGCGCATAAGACCAAATATTGCACATGCAGTGGGATTTGTGAGTAGATATATGAACAATCCAGGTAAAGAACATTGGAGGGCAGTATAGTGGATTCTCAAGTATTTGAGAGGTACCACCACTCACGCATTATGTTTTGGAGGTTCAGCCACTATTCTAGAGGGATATGTTGATGCAGATATGGTAGGTGATAAGGATAGCAAGAGGAGCACCACAAGGTATGTGTTTACTATAGGTGGAACAATAGTAATCTAGATTTTGAAACTGCAGAAGGTTGTTGCACTTTCAACAATGGAAGCAGAGTATGTTGCATTACAGAGGCTAGTAAAGAGATGATTTGGTTGCAAAGGTTTATGGAGGAAGTGGGTAAGAAGCAGAAGGATAGCAGGTTGTATAGTGACAGCCAGAGTGCCATTCATCTTGCAAAGAACTTAGCATTCCATTCCAGGACTAAACATATACATCTCAAGTACCATTTCATACACTCTGTTGTGGAAGATGAACTGTTGAAGCTGGACAAGATACACACTAGCCAGAATCCTATAGACATGTTCACAAAGGTAGTGACTAGAGAGAAACTAAGTTCCTGCTCGGTTTCAGTTGGCCTTCTAGAATGAAGGTGAAGAAGAGAAATTTGCCAAGTCCAAGTCTAGCAGCGGTGGAGTTGTTGTGATCAGTCTCCAAGTGGGATATTTTTGGTTGTGGAGCTAGATCTTCTAGTCTCATAGATGATATTGTCTTAGCCATGCACCCCGGAGGACTGTACACCCCTTCTGCATTTTTAGGGGTTCGGGGCAACGCCTCGAAAAAGGGGGTTTGTGGGTGGAGCCCCCGAGAAAATTTGTTGGGGCTGTTTTCGCTAGCTGTTTTGCGGGCCCATGGTTTTTTGGGTATCCGATGGTATTTTCCCATTGTATTTCCCCTATAAAAGAAAGACATTGTAATACAGCTAGGACAAGATGTATTAGGTTTTATGCATTGTAAAGATATCTAAGATCAGGAGAGAGACTGTGAGACAGTGAAGAGGAAGTGCAACGACTATGTTGCAGGTTGTATCCCTTCACCTTGTTGGACAGTAATAATAATAAGGACTGGCAAATTCAGTGTGGATGTAGCCCAAGTTTGGGGTGAACCACAATATATCTGTGTCTCTCTTGTAATGTGCGTGTGATTATATTTGCATTTATGTTTGTTTTTATTGCTTTGCGATCCTATTTTTCTAACAAAGGTTTCATAGTAATCAATACTAAGTTGTTGATTGAAGCCCCGAGTAAAAATTCTAGCCTTGTGCTTCTCTACTTCACCTTGTACTTCTCTATTTCTCCTTCCACATTCATATTCATCTTGTAGATCCATTTGACACCTACTCAATCCCTATCTTTAGATATCTACAAATTCCTAAGTATTATTTATTTCTATGGATTCAATCTCTTCATCCATAGCTTTCACCCAAACTTACTCTTTAATAACTTCATAAAAAATTAGTGGATCATATGCAATTAAAGAAAATTCCAAAGTTGATTTAGTTCCAATTTATTTCAATCCCTTAAAATCCTTTTCTTCCAACCTCTAATTATATCCTCATTGTAGCTAATGTGGGATTTGAATAAGTACTTACCTATGATCCAATTCCTTGATATCTATCATAACTTGATGGTTCGCCTCGCTCTTGAATTTTGGGCATTTTGAACTATGATGGTGTTTCTCATGTTGATTTCCTTCTAGGCATCATTTGCAACATGTGTATTTTACTGTGGTCACCCTCTAGTTCTTGTTCAACTCCTTCATCATCTTCTTGAGATATTGTAATCCCCGTGCAATTGATTTATTTATGCTTCCACCCCAAGCTTCTTCTTCCAAGAACTCGACATTTCTATTGATAATTCATTTCATGGTGATGGGATTATTGACTCTATATGCCTTACAATCATCACAATATCCAACAAGGATACACTTCTCACTTATATCATCCAATTTCCTCCTTATCTTTTCAGGTACATGTGCATAAGCCACACACTTGAAAATCCACTACTGAGAAATGCTACAACTCCTACCACTCCAAGCTTCATGAGGAACTCCATGCTTCACGCTTTTCATTGAACTCCTTTCCAGAATACATACTGAAAAAGCCACTACTTCTCCCCAATATTCATTTGAAATATGTCATACTTAACCATATTTGGAGCCATATTCATAATGGTTAAATTCTTTCTTTCTACCATTCCATTCTGCTATGGATTATATCGTTTGATATACTATCCCTTGATTCCATGATATCTACAAAAATCTATGAAATCATTTCATTTGAATTTTCCTCCTCTATCTCATGTCAGCACCTTCATATTTGTCACTTTCCTTTTCAACTATTGCTTTAAATCTCTTAAATATGTTGAAAGCTTCTCACTCCTGCTTCAAAAAATAAACACAAGCCTTTATACTATAATCATTTATGAAAGTCATGAAATATAGATTGGGTAGCCAATGTTGGTGTTTGCATTGGGCCACACAGGTCTATGTGTACAAGTTCCAAGGGGACTTTGGATATGTATGGAACTCTTGAAAAAAAATTCTCCCTATGATGCTTGGACAATATACAAATTTCACACAAGATTGTTGGTTATTGAATACAAGGAAACCTTTTCACCATCTTCTTTTTCTATAGTAAATCCAAACCACCAAACTATATGTGTCCATACCTCAAATTCCATAACCCTGACTAATACAAACTCTTATATTTATAAGTATTGACTAAGTTTGTCACTTCACTTCTCATTGTGAGAAAGAACATTCGATTTTTAGTCATCTCCACCCCATCTATTTACAATTTACTTGGATACTTATTAGTAATTGTACATACTTTGTTCTTGAAGAACACTATATAGTTCTTCTCTGTGATTTGTCCAACACTCAAGAAATTACACTTCAAACTAGGTACCTTATACACATCATCTACAATTATTATTTCAACATTCTTAGCAAAAACAACAATTACACATTTACCATTAAAACTAACCTTATTATCAATTTATCATTATCTAGCTTCACTTCAGATTCAATACTGATGTCCAAGCTCACAAATAGTTCCTTATTTATAGTCATACGATTACTACAACCACTATCCAAAAACCATATGAATTTTGAAATTGCTTGGGTCGCATTACAAGTCACAAACACTAGTTTCTTATTATCTTTAGTCTCCTCTATAATGTTTACAGACTTCTTACGAGCATCTACCACCTTCTTCTTGCATTGGTTGGAAAAATGATCAAACTTTTTACAATTGTGACATTGCACTTTGATTTTTCATATCTATGGATTCCTTATTGCTAGTTTTTGCTTCTACCCCCCTTAAATGAAGAAGGTTCTACTACATTTTCTTTCCATATTCCGAGTCAGCTTTTTTGCCTCTTTGTTCTTGACTTCCTCTACCTCTGTTACTGGACCACCCTTTGCCTCTTTTACTTGAAACTTGCAGCTGAGACTTAAATGTGTTCTCTAAAGAGATATCTTCATATATGCTATGAATAATGGATTCATATGAAACTAGGGAACTGATCAACTCATCAATACACATCTAGATGATGTATTTATACTCCTCTATGGATACAACCACAACTTCAGACTTCTTTGGAAAAATTCTAAGAACCTTCTCAATTAGTTTTTATTTTTTATTTTTTATTTTATTTTTTTTATCTTAGAGGACTTCTCCATACTATTTTAGCTTATTAACAACATTCATGACCTGAGTCATAAACTGGTCTACAGTCTTTGTCTCCTTCATCTCCAGATTTTCAAAGTATCTTGTCAATTTCGGCAACTTGACAATCTTCACCTTGGATACACCTTGATAATTGGTTTCGAGAATGTCCCAAGGCTTATTTGAAGATTCTACATTACAAACTTTTGGATAAATAGTATCATCTAGGCCTTGTTGAATAATATCGAGATCTCTATTGTCTCTCTTTTTTCTCCCTCAATCGGTCACACTCATCATTAGATAGAACCAACTTTGTTTCTAGGTCTACAGGCTTTAGATATCCAACTATTAGATTTCTCCATAAATCCTAAGAGCGCGACATTATTCTCATTTTTACTGACTAGGTATCATAATTATTCCCGTTCAAGACATGAACTAATGGATGAGTCAAACTACTGCTCAAAGCCATCTCCAAATTCAATTTTAGGTAAGTATACTTACTCCCTTGTAAATGCTACCACATGCAGGAGGGATAGATCTTCTTTAGCCTAGATACTAAACTGAAGGTTACAGAGGAGTTTACAAACTCACAAACACACCTAAAATATACATAGAGACACAGTAGAAGCAATTCACTCTTTACTCTCTTTTTTGATTAACAGGTAAAAATACAAATATATATAGACAAGAAGTATTTTTCTCGGTGACCATATTTTCCCTCGAGCCAAAAAATATTATAAAACTGATGACTAAATCATCGTTAAAACCAAAACTTTGAAACATATCGGAACAATGATGGTTGGGAATGATAATCGGATATGCCTATCGGGTAAACAAAACAATATACCACTTACAAATTTTGATATGATATATAGTTGTCGAGTATCATATATTAGGACATCACAATGTAACACAAAAATTACATTGGACTTTCCTTTTGATGTAGAAATTTCAATACACTATAGGCTATCGGCTATAGTTTTCCACCAAAACTTTCAATTAATGCACTTATCCATTCTCCCAATCTGATATCAGATATTAGATCCTCGGACATCTATATTATTGGGACCATTGGTACCTCGAGTCTTTGATACGCTCATCATACTTTTGCCCATAAGGATTTTCTATTGACCCTTCTTCACCATACTCCAATGCTCTAGGTACGATATGCTATCGTACTTGCTCCATCGGGATTCCATAGGAACAGACTTGTTGTCACCCTTGATATGGTACTCTTCATAGACTTGTCGAATTCAGATTTTGGACTACACCATAACACACCTTCCAAGCATCGGATAAGTCTTTCGATGACAAGCCTCCGATGCATAAAGTGTCAAGCTTATTTGATGATGATGAACCTACATTACCCACTCAACTATTTCAACTTGTCATTGCATTGATTTTTCAGACCTCAGACTCTTAGGAATTTAGATATTAAAAAAATTTGAAATATATGCAGTTGTTCATCAGATGAACTTTTTGATGATGAACTTCTAATAAGATTCCACACTGTGGAATTTAACACAATAGGTGAAAAGCAAATGTTTAACATGACTTTAAAACTCAGTGCCATTAATCTTCACTACAAAACTTGTTCAATGCAGGTATGGGCCGCCTCATTGCTTCACTGTCTAATCCAATATTAAACTAACTGAGCCAACCTCAATCCCTGCTAATGCAAACCATTGACTGCACTGGCCTAAATTGGAAATTGGATTGAACAGTGGTTTGAGGAAATAATTATCTCCAACATTGTTAAGTGACTATAATTTTAACTAATATTACTTGGGTCATTATTGAAATATGTAGTGAAAATGACTTTTGCTAAATTCATGGATTTGTGGAAGTGATGTAATATAGGTACAATGTTGATTTCCATTCACATTTTTGTACCACAACCAATTAATTACCTCATCCATTCATTCTGCATTCTATTAATTTGTTGGTTTAAATATATGAGCAAACAATGGTTGAAGTCAAATTAATTCATTCATGCATTCTATTAATTGTTGGTTTGTAGATCAACAAAGAATACTTGAACTCAAATTAATTCAGAGTGTCCAAGTAAATAAAATAGAGTGCACTTCAAGGTTGTAGTTGGAATTGATCTTGCATTTTCATGAAAGGGATATTAATAAAGTCTTGAAAACAAATTTGATAATATATCACTCAAATGGTTGGTTGATGTTGTCTGTTGTAAATAATGAAAAATTTGGACCTTTAAGAAGATGGAAGAGTAGCTTCCTTGATGTTTTTCACTAAATATGATAGTCAATATGTTGATGCTTATGGAAAGAAGAGAGCTAGTGATGGTTCCATCATCGAAATCTAAAGTTGGAATAGAAAGGATTATGAAACTAGAAAATAGATAACTATTGTGTGGATTGTGAAAGTATATTGAAAATGAATTAGATTTCCAAGGGATGTTCTTATATGTAAACAAAGAGATAAAGTGTTGACCATGTTCTAGGATGTTCACAAAATCTTGTAGTAAGGAATGAGAGTTGTTGACAAACTATGGAGCTAAGAAGAAAAAGACCATGTTGTTCGGTGTATATGTCTATGTGGAGAAAAAAATTATGGACAGAGGAGGCTTGTGATGATATATTGTGTTGGAGCATCGTGACTACTTTATTGGGGAATGAAACCCATATGAAACCTGTGTTTAATAATGTGAAATAGTACTATATAGGTGAGTGTTTGATGAGGACTCCAAAGACTTTGAAAGCTAATATTGATAGTCTTGCTGACTATAGGGCATGGGAGAATATATGTAGAACAAATGTATGGTATTGTGAGGGATCATATGTGTGTGTTGGTAGATATGCAAATGTGCTTTAGTAAATCTACGATATTATCGGAGATAAAACATGGAGAGTGGCCAAATCGGATTGTAGATGTTATTACTAAGCTTCCATAGAGAGTGTGCTCAACATATGATGAATGTTTCCTTATAAGATATGGAACATGGTCAATGTAACTAGAAAATAGATAACTATTGTGTGGATTGTGAAAGTCTGTTGAAAATGAATTACATTTCCAAGGGATGTTCTTATATGTAAACAAAGAGATAAAGCGTTGATGTTCTAGGATGTTCACAAACTCTTGTAGTAAGGAATGACAGTTGTTTACAAACTATGGAGCTAAGAAGAAAAAGACCATGTTGTTCGTTGTATACGTCTATTTGGAGCATAAAATTATGGGCAAAGGAGGCTCGTGATGATATATTGTGTTGGAGCATTGTGACTACTTTTTTGGGTGATGAAACCCATATGAAACATGTGTTTAATAATGTGAAGTAGTATCTAGCATCTCCAAATTTCACAAAAAATTAAAATTTTTCTGTATAGTATAAATGCTACAATTACTGTGCAGAAATGTATTGGTGAGTGTTTAGCTCTCATTAATTTTAATTTAAGAGTGTCGCCTTAGGAATACATATGACAATACTCATCTATAATCAGACAGACTTATATTAATTTGAAGCTGCAATACTTACGTTTGTTTCAAGTATCGCATAGATAGGTTAATGTGTATTAGTTCATTGTTTGTCTATAATTTTGTATTGTCGACACTTCTTGTTTACAACTGTCGTAAATCATTAAATGTGTCTTATCCATATTTAAAATGATTATTAAATCTTTGTTCAATAGATAATATAATAATATATTATTTCCGTCAACGTCGATATTTAAAATGTTGTTCCTATTTCATTATATGTTGACTTGGCATATGATTCTGATTAAATTTTCTTATGTTTGGAAAAGTGGTTCCTAGAGCAGCCCTGAGGCTTACTTAGCTATGAAGCTAATGCTAAACTGACTTGCTTGCTCAGGTTATAGGTTGGTGATTCCAACAATCTTTGGCTAATATTAATATTGTTTTCATGAGCTAAAATATAAGCTAACTTTATAATATGTACAAGGGAAATATTAAGACCCTAACTCAACTATGAGTGATACGTTCCAGACCTAAGGGTCCTCATACAAAGTATTGGAATTATAGTGTTATACAAATATAAGTCAATGGCCAAGGTTTTGGGTGCTTAAGAAAAGTAGAACTTCGATGGCCAAACTATATGAAAGTGAATAAAAATTAAAACGATGGTGGAAGCTAAACAGGATCATTAATGCTATCACATGAAGTTGGTGGGAGATTACATGTAGGGGACAAATCCCTAACCCTTTGCTGTATTTTGCATTGTTATCAGTTTTTTTGCTCGAGAGTTGGAGAGCCGAGCTCTCTCTCGGCTGCCTTGGCCATCATGGAAAACCTGCATCGTCTCTGCATTAAACTTTCAACAAGGATGAGTTATAGGTTTGAAATGTTGCTCTCGAGCTGTGCTCTTAATCTTTGGCTACGTCGTGAGGGTTCTACACCCTCTACCTCAACTGAATAACTTTTATAGAGGTAAGGGTTTACCATGATAATGATATCATTATTCCTTTTAAACTTCTTTTGTTCATATTATCATATATTGTTTCGTAACAAGTTTATATGTGTTGGAAGGAGGGTTTCCTAGTGGTTCTCGGTCTCGTCTGGTGCTCTCGGCTTCGATACTGTGGATAGAAAACAACTCCAGTGGTTTTGATTAACCACGGTAAGCCTTGGGTCCTTCTCGACAATTCCTTTGTCGACTTCTATTCAGTTAAATAGGCAGCATTTGAACTTGTTTGTATTTGTAGTAATGCCTCTGTTATTAGAAGAGATGATAATAGTTTGTAAAGTTCTATTGTAATTTTACCTAGAGTTTGGGGTTTCGACTTCTGTCTTAAAGATATAAAAGATACAATGTTTATTGTTTTCAATAATGTTTTGGGTTCTTCTGCCGAGACTGTTACTATTTGGATTCTGTGTTAATGAAACCTTTTTTCTTATTTGTAATGGTAGCTGCGTGATTTTATATGTATATGTGTGTAAACCCTATTCTGGAACTCTGATAGTTCGACCGGTTTGTAAACAATCTTAAGATTTAAGTGGAACAGAGTTTCATCCTAAACCATGCTTTAATAAGTGATAGCCAAAGTACAACTTTGCCTTTGTCGATTTGGGAAACAATTTAGAAGTTCCAGGCAGCATTACTGCACTTGCAATCAAAATGTGGCATTATTGTTTCGACATTTTTGTAAAGTTGGTTCTATGTTGTAATTAATGGAATTAGGTTGTTATAGGGTAAAACCCTAAACCATACTGTATACTGGGTGTGTTTTTAAATGTTATATTACAGAATAGGGGAGTCTTAATGAGACTCGACCCCTTGACTTATGTTAAAATAACTAAAACCTTTTGTTTGTTACTATGCATCTTTTGATGGCATTGAGCTCTATCCATCTGAGTGTAAGTTGTTAATGTATAAGGTCTTCCGACTGTATAAGGTTTTATTTATTTAAAGAACATTGTCAGGAGTTTAAACCTTAAGCACAATCGTGCTCTGTTTGTAAATTCGTGATTGTTGAAAAAGTACAACCCTAAATTCGTTTCTTCCCAGATATTTTAAATGTATGGGTTTACATTCAATGTCATCCATGATGACTCTATTTTTATATCGTGTATATGTACTTGGTTATAATAATACCTTTGAAAATACTTTGTTTATAAATGACCATGGCAGGTCTCAAATTCGTTTAATGTATTTTGTTTATGACCTTGGCTTAGCAGAAAAAGATATGAAAATCACTGACCTTCCTGAGACAAATGATGGGTTTAATATCGAGAAAGACATGTAATGTGCTGGAAGCTCTAGGAGCGAACAAGACAACAATGAATGGGTAGAAAAGGGCAGCAATGAGAAGTTATAAATGGAACCCGAAGCTACAACTACGGCCCAAAACAAAGGCCTCTGGACTATGAGATTCGATGGGGCCGTGACCAAGGAAGGATCAGGACTGGGAGTATGGATCACACCCTCGGATGAAGGAAATCGATGCTCCAGGTTACATTCCTTTAAACTAATGTTTGACTTCTCAAAAAATGTGGCCGAATATGAAGGTTTACTGTTAGGGTTGAATACGCTTAAGGATCTAAAATCCAAAAAGATAAAAGTTCAAGGGGATGCAGAGCTGATAATCCAACAAGTAAATGGGGTTTATAAGACCAAGTATCCAAAAATGAGAGCCTATCAGAATGTTGTTTGTGCATGTTCGATAAGTTCTTTACAAAACACAATATTTCCTTCATCCCTAGAGAGAAAACCACAACAACAGATACCTTGGCTAGCTCTACTAGAAAATTCCAACTCCTTGTTTATCCCACCAGAACCTATATGATCAATATAAAGAATAGGACTTCTGTCCCTAACAATACTAGACATTGGAAAATATTTGAAGACGATCAACAAATAAAGAAATATCTAGAGATGACAGAGGAGTTTTCCAATACCCATATTGATTAAGAAAACTGTGCAAATGAAGAATGGGAACCTGATCCAACAAATTTCCTCACAACGTTGGGAGAGAAAGAGATCCTTCAGTTGAAAAGCAACTATATCCCAAAAGGGTTAGTACCATTAGAAAATATTTTTGATGAAAATGATGTGGTCAAAAACCCTAAAGTTGTTCCAAACCACAGTGAAGTAAAATACTCCAACATTGGGGAGGATGAGGAACCTAAAATTATCAAGCTATCTAAATCCCTAACTCTAGGTACTAAAGATGATTATGTTGAATTAATGAGAAAGTTTTATGATGTTTTTGCATGGTGTTATGAAGACTTAAATGAATATGATTTTTCTATCATACAACACACCATACCAGTAAAGACAGGTGAAAAACCATTCAACCAGAAGCTAAGAAGGATGAACCCTATGCTACTCCCTCTCATAGAAAAGGAAGTGAAGAGACTATATGAAGCCAAAATCATAGTCTCATTAAGATTCTCAAAGTGGGTAGCCAACACAGTCCCAGTATGAAAGAAAAATGGAGAAATTAGGCTATGTATAGATTTCAGAAATCTAAACAAAGTGTCCCTAAAAGATAACTATCCCCTGCCCAAAATGGATCATATTTTGCATAAATTTGTAGGGGCAGCAAGAATTTCCATGCTGGATGGATTTTCAGTGTACAATCAGATAAACGTGTTACTGAAAGATCAAGAAAAAACAGCCTTTACCACACCTTGGGGAACTTTCATGTATTCTAAAATTCCTTTTGGTATGCTAAATGCGAGGGCCACATTTTAGAGGGATATGGATATAGATTTTGTAGAAGAAAGAGATAAGTTCATGGTTATATATATGGATGATATTACTGTGTATTCCAAGTGTGATGCAAAACATTTGAAACATCTAGAACACGTATTTTTAAAATGTAGAAAGTTTCGTATTTCCCTGAGCCTCAAGAAGTAAAACTTTTCAATGTAGGAAGGAAAGTTGTTGGGTCATATAATATATAAATATGGAATTAAAATTGAATTAGACAAAGCTGACACCATACAGAAAATTGAGTTCCCCGGGAGTAAAAAGGAATTCCAATCTTTCCTTGGAAGAGTAAACTTCTTAAGAAGATTTATCCTCAACTTTGCAGAGATCATGATATCAATTACAAACATGCTTAAAAAGGATAATCAGCTCAGGTGGACTATTGAAGCCAAGCAAGCATTTGGAGATATAAATAAGGCAATAGTTGAAGCACCAGTACTAATCAGTCCTGATTTTGAAAAAGAATTTCTTATGTTTTCTTTTTTCTTAGAACATTCCATAGCAAGAGTTCTTCTATAGAAAAATCAGGAAGGAGTTGAGTAGCCCATATCTTTCCTCAGCAGAGCTCTCATAGATGTTGAGCTCAAGTACAATATTATGGAAAATCAGGCCTATGCCATGATTAAAACTTTAAAAGATTTATGAGTTTATGTTCTACATTCTCATGTTGTTGCTTTTGTTCCTAATGTTGTTGTAAAAGACATATTGACATAGCCTGATACAGAAGGTCGAAGCGAAAAATGTATAGCTGTTCTATTGGAGTATGACTTAGAAATCAAGCCTACAAAGCTTGTCAAAGGGCAGGGACTGGCCAGAATCATGTTCGAAGCAAATTGGGATTCACTAAGTGTGAACTTGGTCTCACACATGCTGGAGAATACTTCCCAAGACCCACTGTTGCATGTATCAGAAAAATGCTTATCATCTCCTTGGTACTCTGACATTATATATGTTTTGCAGAACTTACAAGCACCCCCTGAGATGGGAAAGAGAAAAGCTAGATCAATAAAAATGAAGGCTGCAAAATTTTGCATACTATATGGAGGCCTCTATTGGAAATATCCTCGAGGAATTTGATTGAACTGTATGTTGGAAGATGAAGCCATAATGACCGTAAGAGAGTTTCACACAGGTGTCTATAAAGGACACCATTACTGGAAGGACACTATCAACAAGATTCTCAGGCAAATATTTTATTGGCCCACTATGTTCAATGATGCATATAAAGAGGTAGCTACTTGCCATGAATGCCAGATCTTTGAATGAAAAAGGAAGCCCCTGCCCTTTCCTTTAAAACCAATCTACGTAGAAGCCCCTTTCCAGTAGTGGGGGCTAGATTTCATTGATAAAATAATTCTAAACTCCTATGGACAACACAGGTGGATATTGACTACCACAAATTACTTCACCAAATGGATTGAAGCAATACCAACCAGACAAGCCACTAACATAGTCATCATCAAATTTTTGGAGGAAAATATCATGTCCAGGTTTGGTTGTCCTATTAAAATAATCACTGATAATGCTCAAGCTTTCAAATCTAAGAAAATGGTCAAGTTCTGTAGTGATTTTCATATAAAATTGGGTCATTCTACTGCATACTACCCCCAGGGAAATGGACTAGTTGAGTCATCTAACAAAAGCTTGGTTAGGATTATTAAAAAGATGTTGCAGGAAAATAAGAGGGCCTGCCATATCAAGTTAAATTTTTACCTATGGACTGATAGGATTACCACCAAGAGGTCCATTGGGTCTTCCCCTTTCAAATTGGTGTATGGAACATAGGTGATATTCCTTGATTCCCTCAGAGGGCCTACAATGAGATTACTACAAGATCAGGAAGAAGAACCAAACCTTGAGATATGGAGATCCAATCAACTAATTGAGATACAGGAAACTAGGTACATGGTACATGTTGAATCTATGATATCTCAGGAGAAGGTCAAGAATAATTTTGACAAAAGAACCAAGGTTGATAATTTCCAAGTGGGAGATTTGGTGTTGAAATGGGATGCTAGAAGAGAAGAACAAGCCCAGAAATTTGATAATCTCTGGTAGGGACCTCATACAGTCGCTGCTTACCATGGAAACAATGCTTTCATTTTGCAAGACAAGGATGGTGAACCCGTGGGAAAACGATCCGTCAATGGATGGTTCTTAAAACACTATATCCAGTGAAAAAATGAGTCTATCAACCCACCCTCACTGCACATCACCATTTTTCTTAAAAGTTTCATTGAGCTATTTTTTAGTTCTATTTGCATTTTCAAAAAAAAGAGAAAAGAAAGAAAGAAAAGAAATGAGGACACTAGTCTACCATTCTTGCTACCTCATAGGGAGGATAGCATCCACGGTTGGAGCCGTTGTTAACACCCCTAATAAAACTCCCACAGGGGAAGGAAAGGGAACCCCCCCCCATCGAAATCTCAAGCCTTCCCACTAATATTTACTCCAAAAGAAGAGGAAAAATACTCCCAAAAATGGCTAAGTATTAACCCTTTCAGACCAGATGAGCAGGCCCCAGTGAAAAAATGGTAAAAGGGAGGTCTTCCAATCTTAAAGGATTGAATGGTCAATATTGAAAATAGGGCTAAATCGATGTCCTTAGAGCAATTCTGTAGAGGTTCCGACTTTCCGAACCCGCAATGTGGATCATAGATTGCAGAGGAACAAATTTTTTAAAGTTGTGAATTTAAGTTTCCAATTTCCTAGTCCCGCATTGTGGAGGTATGATTTCTTCAGGGTTGAGAATTTGAGTTTCCGACTTCCAAGTCTCGCATTGTGGACTACAGATTACGGAGGTGTGATTTCTCCGAGGGTGTGAATTTGAGTTTCCGATTTTCAAGTCCCGCATTGCGAAGGTGTTATTTCTCCAAGGGCGTGAATTTGAGTTGCCGATTTCTGAGTCCCACATTGCGGCTTGCGGATTGCGAATGTCAGAGATGAAATTTGGTAAGTTCCACTCGACAGTTCCGATTTTCGACTCCTGCACTGCATCTTTGCGGATTGTGGATTGAAGTTGGTTTATCGAGAAAAATTGCAGCTGCGTAAAATGCATAATTTGGTGGGAAAAAGACTCGATTTGTTGTGCAACTAGGATTCGTTCCGAAGGAAAAAGAAAGACACAATACGTCATCCCTGCAAATCAGCCTGAAATGCCTTGATTCGAAGGACAACGTGTAGTTTTGACAGTCCGAGTTTGCACTAGTAGCGCACTGAAGTTTCCCATCGGCGCATCTCCACTCAAGAAGCAGTTAGTTCGAGCAGCTCGGCATGAGGAAAGAAGACGGCCTCATCACTTCCAGTTTATTATTATTTTGAATAAATAGTCTATAAGACTGATAGTTAGGTTTGATGTTTTACAAACAGTTGTAGTTTCCAATTTAATAAACAACCACATACGGCTGAAGTAGTTGAGAAGCTTTTGATTTTTTGTAAGCCTATAAAGGAAGGTTTTGAATAAGACCCAACGATTGGGATTTTGATATAAGAAAACTCTCAGTATATAATGAAACCCACCCTTTTTATTAATGAAAAGACTTCATCTTGGAGCATAGATTCTTGAAGTGAGTGTTTTGATGTTTGTAATTCCTGTGCATGTTTTTCCTGCTAGTATTTATCATTGTTTGTCTTCTTCCAAGTGTCTAAATCAAGATTGTACATGGTCTGAAATTCATCATTTGATGCTTTAGATTCATATGATTAGATTACTCCACCCTTTCTTTCTGAAATTGCAAGTTAGAATTCATTTTTAATGCTCTAATTGTGGGATGGATCTTATTTCCCTTTGTGCTATCATCTGCTACATATCTCTTTGACTTGAAAAAACCTCATTTATATTTCCTTTGCCCTTAAGATTATAGTTCTATCAGTCATCTGTGACAAAAACCCTTTGAAAAGTTTGACTCCATGCCCTGTGATATACTTATCCTCAACCAAACCAATTGAAAGACCTAATACCCTTTAGTTGAAGGTCTAGCCACCACCATTTAATACACAACCAACCAATTCAAATAATATTTTGCATGTTGAAATAGTTGTGAGAGAGAGAGCCCTCTCTGGATTTGGAAAGGTTAGTTTCCATCCACAAGAGTGTAGTTGAAATAGTTACCTCAATGATACCTTCTGCCACAACTTGGAAGAATCCTGAGTGATAACACCTAGTATCTTTTCACATAATGTCCACTTGTATCACCATTTATACCGAAACAAAAACAAACCCTTAATTAATTACTTAAGTTTTATTATATTTTTTACTTGTTACCGTCGAAAGAAGCAGCAATTGCCTTGTGTTGTGTTGTGAAGTGATGCTATCCTATGGTGACCGGTGAGCTTAGACGTTATCGTTATATATATATAAAAATAAATTAATAAATGTGTACCTACTCTTAAAGAGATATCAGACAAACTTTTTGGATTCATTTATCGTCCGAATTTGTCTAATTATGAACTAAACTACTACCGAAATAATTCAGTCAACCCCCTTTGAGAAAACAAATGTTGTCACGTGAATATGGTAAGAGTATATTGGATTTATGTATGCATTGCGCAACACCTTAAAATAATTTAAAGAAAGCTACTCGCTCTCGAATAGAGAGCATGGAAATGGTAGATGTGTCGCAAAACAATTCATCGCAACAAAATGAGGGACACAGTTGTCTGCGGGGTGATCGACAGTGCGTATCTAATTTACATTCAACCCATTGATCGTCGCGCCACACGGCTAAATATTTTTATTCGTGTGAGTTTGTGACCTTAAATTTGGAAGGCTCCCCAACATAATACACTGAAAAAAGATGGTTGGTTTACAATAATTTTATATTTTAGCAAAGCGACGTCCTGCGTTTTACTCCATCATTTTAGCAATGGTTGGGTTGCGTGAGACATCTTGGCAAAGCATCACCAAAATAGATGGTTCATAAATAACTTATGGTGACAGTTGTACACACAAATCTAAAAACCTATAACCGCCAAAAATTAAATACAAGTTTCTTGGCGTATCCTTATCAGTTTGGCGTCTCCTTATCAATTCTTATCAATTTGAGACGTCAAGTTTTAACCTGCGAGATATTGTTTTAGATTTGTGCCGTGTGCCTCTGATTTTGCAAAAGTTGAGATACGTAGAATTACTGGTAGTTAATATTGTTTTAGATTTGTGCCGTGTGCCTCTAGTCTTGCCAGATTTGAGAAATGTAGTTAACTCAATCTTGAATATAGTTAGCGATGGCCTTCCATCACAAACGCCGTGACTGTATTAAGCTCAAAGAGTTTCAATTAACCAGATCCATGAAGTGAGAGCTTGAAAAGTCAAATAATAAAAACTTGGAAAACATTTAACTTTTAAGTAAATTGGTCATTGGTATTAAATAAAGTTAATTATTGCGGTCTCATATATTTATCCCATAATCTCGTAGTCTTTATGATTTCCCATGCACGTTCACAATGGTTTAAAAGTAGTTACTTGTAAATTGATTGCGAGAGCATAATAGTTAACCATAGGTTATTTGAACATATAAGTCACGGCTGGATGAAAGCAAAACTCATAGAAAAATGTGGATGTTTAGATTTGTAGCAATCTATTCTCGCAGCTTGACCCTTTACGAATTAAAGTTACCAAAAGGGGAGCAGCGAATTTATTAGAAAAGTTTCTTAAGTTCAGCATTATGGATTAGGTGTTAGTGCGTTCACTCTAACTTTATTATGCGTTGAACTTGTTGATATGGTCGAAGGCATAATCGAGTGAAGGATGGGATGTTGTTTGAAAATTATTTAAAGCATTCTACATTAGTGTTAACTTGTTTAACAATGGGGCACTATAAGAGATGAATAGGAGCATTTCCATGTATTAATTATATTAATTGCAATGTGTTTGGTATTTCTACATCCCATATATCCATTTTTCATAATCTTCTTTTTTTCTAAGTTGTATAATACTCCGTGATATAATACTCCGTGAGAAATAGGTGTACTTGACCATAGAGAAGTGCATGATAAATAGGTGTACCGTCTCATAAATTAAAGTTAAACACACTTTTCTTTTGATTGTAAACATGGATAGAGGATGCCAAGAAACCCTTTCACATAAAAAAATAAGTAGATTTGGTTTGGAGAATTATAGCGATACGAAGACATGGCCAAGAAAGTATAGAAAGTATTGGACAATTGTTTACATGTTTATGTTATTATCATAATGATTTGGGATTCAATGGGTTGATACAAAGATTGAGATCAAGTTCCATAGTTTTTGGCACTCAAATATCTAACACGAGCTTAGGATTTGTTTCCAATGAAGCGGGTGTAGTTGGTTCAAAGAAAAGATTGTCCATGTACTCTTTTATATAGAGCACAACACTTTATTCGCATGCTAAGAAGGGAGGGAAGCCATTAGCAACAAATCCCTTAGATCCATTTCCTATCAAAAATTAGACAAGCAAGGTGAATGCCAATGTCTTGATCTCTTCTTGTAAAACAAAGACTTAGTAATGGTTGCAGCAATCAAGGCCCATCTCTTCTAATTGTAGAATTAGCATTATGTATTATGCAGACATTTTTTTCATGGATATCATGTTAAACAATTAGTTAGATAACCATATAGGTAGGTAGAGAAATATTTTCAAATACATAGTGGTTAATGTGTATAGAGGTAAATGAGTACATAGCGTTATTCCAAGAATTTTGAGATATTTTTTCCTAGTAATACATAGAGATGTCAATGCTCGACCCTTGCATCATCAAACATCACATCAACACATGGCATGACACTTTGTCGATATGACAAAAACAATGGCATGCTCACCATTCTAAAGTATTTGTTATCAAAGCATAAATTGAGAAGCTTCAGCATGTAAGGTTCATTTATCGCATTTCTTACACATCATGGATATGGAATCTTGTCCTAGTTAACAAAAAAAGGAAAAATTATGTGTGTGCACAAATTTTAGGGATCTAAACCAAGATTCTCGCAAAGACAACTTCCATACCCATTTCATCAACCAGGTAGTCTACACATGTGCCAGTGACAAAGTCCTATCCTTCATGGATGGATTTTCCAACTACAACCAAATACAAATATGTTAGTAGGATCAGTATACAATTAATTTGACGACGCCATGGGGCACATTCTCCTACTGCACCATTCCTTTTGGATTGACGAATGCTAGAGTTACATTCCAACACCCCATGGACCCTATGTATTTATTGACTTGGATCATATCATCCTAGATTTCCTCCATGACCTCATAGCCAAATCAAAGAAACATGTCTGCCACCTTGTTGATTTTTGGATCATGTTCTCAAGATGTCTAAAGTACAATATATGGTTAAACCCTCTTAAATGTGTATTGTGCAATACAATAGGATATCTCTTAGGGTTCATTATATCTCAAAATGGGATCATCATAGATCACATCAATGTCTAGGCCATCCTCAATCTCCCTCCACAAAAAACATGAAAGAAGTTGTAGAGCATTCAAGGAAAAGCCAACCTCCTTCGTCGCTTCATCCTATATTATGCCACACAAGAACATGGATTTCTTCATCTTCATAGGAAAGTTGTCACCTTTTGGTGGGATGACTAAGCAAAAACATCCTTTGAGGAACTTAAAAATTCTTACACATAAGCTCCCCTCATCTCCACAACTAACTTTGAAAAAGGATTTTATTCTTTATGTTTCAACATCCCCATTTTTTGGTATCTATTGTTTTAGTTCAAAATGGGGAAGATCAGTGTGAGAAAATCATTTATTACATTAGCAAGACACCAATAGGACCACCATTTAATTACAAACACCATGATAAGTTAGCATTGGTTGTCATCCTCTTAGTGCAAAATCTTTAAAACTACATATTGCTACACAAAACCACAATAATTTCAAAGTCTAACCCAATGTGGTACATATTAGGTCGATGATTTATCAACGGTAATTTTGCTCATTGGATCATCATTCTTCAAGAATTCGATTTGGATTTTGTAACACCCAAAATAAAAATTTAGTCCCTCACCGAGCTCATTACCGATCTCTCAACTGTTGCAATGGGACCTCATATTAATGATTAGTTGCCATAAGAACATGTGTTTGCCCTTACTACAAAAAATCCATGGGATGTACATGTCCTCACATACCTTCACACACAAAAAAAGTGCTTCCTATCTGTCATGTAATGATCATCGCTATTTTCATCACCCATAGGGGATTCACCTTGTTGACCAATATCTGATCACGTTCATTGATAAAGAGGGGTTTTGAAATTGTGAAAAATAAGGTCAATATATTGTAGGTATTGGGGGGGAGGGAGTAGGGCATGGGGGTTTTAGAGTTATTATGGGTGTATTTCTAGTAAAAATAGGGAATATCTCATAAAAATATGTTTTTTTTAATTAGAAATATGTTTTGGGAGGGGGGCTTAACAAAAGGATTTTGGTAGGTATTTATTAATATCTAGTGAAATTAGGGGTATTCTTTAATATCCCATGAACGAAGCCACGATGGAATGGTTTCACTAGGTGAATACCCCATGTCATCACCAAGCCCTTGTTACCTCCTGATTGGAGACATTCACTATCAACAAAGGTATGACACCATTTTATGAAGATGTTTGTCTTAGGACGAGTCTGAACAAGTCCTTAACGACATCCATGGTGGTGCTTGTAGAAGCCATTTATCGAGACTAGCCATTGACCAAAGAATTATTTGTGACATCTAGTGCTACTTTTGGCCTTCTTTCTTCAAATATTGTATCCATTTCATCAAAAAATGTGAAACTACCAAATATTCTCTAGCAAAATCAGCGCCTTGTAGCCCTATGCACCTAGTTATCACAATTGGTCCTTTATGTTAGTAGGGAAATGACTTCATGCAATGTCAACCCGCATTTTCTCAAGGCCATAGGGGTGTGTGCAAGAGGATGAGGGTCACTTTATTCGTTTACCTCTAAAGTCTTAACCTATAACCCCTAAGTCTTAGTGAACCTACTAACCCTAGAACCCATAACCCATAATCCTTAAATCTCAAAACCCATATATCCCTAAATCCCAAAACCCATAAATCCCTATAAACTCCTAATCCCTCATCTCCTAGAATCCATTAAACCCTTAACCCCCAATACTTTTATCCTTTAACCACTTCACACTTAACCCTTAACCAAATCAACCCTAACATCATAACCCTAGAGCCATAAATCTCTTAGCCCATAAATCTGCTAACCCCTAAAGTCCTCACCTCTTAAATAACCACCAATCCCCTAACCATTATGTCCTTAACCACTAAGACCCTTATCCCTTAACACTTTTAAACCCTTCACCTTTAATGCTTAACCTCTTGAACCGTAATACCCTAACATTGGTTCCCTCAATCCCTTAACCCCTAAAGCCCCTAACCCCTAAACCCCTTTATCTATAAGAACCTAACAGCTAACACCTAATCAATAATTTATCCACAAACACTTAAGACCTTAATGTCTAACCTCCAAATCCCTAACCCCCTAAAACTAGAGCCATAAATCCCTTAACCCCTAAGATCCTTGACTTGTTTACCGCTAATGCCTGAACCACTAACCCCGAGTTTAAACCCCATAACCTCTTAGCTACTTATCCCTCCATGAAGTGCCCCTAGACTACTATAGACATTGAGGGCACCTATTGAGTGACTCGACTGATTGAAACATTATGTAATGCCCCTAGAATGACTGTGGACCTTAAGGGCACCTGTCGAGTGACCCGGCTGAACAACTTCGATATAATGGTCTCTTGAGCCTTGTTATGTCTTAAATGATTGAGGAAAACCTGAAGATGGCAATGACGAAAATAATTGATAAATGAATTAATGAATTGAATTATATGTGTGGACTGAGATAATTGATTGATCAGTTCTTGCTTAAATGCTTAGCCTTGATTGGTCAAGTCAAAGTATAGTAGGACAGCTACAACCTTAGCTTTGTGACTTGGGAGGACACAACTGAGATGCGTCATAGCTTTCCGCATTTATTCTGAACTTCGGGACGAAGTTCTAAATAAGTAGGGGTGTATGTAGTGCCCCTAGACTATTGTAGACATTGAGGGCACTTGCTTAGTGACCCGACTGTTTGAAAGATTAATAAAATAATCCTTTGATTTTATTTTGAGTATATTTATGATTACGATTGATTGTAAATCAATAAAATAATGATTTATGTTTTTGAGAAATATGTGTAGCGACAGGTGAAACAGTTCACCGAAGGACACACAAAGGAATATGAAGGGTCGTAGAGTACGGGTAAATCACACACAGGGGGAGCGACGACGATGTCGACTTCCGACAAGAATACCACGCATGAGCAGATAAGCACTGATCCGCTTGCTCAAGAGGAATGCGTGAGGGCGTACGAGGTAGGCCACGATGGAGCTGGTCACGTACGAGTTGAGGGGCGCGCAGTGAGAACGGACTCACTCCTCAACGCCATTAGTCCCTAGATAGCATGTAGACGGAGGATGGATGGTAACGATTCCTAAAATCCCTACAAGAGTTCCCGCAAGTCAAAACAGAAAGATGGTGGTAGAAGGGCTCGACGATGCGGTACCCTGTCGAGAAATGAAAGAATGGACGCAAGGACCCAACGATGCGGTACCATGCCAAGGAATGGAAACCATGGATGACTGGACCCGACGGAGTGGTGCCATGTCAGAGAATTAAAGTTAAGGAACCAGGAGCCCAACGGCGCGGCACCATGATCCTAGTGAGTTTGATTGTTAAATTAAACTGCATAAAAACTTAGGAGAATAACTCTAGATTATTACTTAGCAAATGCATTAAAAAAAAAATAGTTTAGACATTTGCACATGAATAGTTGTTTTTGTTGAGCATTTAAAATAATAGAAATCATTATTTAGGAGCAAAATAGAATCCTAAGATTAGACACCTAGTCAACTAAAAGATAGGAGTTGATTAAAATATCTGGGGGACAAACTAGAGCAAACTTAGGGATGTAGGTGCACTTCCCAGAGAAACTGACACTTGGATGGGTGAGTGTTTTAATTAAATAATTAATTTAAAATATTTAATTATGCATGAAGCGACATGTGTCGCAGGAGATTTTCCTTTATAAGGAAGGGTTAGGGAATGGGTAAAGGACCCATAATTTGGACGATTGTCGTAATTTTCGAATGCCTCAAAGACTTGCTGCTATCTAAGGGTTTGGCTTAGAAATCCTGGTGGGAAGGGAAGCCCAAGCTGAATTTCTGAAATACTTGTGTGAGCTCTACGACCCAAAGCTCGGGGGAGGCCATGCGACTGAAAGCATGAGCCTATGGTTGGGTGGTGAAGCTAACGGTTGCTTCGCCTATGGTTAAACGAGCTTTGCTGGAGGGATCCTACGGAAGATGCAGACAACAATGGACCAGCTGGATCGGGTTGACAGGTTAAGTTATTAAAGTTTCAGGTTCAGTTCAAGGGGACCCTAAAGGAGGGGTTCTACATTTGGTATCAGAGCCGGTCGAGCCTTGAGGGCACCGAACTCGTATTTTTATAGGGGTCTGCGGTAAATTTGTAGAAGACTTGGTGGAGACCGACGACAATGACTGAATCAAGTAATCAATGGTAGCTGGACCGACCATCGAAATAGGTCACATTTCTTATTTACTATTATATTCATATGTTGAATGTAAAAAAAAAAACGTATTCACTATTATTTAGGTTGAGAATGTTAATCCATTTGGAGCTAGAGATCTCTGCATGAACATCTAAAAATGAATTTTTTTTTTTTTTTGTGTCTAAATTTCTATTCAAGGGATTCCATTTTATGAATCTTGTTTGCTGAGAAAATAGAAGACCTCCGCCTGATTGATGCTTCAAATGATTCTTTCTGGGTATATCCTTTCACTAGTAGCATTCGTATAGTTATTATTGTTGGATCTCCATGCTGTGAAGACATAAGTTAAGTATAGCATGGAGTACATGTGGATTGAGTGCGAACTCTGTATGATGAAATTTTATTACAGTCGATCCATTTTATGTGGGATTATAGCCCTGTTAATTCATGTGTAACTATAGGAGTTCGTGTGAAAAAGTTAGTGGATATCATTATGATTTTAGCTCACTGGCGGGTGATTTAAGAAATACTCTGTGCGAATACTGTGGTTCGATTGCGAACTCTATAGAAAATCGTAAATCCTACTTTCTTTTATTTGTTTTAGTCATAGATCCCTGTGCAATTAAATTTTAGTCATAGATCGCGATCACTGCAATGGAAGACTCGCTGGGGGTGCATCTACTTTAAATCTCTGTGTAATTAATTGTTTTAACTGAGGAACCTCCATCTGCAAAATCCTGTGTGATCATTTCCCATTGGATATTCGCTATGCATTTATTTGTTTTTTTAATGGTGAAGCCTGCTCTTTGCATTAACGCTGTATAATCTGAGATTGAACCGATTTGAATTCTACTTGCGGACTATCCTGGTATCATCCACCCAAACCATATCCATAAGTGACGCGTATTCACTTGTGAGATCTAATTCTATTATCCATTTGAGACCCTTCTGTGAACTCACACTTAACCCAAGTTATCGATCTCTGTATTTTTACCGAAACTAAAGCATCTTGTTCCATATTTAAATTGTAGATCTCTGAGTTATTAAATCAAAACATCAGCGTTTGCTTTCCACTTAAAGTTTCAAATTTATGATTATACCCAAAATTCTTCCCACTTCAAGTTTTGAATGTTTGTTCATGCCCAGACACCGGATTATAGATCTCTGTTATGCAAATTTTAAATTTCCATAATTGATTTTCGAAAGGTATCTTTCTGTCAAATTCAAATGGGTCGCTATATACATATCTAATCTCTGTCAAATTGAAATACATTTTTTATCTCTGCGAAATTCGAAATGAATTGTTACATGTTGATCTCTCTCAAATTAAAACGGAATGCCCTATATTCGTGATCTCTGTCTAGAAGGGACTCTACGCTGGCAGAGTTACCATTGCATTGTCCTTCTTACTGTGCATCGAATCTCTATGGAATTCGTCTTATCATTTTTCAGACCACGGTATTGATTCTTCTTATATGCATCAAAACAACTTTATTGATCTTCTTACTGTGAATCGAAATCCCTGTGCAAATTTGTCTTATTATGTTCCATATCAGTGTATTGATTCCTCTTAGTATGCATCGAAACACAATATTAGTTCATCTTAATATGCATGGGATCTCCGTACTGGATTAACTCCAGGTTTATTCCATCGGCGTTGTTACCTTAGTTAAAACCCGGATCTGCAAAAGAAAAACTCCTTCGTCCGTGTCTGATCCTGAGATCTTCTGAGTTTGACCTTACCTGCCGTAGATTGAACCATCAACCTTAATGTCCTGAACAGTTGTTTGCCCCAGTTTTTTGTCCCACTGTATGCATTCATACACTCATGAACGTTAGGTTCTTAAGTCTCTGATGACGGTAGTGATATCCCTGTAAGACTAGATCTTGTTTCCTTGACGGTTGATCATCTGTGCTTGGTATACTTTATTAATGTCGAATTAATCCCTGTCCGTCGAAATTAAAACCAATCTTTAGATTGATCTGAATCCACACAATTGTGTATGTATTTAATGTTGCATCCACCTCTATCAATCAAGAATGGAGTAGATCTGAGGATCGACTGGGTCTGCATAATTGTGTTTTAATTTAACGTTACTGTGATTTGTCTATCGGGTTGACCCAAAGGTGTACTTATTTTGATTTAGATTCTCTCCTTGATTTGGTTAAGGAGTCACCTACCTTTTCCGTGATTCTCGCTTGTAGTATGAGTTTGATAATGAGGAATGATATATCTTTGTTTGTTGTTATTTTAAATTCCATTCGAGGCAAACTGTAGTATTAGCCCGGTAATTTGGTAATTAATGACGAATCCAATTTCATGATGGCGAAATTGGTGGAACTGAACGACAGCTAATTCTCGATTTGATTGTGTAAAGATCGGTTGACCAAATTTCTTTGTATTTAAGTATTCCACGTAGAATGTTAGATCTCTTCCAAATAGGGATTCTTTTCTAGCCGATCCGATAAACTATCATTGTCAATAGTCGCTAGCTGAGAGTGGATTGAATTAATAATACTTGCACCCCGGCGATAGGGAATCCAGAGCAGGTAGGCTCCAACAGATTCACATTCACGTTCAGCTTTCGAGGATCAAGCTCCGTGTTTCATGTTTTGAGAAGCGCTGGTTCCACTTCTAGTGAAGCAGGGAAGGATCTTCAGTCTATGGAAGGCAAGATGGGAAGATTCACGATTTACATTGTCGCTTCATCCCGTTGGCGTTCCAGATCTATAGTATGTTTGCATTTTGTTTATTTTAAAAATACCTGTGTTTTATTTCGAGATTATTCCACGTTCCCAGAATTTCAAAGGGGATTGCATGTTGATTATTTTAAAAATCTCTGTATCCCATTTCAATGGCGATTCCAGATTTAGTTTTATGACATTAAATTTTGAATCTAGATTTAGTTTTATGACTTTAAATTTTGAACTTTAATCAGTGTAGATTCATCTTAAATTCGTATCTATCAAGCACCGAGAGGGATCCAATTTCTTGAGGTGTATTTTTTTTTTTTTTTTTAAATTCAAATTCAAGAAATTTAATCTCTCTCCCCCATACTGGGCTATAGAGCACCTCGTTTCAGTCGGTGCAAAAAAAATCCTATATGTCTCTATTTCGAATGATGATTCCAGATCTGTAGTATGTCCGTATTTGATCTTTAAAAATTTCTGGGTATCTATTTCTGAATTGGGAAGGCGTTTCCAGATCTTCTTATCAGAATCCGATTGAGTATAGATTATTCAAACACTGTTGTATTACGCTTAGCATTCCAGAATTGCTTTCGATTGGAGTTTAATTCATTTTAAATTCATTTGTAATCCAATGACATTTCCATATCTCCTATCAGAAATCGAATGGGCATAAATTATTTCAACCTCTCTCGTTTTCCATTTAGTGATCCAGAATTGCTTTCGATTGGAGTTTAATTGTATTTTAAATTTCATCCCCAATCTATTTTGGCGTTTCCAAATCCATGATTGTTATTTTAAAGACTCTGTTTTGATTTCCTATATTTCAAATTCCTCATGCCAAAGTGCCCAGATCTAAATAAGGTGATCACTTGTGCGATTCCAATCAAGATCACAGATGTAAGTTTTTAATTCCAAAGATGCCAAACGCCCAGGTCTAATGAGAGATGCCTGTGCATAACTCGGTATAAGAACTATTTCAATTTTCTATAATCCTATGCCTTTTCTGTCTGTGTTTATTCATCGAAACAACTCTGTATCTGAGGTTGAATTACTTAACTCTCAAATCTTCCCAACGCCCAAGTTAAAGGGAGGACACCATATGCGAATCCATTAATTGAAACCCTGATCTTTCAATTTATTCTCTGCATCAGGTCGAAGATTTAATTGTCTTATGGAATTATAATGTGAAATGGGAATAGATCCTTGAGTCTCGAACATCTCGGCGTTTCCAGAAAATTCGGTTCCATTAATTGAACTCTGAACTTTCAAATTATTTTTTGCATCATGTCAAAAATTTAACTGTCTTATGGCGTTTTTCCTCTGTTCATTTCTCCATAAAAATATGAATTGTAGGTTATGCTTCGATCTATTTGAGAGGCAGTTTCCCCTGTGTTGTCGCATCCTGAAAGTCCTGAGCTTATCTCATTCTTGCCGATCTGCTAAGATCGATGCTTGAGATGCGGTTACTCCTGTGTTTTCTTTTATATAGTTATATAAAGAAATATTTCACTGCGTGTAAGGATTGGAAAGGATGGCTCCAGGAGCTGATTCCCAATTTGGTGTATGTAGTACCTTTGGGGCATAACAGTAGTTGCTTGAATGCTTATATATATCTTCTCTATCATGGATAATACGAGCAGTAAGTCAGCTAAGGGCGCAACCATGGTTTGGTTCGGATTATATTTTAAACTTGGAATTACTGAATATCCTTTACAACATTGTAATTCTTTTATTTTTATGTCGGTTGAGAAAGAATGGATTTCCATGCCAACAAGCGGCTCTATCCTCGTCACTGTGACTGCAAATGAACTTCTAGATTGTTTAATTGATATTTAGCGTATAGCTGGAAATAATGGAAATTGGATTGGCGTTATTTTAAATAAGTTTTAAATTCAAAATGCGATATATATATATATATGTCTTCACACCAGCAGCTGGCTTGATTATTTATTGATAAAATTTACATTTCAAATTTTCAGATCTCCCTATCCTTGGAATTAGTGCATAGTAGAAAGAGAACGAAATCTGATGCTTAGTTTATTATAACAAATGTTAAATTGAATGTTGTATAATTCATTAATGTAAATACATTCAAAATTCTAGATCTCTTTATAATAGATCTTGCTTGACAATAGATGAAAATGGGGGCATTACCCTTGGTGGGTTTTAATCAAACAAAATGATATATAAGTATTGACCATATGTTTTATTTATAATTTTGAATAATAAATATATACATATAGTCAATATGTAGAATTTCCTGACTATGAATTTTAAATTTTATTATTGGAAAATTCACACAAATATTATATTCAATCAGCAAAGAAAAGGAAGGTGTGTTTGGGCATTCATAAGTTGAAAGACCTTTTTATAAATGCACTATTCAATATATATATTCATATCTTCATTAGAAAGAAGGGAGTTTTTATAACTTTATTAGTGGGATATTCATACATAAATATTACCTTCAATAAGCATAAGGAAGGAATGTATGTTGAATATTTTTATAAATGTACTATCGAATTATCTATGCTTGACTCCAATAGGAAAAAGTAGGTGTCCTTCAGAAATATGTTAGGGAAATAACATTGTTGTATCATGAACAAGATGAATATACATTTGCGAATTGAGAATGCTTTTGTTGTAAATGAAACTATATTGGAAATAGAGTAGAATTAGACACCTCGGGGTGGGTTTATATATCCTGTTTACTTAATGTAGAATCAAATGTTTTATGTCTTTAAGAATTTAGATATTGGAAAATTTACATATCCTAGTAAATTTATATGATTGTCCCCTTGAGGTAGTACAAGTTGAACAGGGTATCTACAAAGTAAATTATAGGGAGCGGAGTCATAAATGATCTTACACTAATAAAAGTATGCACTCACAATAGAATGGAAGGATGGTTGGATTAAGACCATGACAATAATTTCATGCATCAATCGGTCTTGTTATAACAAATTGGTCAATATTATGTAAAATCCCTTGATGATGGAGTTACAGGTTAGTCAAATGGAAAAGTGACAAGTAAATGATATGCTTTGTATAGGAGTGGAATTACACTTATTATATAATGAATTGACTAGGTTGAGGCGTTATTTGGTGGTATTGAATTGGTTAAGATGGCATACTTTAAAGGTAAGGATTATGAATGGATGGACTAGATCCATGTGATGGTTACAAGGAATATTATGTCAAATGGAGGAAAGCATTGAGCCTTTTTGCATGGGATGCCTACGGGGATATTTAAAATTTTGTACATAGCCATGATGATAGGACTAGCGAATGAATAAATAACATGAATTAAGGGTGAATCCAAATTAACAACTTTTAGCCAACTTAATGAAAATTGTTTGTACTTGTCGAGATTTCGACACAATGTCGAGAAGGTGAAACATATTCAAAATTGGAAAACAAAGATTTTGATATGAACATCACAATGAGATGAAGACAATGACATTAACTTTTACATCATGACGATACTTTTATGAAAATGAAAAACTACAAACTTGATATTACCATGATGGGGTAAATTGGGAAATTATAACTCGGAAGACCCGTCGAAGGGGTCAAATAATGAATGTTTTTTTTGTAAAACAAAATATGGAGAAAATAAACTTGATGAGTTGAATGCAATGATGCTAACAATGTGACAGGGTGAATCCTCATCATCAAGACAAATAGTGCTTGAGATGGAACTTGATGAGGTTAAGAAAACACATCTGGTGAAACTTGAGGAGACTCTTGAAGAAATTCTATGAAAACATAAACGATAAAATGATGTAAGAACATGACGAGATCCACAATTTGGACATGAAGGTACTGATGAAAAGACTAGGAAATAAAATTTATTATGTTCGACTAAGTATCTATATTACGACACTTTCCTATCGAATGGAGAATCAATTTTATTAGCAATCATGGAATTGGAAGTAGTCTTTTTCCACATTTGGGGATTGGATTTTGGAACATTTGGTAGTCACTCCTGATTTGTTAAAACCATGATTATATCTTACCTATCTATATTTGACTGTATGTCGTATGATGTTTACCTTCTCGTCTTGAAGGGAGGATAACCAATTAGATGGGAATCCTTACTTGGATTTGTATGCTGAATGATGATTTGATGAACTTTTGTGTGGCTATTGAAACAATGCAACTTGTTGAAAATTTGGACATCGTAGACCTTCATGAATGAATAAGAGATATAGGAACCCTGTTGGGATTGACAATTATGAAACGTATTATCGAATTGATATGAGACGAAGTTGCGAGTAAGTTCCTGAGGGTGTATTGTAACCATACTAGATGATATAGGAACTAATGACTTGAAACACTTGTGCTTATAACCTTGTTTGTTGGAGAAAAATAGAAGAGAATGGAAAAAAGATGAGAATATGAAATTAAAATTTAAGCCTAATGTCGAAAGTACGAGACCAAAATTTAACTTCAGGACGAAGTTCTAAATAAGTAGGGGTGTATGAAGTGCCCCTAGACTACTATAGACATTGAGGGCACCTGTTGAGTGACTCGACTGATTGAAACATTAAGTAATGCCCGTAGAATGACTGTGGACCTTAAGGGCACCTGTCGAGTGACCCGGCTGAACAACTTCGATATAATGGTCTCTTGAGCCTTGTTATGTCTTAAATGATTGAGGAAAACCTGAAGATGGGAATGACGAAAATAATTGATAAATGAATTAATGAATTGAATTATATGTGTGGACTGAGATAATTGATTGATTAGTTCTTGCTTAAATGCTTAGCCTTGATTGGTCAAGTCAAAGTATAGTAGGACAGCTACAACCTTAGCTTTGTGACTTGGGAGGACACAACTGAGATGCGTCATAGCTTTCCGCATTTATTCTAAACTTCGGGACGAAGTTCTAAATAAGTAGGGGTGTATGTAGTGCCCCTAGACTAATGTAGACATTGAGGGCACTTGCTTAGTGACCCGGCTGTTTGAAACATTAATAAAATAATCCTTTGATTTTATTTTGAGTATATTTATGATTACGATTGATTGTAAATCAATAAAATAATGATTTATGTTTTTGAGAAATATGTGTAGCGACAGGTGAAACGGTTCACCGAAGGACACACAAAGGAATATGAAGGGTCATAGAGTACGGGTAAATCACACACAAGGGGAGCGACGACGATGTCGACTTCCGACAAGAATACCACGCATAAGCAGATAAGCACTGATCCGTTTGCTCAAGAGTAATGCGTGAGGGCATACGAGGTAGGCCACGACGGAGCTGGTCACGTACGAGTTGAGGGGCGCGCAGTGAGAACGGACTCACTCCTCAACGCCATTAGTCCCTAGATAGCATGTAGACGGAGGATGGATGGTAACGATTCCTAAAATCCCTACAAGAGTTCCCGCAAGTCAAAACGGAAAGATGGTGGCAGAAGGGCCCGACGATGCGGTACCCTGTCGAGAAATGAAAGAATGGACGCAAGGACCCAACGATGCAGTACCATGCCAAGGAATGGAAACCATGGATGACTGAACCCGACGGAGTGGTGCCATGTCAGAGAATTAAAGTTAAGGAACCGGGAGCCCAACGGCGCGGCACCATGATCCTAGTGAGTTTGATTGTTAAATTAAACTGCATAAAAACTTAGGAGAATAACTCTAGATTATTACTTAGCAAATGCATTAAAAAAAAAATAGTTTAGACATTTGCACATGAATAGTTGTTTTTGTTGAGCATTTAAAATAATAGAAATCATTATTTAGGAGCAAAATAGAATCCTAAGATTAGACACCTAGTCAACTAAAAGATAGGAGTTGATTAAAATATCTGGGGGACAAACTAGAGCAAACTTAGGGATGTAGGTGCACTTCCCAGAGAAACTGACACTTGGATGGGTGAGTGTTTTAATTAAATAATTAATTAAAAATATTTAATTATGCATGAAGCGACATGTGTCGCAGGAGATTTTCCTTTATAAGGAAGGCTTAGGGAATGGGTAAAGGACCCATAATTTGGACGATTGTCGTAATTTTCGAATGCCTCAAAGACTTGCTGCTATCTAAGGGTTTGGCTTAGAAATCCTGGTGGGAAGGGAAGCCCAAGCTGAATTTCTGAAATACTTGTGTGAGCTCTACGACCCAAAGCTCGGGGGAGGCCATGCGACTGAAAGCATGAGCCTATGGTTGGGTGGCGAAGCTAACGGTTGCTTCGCCTATGGTTAAACGAGCTTTGCTGGAGGGATCCTACGGAAGATGCAGACAACAATGGACCAGCTGGATCGGGTTGACAGGTTAAGTTATTAAAGTTTTAGGTTCAGTTCAAGGGGACCCTAAAGGAGGGGTTCTACACTCCAACCCCATAATCGCTAAACACTTAAAACCCTTTATCCCTTTAACTCTAAGCCCTTAACCCCTAACACCAAATCCCTAGTTAAGCTCCTAACCTATACAACATGAAGCCCAAAACCCTTGAAGATAAGGAGGGATAGGCAAATAAAAGAAATATTTTCTTGGTAAGAAAATATTAAATAAGGTTTCAAGGATAATGTTTTGTGTATAGATATTAAACATAATCCTAGAGCGTTATGTGTTTCTATAACGCTATAGCATTATGTGTTTCTATAATGCTAGAGTGTTATAGAAACACATAATGATATAGCGTTATGAGAGCATTATAGAAACACATAACGCTAGAGCATTATGTATTTCCATAACGCTCGAGCGTTTTTGTTTCATGTCTTACATGTTAAATGACATGGAAGGCTTGGATCCGCCCATGCCTAGTTCAAAGAAACGCTCGAGCATTTTGGTTTCACTAAACTTTCGCCCATTTCATGAAACTAAGATTACATCTAAAAGTTCCCTCAACTTCGTGCGAGGGCCCCAAACTATTGCTCATGTTGGAACACCTAGATGAGGAGGCCATGGTTCATTATAACAACATGAATCCATGATGCAATGTACAAAAGACCATTATGATCACCAAGTTCATCTTCACATCTTCCATTGAGGCGATCTTTTTCTTGTTTTCAACACGAAGAAATACAACAAACTATATCCTGGTAAGTTTGTCCCAATGTACAATGGCCCTTACATTGTCAAATGATGTCTACCCAAAGGAGGATATGTGCTTGATTTACCTGAAGGAGGACTTCTAGACCTTGTCAATGGGTTGCATTTGAAGGAATTCTTTGTAATATATGTAATACACCAAGGAAGCCAAATGATTATTGTTTTATAAGACCTTATGTTATTATTTGATTTCATATTTTGACCAAGTGAGGTCAAAATAGATGTAAATGAATTATTAATTTTAAACTATTACATAGTTGAGGGAATCAAAACTAAAATAGCTGTTGAAGAGTATTTGTTGACCCACAAGGAGAAATGACAAGTGTCAAGAGGAAAACCCAGTATGGCAGGATTTCTTAATAAATGCACAATGGTGCAGGAGGCATCGTCCCTAAAAATCAGGTCGAGGCTCCTGTTGGAGCAGTTATGAGGAGGAGGTTCATAAATGATCTAAGTCCTACGAAAATACTATAAAGTATGGATTCATCCACTAAGCAGGGGGCGAAGGATAAAGGGGAGAGGATGAAGTGAGATTGTAACCTAGCTAATGCAAGAGGAATTCTGTGACCATTATTTTTCCTTGTGGTTCAAAAAACAGGCTTGGGGGTTTCAGAACAAGTAGTTTGGCTGTTCTGGAAGATTGGTTGGGAGGAACGATGACCCTCAGTTTTGATTTTCCTCAGCTGGTTCAGGTTCCATTTTCTAAATTCTAAATAAGAATGATTATATTGCTTATATCTGTTATCAACTATATTTTTACCATTATGATGCAATTATCAATTACTCTAAATGATATGTAGATTTTTAGACAGTTCATATTTTACCCTATTATTCTTTCTATTATGAAATACTATACCTTACTCTTTTATTGTAAAATGCTTATTCAGAATACATATGTGTATATTGTTCCTAGGTTAATAAATATGCAGTTTATACAGTTAATGGTTTCATATTTTAAGATGTAGAACCAATATATGCATCAAAAAAATGTATCAATGATTGCTTATGCCCTTACTGTTATAAGAAAATCTATATATAGGGTTTATTTCTGTTATAGAGTTGGCATTTGATCTATTTCTGTTATATAGATATAGTTAGAATAATCTATAATAGATCAGAAAGATATAGTTACTCATTCAAACCCTAGATCTTGAATAAACAGTAAATATTTACAAGTTCAAATCATTTTCTAAGATCTGGTTTCACCTGTTCAACGTTTTCGTAAGCCGTCAAACCCTCCTAAAAAATGCTTCCCGCAAATCCACATTATGCATTCCACGGAGCCCGCAATTGGAAAGTCAGAATGCAAAATCGCTAATTTAAAACCTTGAAAAATTACCGTTCTGCAACCCACATTCCATAGTCCACTGAATCCACAATCAGAATGGAGGAATGCGGAAATCACTAAGTTAAAACATTGAAAAGTGGAAGTCCCGCAATGCAGAAGTTGGGCATGCGGAGATGGTTAAAATTCACCATTATAACAGAAGGTCCTACAACCCACAATCCACAATGTGAAAGTCGGGAATGCGGAAGTCGTTAAAAATCATTTGTATAACTAAAGTTTCTGCAACCTGCAATCCGTAATGCGGAAGCGATTAAATCTCACCTTTATAATGGAAGGTCCCGCAGCTCGCAATCCGCAAGGTGGAAGTCGGGAATGCAGAGATGATTAGAACTCACCTTTGTAATGGAAGGCCCCGCAACCCGCAATCCGCAATGCGGAAGTCGGGAATGCATAAACCTTAACTTTTAACCATTAAAATTATGGAGATCCACAATCCGTATTTGTTAATATTTACAAAGAAATTATAAATGCGGAAGATACATGTTAGTAATCTAATTTAAATTCATGCAAGGTCTTTTAGGGTTTAAACCCTCATCATGCTAAATTGTGCTAGGTTAACTACTTATGTAATGATGCTTATAATCCTAGGCTTGCATGCTCACAAAAGAAGTAAGGCTTAATACTATACCCTAGCATACAAGTGTAACAAATGTATTTAGGACTGAGTCCTAGACCTTAGATGTTATTCGAGAACATAACCTTGACATGCTGCTAAATAATTTTTGATAGGGGCTCACCTTGGTTGATCTATGATCCCAAGAAGTGAAGTTCAACCTTGGTAGCATAAAATAACATTTTTTAGATTCCAATATGTAAATCAAGTAAAGTATTTTCTTTCAACCATACTAGAAGTACAAAAGAATACATGCATTTATCCTTTTAAATTTTTCTATTTGGGGTGTGTGACATAATGGTATAAGAGCATGGTTAGAACACTTGGCCTAACGGGATCAACATTGAAAGAGTATAAACAGGAAACTAACATAAATGTTATGGTTGATTCTCTTAGAATCATAAGAGAAGTATAACCTTGATTTTGCAAGAACTATGGAAGATGTAGAAACGCTAGTTGAAGAAGAATGCCATCATAAATAATAAGTAAACATTGAACAAGAAAACATTAATGATGATAATCTATGGGTACATCAAAATGAGATCAGAAATGATAACCCATCTGATTTATTACAAACAATAAAAGATTTACAAATAGAACTACAAAGTGTTAAGAAAGATAATGAACACATTCTGAAAGCACAAGAAGAATTAAACAATGTCTTGTTAACAAAAATACATAATCAGGAAGCAAAAAGGAAGAAAGGACTTGATATAGAAACAATAAAGACTACGTCTTATAAACGCAAGGCAAGGAAGTTAAAATTTTCAGATAGTGAAACTGAGTCTTCAAGTGGAAATTCACCTAAACAAAGTAAACATAATTTCAAAGAATCTAGCGGAAGTAGTGATGGTTATAAGTATAGTAGGAAAAGTAAACCTTATGAAGAAATTTTTGGTGAATTTAAAAAGATAAAGCCTCCCATACTCAATGGTGATATTGAAAATAGAGAAGAAGTAGAAGCCTAGCTTTTAGGAATGAAAAAGTACTTTGAGATTTACAACTACTCTAATGAACTAAAATAAAAAATGACAATTTATAATTCAACCGGAAAGGCCGACATTTGGTGGCAAGACATCAAGAAAGTAAAATGCATTAAGGAATGCCACTTAACTTGGTAGAATTTCAAGAAATACTTTAAAAGGAAATACATGTTGGAATGATATTATGAAGAAAAAACTAAAGAGTTTTTTGATTTAAAACTAGGAACTTTTACAATGAAGGAACTGTGCAGTAAAATTCTAGTTTGTTATGTTATGTACCTTATATTGTTGATGAAAACAAAAAATATAACATTTTCTTAGTTGTTTACCAACAATTTACAAGGATAAATTTCAATAATGTGACATCAGTATCTCAAAGAAATATGTTTTAGTCGTAGTTTACCTTATCGATATTTGTTTACATTATTAACATGCAGGATAAACAAGTCGAATTAGTACATCATTGAATGTCGTTTTATATGCTATAGTCAAGCAATTGGAAAACTAATGTAACATGCCATTTTTGTTGAAGAACATTTTATGTTGGAAAACATTATGTTAACTTTTATTGTAAAGTTTTTATGTTGGACAAGTGTCCAAGGATGACTGTAATTTGCACAATATTTTATTATTTAATAAATAAAATAGGAGACAAACACCTAAGGGGACTGTTGAAAGAGTGGTTACTGACCCACTAGGTGGAATGGAATCTGGGGTAGAAGGCAATGGACAAGTGGCAGCATCATGATGCAACTAACTAGCTGTTGGTATGGGACAACTCCCTTGAAATGTGGTAATAGTGCCATGGAAGGTGGGACTGGAGCTTGAGGCTCATTTATTCCAAAGTGACCACTAAATACCTAGGTAGTCTATATAAGAGCCATCAAATTATGAACTGAGGTTCATCACTTTTCCCGGCGAGGAAATTTACCTTGGGGTTTTGCTGTGCTTGCACCCAAGAGATTTGATGAGGGGATATGCTAAGTTTTTGATCATGTTGTGAGTCTGCCTGTTACTGTTGAGTGCAGAAGGCATATTTTGAGTGCATAAGTTATACTACAGAGTGCAGAAGTTATATTATTTAGTGCCTTGCTTCTACACATATTCCATCTACTTAGTGGTTCAGTAAGAAGGCTCGGGGGTCCATAGGAAGCCAACAGTTTGGCTGCTTATTTTGGAGAAGGTTGGGAGGAACAGGCCTCCTTGGGTGTTTGTCGACCCTATCTTCATCTACAGGTTCTATTTGTTTATTTTCCATTTAGTAGTTAAATTTGTTTATATGCAAGTATTTAATTCCTATTTACAGAATGTATTCTTGTTCAGATGCATCTATTTTTCATCAGTTTCTAAACCTAATTAGGATTGTGAATAGTAATGATAAATTGAATAAAATATTCTATGCATTTTTCCCCATGCTAATGGATCTGCATCATACTCTAGTACAGAGAAGAAATTAATGTAGATAAATTGATAGGTAGGTTGCCAGGTGAATGAGAAGATCAACCCTGTTATATTTCGTTAGTTTTTCTTATCATTAATATTCTGTAGTAAATACTAAAAATTCTATTTTTTTCTTCTTATTATCCCTTTCATCAGTTTAACGTTTAAGGTTCACTATATTTTTTATTTCATTAACATTTCTTGAAATAACAACTGCAAATTAAATAACATTATTCAGTATTTGATTTCATTTCTATTTTTGACAGTCATAGAATAGACTAGGGTTTTTACATTTCTATGTCCTCTTTTCAATTCTTGCAATAATTCTATTCTATTCCTCAATAAAAATTTATTTCAAAATTTAATACAAATATTAAGTGTATACATTTGCAGTATCTATCGATTCCAATGAAAGAACATGAACAGATCTACACATATCACTGTATAAACACCATATTAATATCATTTTAAAGCAGTTTTTCAAAAATTCGATACATGGCTGAAAACCCTAGCACATAACATTCTTTTCATTCTTTTGTCTTTCTTTATTGTTATATTTATTTTTCTTTTACACTACAGAGTCATTCTAGGATTTTGCATTTAGGACTGAGATTTTGAAATCACATTTATCTGTATGGTCAATCGACCTAGGGATAATACCCTTTTAGCGAAGAACTCTTCGCGAGAAATCAAATAGATTCAATATTGATTTAAAATCGAAAACCATATTTATTATAAAGTGGTTGAATCAGAAAACATTCATCACAGTCTTTCATATCAACTTCAAATTCTAAACAACTACCCTAAACCGTGGCCAAGCCACTTAGATATTTTTTTTTATAAATAGTATAGAACACATAGATTAAAACAACAAACCTGTTCATCAATACAGCCTAATGGCTTTCGGCATCTCTATTCATTTAAATGCCATAAAATTTAGTCAAGCATCACATTACACTTTAAATACAAATCTACACCATCGTTGCTTCCAAATCATAATTGTAAATTTATTTATATACAGAGGGTTTCATTGCCTAGTTCGAATCATTTAAGAAACTATCAAAACAACACACGGTCGGGCCGGTTATCAAAACATGACAAGGGTTCACCCTCTGTCCATTAAAATATTGCATTCAAATCATTAAGTTTATGGCTAAAAATGATGTCAGGATCCAACAGCAAGTATTGAACGAGCAGCATCATCAACAAGCTATGCCAAGAGAACCTACGAGGAGTTATACCACCGAGGCTTGCCGGGTGGAGCAAGCTTCGACCCATCCACATAGCTTTAATCATTGCAATCCTCCAAGACGATGTCAATACCTGCCATAGAAATCATCACGAGGTTAAACACATTTATAAAACAAGAATATGCACAAAGTTCAAACGTTAAACATTGCAAACATTATCCATTGAGTCGAAAACATTACCTCTATTTGTAGGAGCACGAAGCTGGAACGCCGTTAGCATCAAGATTCAAATCCACCTAACAACCACAACAGAGAAAGCATTCAGACTCCATGACTTAAAAATTCATTCTCAGTCAAGACTTCTGAAGCTAAAACCCTCGAAACCCTCTATCAAAGTACATGACAAAATCCACATGGCTATCAACAATCAACTCCATTAAAAACCTGAAACTATCAATATTATAACAAGAGATCCCACCATCGAACCCGAGCATGAAGTTCGCAAGCAGCTTGATATCAAACCCTATTACTACGTGGCCTATCAGCCTCTCCCCAAGTCTAACCTCTCCAAATGAATGTGAAGGAGTGATACCAAAGAATAATTAACACGAGTAGTTAGGTCAAAAACCCAAACCCGAGGACAAAACCAAATCAACGGAGCATATCGAGCCAGCTGGGGATCACGAAGTTCAAATCCCAGTACTTACAAGATCATTAATAGAATTATTAATGCCAGGTCCAGCTCAGAGGAAGTTCACCCCGTTAAACATCATCCAGCTTGGAAAAACCATCAACGTTCGCACAAGACTTCACGTGGGATCTACCACCTGGACATCCAACAGGTAATCCAATGATGGAGTAGGTGAGAGCATTAAAAGGCTCATCTCAGTTACATTAACAACAATGACCAAGGAACTGCAGAGCATTAAAAGATCTGTCAACATCCATAAATGGCGCGAATTGCATATTATCACATTTCATACTTCAAGGTTTGCATAGTTTTCGTAGCTAGGTTTGGTATGATATCAATGTTTAAATTATACCGTCACCATTGCATAGTATCACACCTAGAATTGCAATATATTATAATCATATCGTCACCATTGCATAGTTCACAAATCATATAGTTAGTTTCTATGATGCATAGGTCACATTTTGCATATAACATATGAGGTTTACATGGTAAGTAACATCTGGTATTCATATTATTCGAAAAATATATTGTTGCATATATATATATATGGTAAGTACATTAGAGATAGAACCCAATACATCAAGCATCGCATTATTTTGATAATTCTAAACCTGCACTATATCAAATATTATTATAAAATGACAAGTAGAGATATTAAATATAGAAACATATAATTCATAAATGCATGGTCAATATATATGTGATGCATATGATTCTATTGACAATAGGTCACAATTATATAGCATGAGTCTCGATACATGGGTTAAAGATCAATACTTTTGCATATAAAAAATGTTATGTTATTGCATTATTACCTTACTACATTGTTACACGAAAACCATAAATGATATGAAGGTAAATCAAAGGATAAATTCTAGTTGCTATAATTTCCGCAATTGTAACTTCAGATTTCAATGGATACATCATGATGAACTCTATTATGATAGTAGTAAAATCACCATATGCTTGTACCTTGGAATATAAAAATTATCTAACCCTTGCATGTATGGAAATAGAAAGTAACCTATGTTTCTATGACGCAAATCAATATAGAAGTTGGAACACCAAATATTTGAGTAGATAATGATAATAGTGACTTCTGCAGTTTGTACAAATAGCTAGGTTAACATTTGTTGAAATAAAAACTGAAGATCCATACCATCGATACCTTTCATGCACAGAAGTATTCATATTTATCTTAATGCATTGATGGCTAGCTGAAGCATATATCGAATTACTTTAAGTACTTGAATTGTCATAATACCTTACTTGCGGATCTACAAAAAGAAACAGGTTCAATGCTTTAGCTATCAAAGCTACGTAAACCCAAGGGCACCCTATAGGAACCCCTTCATCAACATTCAAACATAGATGTCAGTATTTATCACTAGAACTGTATCGCATGAGAAATTAAATATTGTATATAGAATTATATTTTATTTCAAATGAACTGCTGTCTTATTATGTTTAAGAATTACAATTTGTCAATTGTGTTAAACTGCTATTAGGTAAGTAGTTAACAAACATTTATCTCCGCAATTTGCATTCTTAGTAATTAATGCTACTTCAAAATTTTTTAATTTTAGTGAAATTTTCAGGATGTTACAAGTAATACGCTTTAAAATCCTTATGTTTCCATGATTGAAATCAACTCCAAGTAAATGATAAGATTTAAGTCTTTAGCATAATAAATCCTAAAGTGTAACCTACCTAGAACTTGAAACATTTTATGCCGTTGAAGAAATTACATTAAAAGTTATTGTAAAGTTTTATGTTATTGACCAAGGATGGTCAAGGATGACTATAATTGAATATTTTTATTATTTAATAAATTAAAATAGGAGACACTCTTCCAAAGCGGACTGTTGAAGAGTGTTCATTGACCCACTAAGAGGAATGAACTAGTGTAGAAGGAAATTGATAAGGAGGCAACTTCCCTAAAAATGTTGTCATGTTCCCCAAGGAAGGTGGAACTGAGCGGGTGGCTCATTAAATGTTAAACTTACCCAAAAGACCTAGGAAATATTTATAGCCATCGAATGAGCAGGAGGCTCACTAGTTTTTACCTTTTGGATTGATGGAAACTGAAAAGTTGAGCACATAAGAGAATCGATGAGGGGAATGCTAGAATGAGTTGCAGTGTAAGGACTGCAAGATTATTCTGCTGAGTTGGAAAATAGTGTATTGTCTACAAGTCTTTTTGATTCCCGAGATACAAACAAATTATCAAATGCTTCTACACAGTGTCATCGTCCTAGTGGTTCAGTGAACAAGCTCAGGGGTCATGAAGCAAGTAATCTTGGTTGCTTCTAGGAGACGGTTGGGATGAACAATCTTCTATGGGTGTTTTTCCACCTCTACAGTTTAAATAGGTTCTGCATTGTTTTGTCTTATTATTTCTAGACTATCTCTATTTATTTCTGAAGAATTCTATTTTTAAGCTATCAAGTTTAAGATGTTTTTGGATGTTTACTTAGCTGCTAAATTAAAAATATTGAACTGATAATTTATTTTTACATAAATGATTGAATGATTAAGATTGGAAATTATAGAATGATGAATATAAATCTTCTATGTATTTTTTCTTTCACCGAAGTGATGTACTCTAGTAGAGAGAATTTGTTTAAATAGATAGAATTGAAATGATTCAGATATTATAAGCATAATGTTTCTCTCATTAATATATCAAAAAATAAATTCTAAAAAGTAATATACAATTAATATTGAAAAACCTAGAAATTTGCAAGTTAAAATATCATTGTCTTTATACAGTTCAGAGTCGAATATATTGCTGCAAGTATGTTTCTGATATTGCTAACATATAGTATTATAAATAGAACTGCATTACATATGTAATATATATATGATATAGTTACCTTTACTATTCATTTGGAACAGAGTAAAACTGTAAGCTATAAAATAGGAAATTATTTATGTCCTATCGGATGCATTATTAACATATAATATTATTCAAAATTCATAACCAAAAGCTAAACAATCACATCAAATCCCGTAACCTTTTCAGTAAACAAATTCTTGGTGTAAATAACAATCATCGATATAAACTAGTCTCCGAAAACATAAATGGTCAATCATTTAATTTAAGCTTTCCATGTTAAAGTATGGGCCATGCCCATATTCTACATAGATATTGTTTTATACATAGAACCTAAATTTTATAATCGGGCTTTCCCAGATTAAGATAAAAACATTTATTTACAAACACACAGTTCCTGAAATTAATATCATAATTAAAACTACTTTTTACAAAATGATAAGAAACCTAGAAATAACACTGAACCAATTGACAGTGGTTTCCTTTCAATCCTTTAATTTTGCAGAAAATGAACAACCACGATTAGGGTATAGTAAGAAATCGTTAAACGTTTTACAATAAAATAATTTCAATACAGAGTCACCATCATCACCAACATTCGGTTATAAACCCTCTATCCTTATAGTAAAACATAAGTACAAATCATCTTAAAGGAATCAATTCAGGGTCGAACCCCTTAGATATCAAATAATAATAAGTCAAACATCTTAACCGCAAAACACAAGTCATGTCTAGTGTAAGCTTCAAGTTCAAAACTCCTTCATATTTAAGCAAGAAAACTAAAATCACTTTGCTACAGAGCCATCAATGGAGAAATTCACTATCCAAACATTTTTTTATCATAAAGCGATTTGGCCAAACTTTTAAATACAAACTCATTACACATACTGCAATGGCCAAACATAAATCAATTTATTTATCTTTCCAAAAGTGATTACATGACGAATAGATATAATAGTATCATTGATCTTAAACCTTGCCTTACATTATTAAAAACGTAGGCCCTAATTATGGAAATGTTTATTTAATCAGAACTATTAAAACATATTCATAATCTGAATTACATTAGTAACATTAACAAAGCCGTAATGGCATTAAGAAAAGATTGAGGCATTGCGTATCAAATTCATGCTCAGGGCTTTGCCCAAATATTTTAAGAACGAATACAGTATGATTACAACCAAAACCATACACCAAGAAAGGATTTCCATTAAACATAGTCGAAAGGCTTATTATTTAGAAATACATATATCCAAAAACTAAACAATAGATTTCCCATATGAGTGTCAGAGGGTCAAAACCCTGAAATTTATATTATCATAACATTGGGCGAACACAGGATTTTACCCCGAAAACTCTTAACCAACAACAATGTTGCCAGAATGCCATTTGGATTCCAAAGCAAACTATCACTAGAGTAGATCAAAATTGGCAGTACAATAACATTAACACAGACAACGCAATGAACATGATAGTCGAGGACAGCGCAAGGATTGCAAGGGTAGCTTCAACCCTCGTGTTTGATGTTTCAATTCAGTCAAACCCTTACTCCATCAACCGAGGGTTCGTCATTGTATAAAACCCTGTCACCACAACATTTCAAACCAATGGATTAAAACTTGGTCATATTACATTATAGAAATTAAATTGTGTTCAAAATAAATTATTGAATACTGAACCTTTACCTTTGTGAATTTATGGCCACAACTACGAGCTATCCCTGCATGGAAGCTCTTCCCACAACCACGAACTTCAACCACCAAATCATCTCTGCGTGAGAGATTTCTCCGACAACCTTGTAAACCAACAAACTTTTACACTGCGTGGAGTCTACCTTCATGGTCATGGGTATTTTTTCTATCAACAACTTGTTTAACACATCTAATTCTTGATCTACATATATAGCTTAGATTTTAGATTTTGAAGGTTAGTTATTTTTTTTTTCTTTGTCTCCATTAATATTTTTATAGCCATATACTTATGGCATAATAAGATAATTCATGGGATAATAAATTAAATTGCTAAAATCACTTTAGTATAAATACATCTTGTAATGGGCATACTATATCATGAATTTAGTGAGTAAACTAGAGGAGTCACCATTTCTCAAATCTATATTATATATTAAAAAAATCTCTAACTGAATTTAGATTTAATTTATAACATAAAAATATAATCTATATTTTCAACCTTATATTAAATATCTATTAAATAAAAGGGAGATAAAAAATATTGCAAGGCACATTTTATTAAATATTTATAAGAGGAAAAAGAAAATAGAAAATATTGCAAGACCACATTTTACCAACTTAGGGAAGTACAAAGTCACATTGTACTGTCAGAGTTATAGATCTAGCTAAACTAGCTTACCTATCTAAGCAACCGATAACATATCAACATAAATAAGAATATAAATAGAACAAGGAAAATAATACACTAGATATACGTGGTTCACCCTATTGGGCTACGTCCACGGGAAGGTTGTCTTCTATTATCTCCAGTAATCTCCTCCAATCTTACAAAGATAGCAACTCCAAATAACCCCAATACAATATAGTAGAGAGCTTGTGAGCACAATAGAATGTGTTGTGATAGTATGATGGATGATGTGATGTGACTCCCTTGAACCTATTTTATACCAAGAGATGTGGAGGAATTACTCTCACATATTGCATGTGGGATAATATAATTCTCCATAATAACACCCCTTTATATAATCAAAGGATATCAAGAGTATACTTTACCATATTAAATATGGGATATAATGTATTACTCTTTTACATAAGATTGTGGACAACTTCTGACATAATACAAAGACATTATTACCTTCCAAGGAATATAATGTATTCCAACACTCCCCCTTAATAATGGTTGGGAGAAAGGCCCACACTAATGCTAAGGAAGGAAGGAGTCATTATTGCTCCCCTTTGATGACAACTTCCCTCATCCCAAGCAAGGAATGAAGATGCACATACTTTGCTTCTATTAAGGATTTGGTGAAGACATTAGCTGCCTACTTCTCGGTAGGACAATACTCAAGAGAAAGAATACCATCTGCGATGACACCTCGAATATAATGAGCATCAAGGTCGAGATGCTTTGTCTTGGAGTGATATACCGAATTATAAGCAAGCTGAATTGCACCCTGATTGTCACATTTCAACACAGTGGACAATTTTGGAACCAGACCAAGCTCAGTGAGAACATGCCGTAACCAAATTTCTTCTTTAGCTGCTTCTTTGGATGCTCTTTAATCTGCTTCACACGAAGAAAAAGAAAGAGCCTTCACCTTCTTGCTGGACTAAGAAATCAGACCTGAACCAAGTTGAAATATATAACCAGCAGTTGACCGTTGATCAGAACTGTCACCTGCCCAATCAGAATCTGTATAACCAGAAAGTGAAACTGTAGCACTGCTTGAATAAAAGATACCATAGTACAATGTCCCCTGTAAATATCTCAGAATTCTCTTGGCTTCCTGCCAATGAATTTCATGAGGTTGTTGCATGAATCGAGAACCCATACTGATGACAAAAGAGAGATCTGGGCTGCAGTGAGTTAAATATATCAAACTTCCCACGAGCTGACAATAAAGAGTAGCATCAACAAGAGGAGTGGTACACTCAATAGTTAAATTTACACCGGAATGAAATGATGTAGGAGCATGTTTACAATCACTCATATGGAAACAAGCCAATAAGTCTATAGCATACTTTGGCTAAGAGAGAAAATTACCATCTGCCATATGCTTGATCTGAAGACCTAAGAAATAGTGCAATATACCGAGATCAGTGATTTCAAACTCCTTTTGAAGATCACTTTTCATACTTTGAATTAATACAAGCTAGCTGGCAGTGATGATAAGATCATCCACATTTAACACAATAATGATGATATTATCACCAAATTTCTTAACATACAGATTTGGATTAGATATACAATGCTTAAAACCATTATTCAAGAAATATGCATCAATTTAATCATACCAATCCCTAGGTGTTTGTTTGAGACCATATAAAGACTTGTGTAATTTGCATACTGAACTTGATGATTCAACATAAATAAAACCAGGAGGCAGTTGCATATAAATGTTTTCATGAAGATCACCATTTAAAAATTCACTTTTAACATCCATTTGGTGTATTTCCCATTTATAAGATGCAACGAGAGATAAGATGGTTCTTATTGTATTAATTTTAGCAACATGAGCAAAAGTTTCATTATAATCAATACCTTCAAGTTGATTAAAACCTTTTGCAACTAATCTAGCTTTATATTTTTCAATCTATCATTCTGCAGTGAACTTAGTTTTGTAAACCCATTTGCAACCAACTAAATTCTTTCCTAAAGGAAGAGGAACAAGAGATCAAGTCTTGTTCTTCATAAGAAATTCATACTTAATAGACATAGCTTGTTCCCAATGAGGTTTACCCTTAGCTTCAGCATAAGAATTAGGATCGTCTGTGGCCAAAACTTTGGTCATAAGTGCAAAGTTAGATATAGTTCTATGAGTATCAGAAGGATTACCGATCTCACTACCTGTAGATTCAAGAGTTTTACGAGACAAAACAGGAAGGTTAGAAGGAACATAAGTCACTTCACGAGCTTCGACACATTCAGGTGGAACACTTGAAGAAGAGGGTGAACTAAGATCAACAAAAGTCACATAACTGGAAGAAGGAGTAACAGATATAGGAGTAACATGAGACAATGGAATATTCAGGGTAACATGAGGTTCTATAGACTTAGGTGGTGGAGGGACTTCAATAAATTGAACATCTCTTCGGATTATGACACTCCGATTAGAAGGATCAAAGAAATTGTAATCCTTGAAATCCTCAACATAACCAATGAATATACACTTATGATACTTGGGTTCTAACTTTTTCCATTTGTGATCAGGAATATGAGCCCAACATTCACAACCAAACACCTTAAAGTTACTAATATATGGTTTTCTACCATTCCATTTTTCCTCAGGGGTAACATGCTTAACAAATTTTGTAGGAACTCGATTTAAAATAAAATTAGCACAACTGATGGCTTCAACCCAAAATTTCTTGTGTAATCCTTTAAAATAAAACATACATCTAACCCTTTCAACTAAAGTTTTGTTTTTCCTTTCAGCAACACCATTTTGTTGAGGCGTGTAAGGAACAGTCTTTTGATGTTGAATTCCATGTTTAGATAAAAATGCTTCAAATTATTTCTTAACAAATTCCCCCCCATTATCAGATGTCAAAGTCTTAATCCTTTTACTAGAATCATTCTCAACCAAGGATTTAAATGCTTGAAACTTAGAAAATGTGTCACTTTTATTTAAAAAAAATAAACCCATGATTTTCTACTAAATTCATCAATAAAAGTAAGAAAATAGACTGCATGAGATATAGAGGGAACTTCAAGAGGACCACTCACTATGAATTAATTGCAATGGTTCTTTAGCATGCCAAGCTTTACCCTTATCAAAAAATTCTTTATGATGTTTACCAAGCACACAACCTTCACAAACACATTTAGTAGACGAAATATTAGGCAAGCCATGTACCATTTTAGTTAACATTTGCATTTTACCATAATTCAAATGACCCAATCTTTCATGCAATAATTTATTTAGTTCATATGCATGAGCAACATAGGAATAAAAGGGTTGTCTCTTAGTTGAATTAAAACCAACAAATTTATATAAACCAATATTATGATCAACAGGACGAGAAGAAACTACTTTAAAATTATGGTTGATATCTTTAAGAACATATTTAGCAGGCCAAGCTTGAAATTTATATCCTTTTTGACATGGACAATAAATAGAAAGCAAATTGATGGGCATGTGTTCAACATGAAAAAAATCTTCCAATTGACCATTAGCAACATTAACATTACTAGAACCAATTACGAAAAGTTGTTTACCATCATCTATAGATACTTTCTAAGAGGTGTACATATTATTGTTATAAGATGTAAATAAAGAAGCATTACCAGTCATATGTTTAGAAGCACCATAATCCATTATCCATTCCTCATTAGAAGAAGAACTATTAGATGAAACAACATATGCACATAAAGCTACCTATGATTCATCAGAACCTTTCTTTTTAGTCTTAGACATTAAACGTTTCGCATTAAATCAATTCTTTTCAAGATAGTTAGTTTTACCACAATGTTTACAAGGATGATACACTTTCTTCTTCTTACTAGTTTCATGATATGCATTAGAAGCACGACCATAATTATTAGTATGATTAGAAGTGTGTGAACACGAACCTTTAGCATTATTAAAACGTTTTTTAGGATTCTTATTATGTGCCATAAGAGCTTTATTAGGTGAGACTTGTCCTGAAACAATCAACCTTTCTTGCTCATTTATCAACCCTTTACAAAAATCATCAAAAGTAGGTTTTGTGGTATTTTGAGACAATTCAAGAGCCAAATTCCTAGTTTGGATGAACATGTCAAAACAAGATGACAATTTTTGTTCTACAAGAATTATAAGAGCAGTGTCTATCTTCTTGTAATCTTTACCACAATTATTTAATTTTTCATTTAAAGTTTTCACTTCAGCAAGATATAATTCTACTCTTTCAAAGTTAGTAGGATCTAGCTCAAAAATCTTCTTTTCAAGGTAATAAGCATAAACATCATCATATTTATCAAATAAAGAAGCAATAATTTTCCATACCTCAACCGGTCTATCTTCTGCCTCAATACTTTCCTGAAGACTATCTGAAACCATTTGACCAATGAGCCCTCTTGCTTGATCACATTTATCTTCCCATATTGCCACATCTTTAGTATCACCAGGTTTCTTGTGTTCACCATTAACAATCCTCCATAGATTCTTACTCCTGAGAGCATCAATCAATTTTCTTTTCCATGCAAGATATTTAGGACCAACAATTTCAGGAACATAAGCTACTTTTGAACTCACAATGACATAAAATTTTGACAAGAAAACTAAACCCAAATGCTAGAAATGACAAGAGAAAAAGGTGAATAACAGAAAACTAATAAACTTTACCTATCTGATCTGAAAAAAGATAGAAAATTTACTTACAACCCTTAAAAATAGTGCCAAATAAAGTCACTTCAAGCATAGATTTGATACACCCGGGTTCTGTACAGTGAATTCGTGGTTAGATCTAATAAACACGGTATCTACATAGTGAAATCGTGTGTATGCCGAAGCACACACAGGTTCTGCACAGGAGGGTCGCGTGTATACTGAAGTACGTGCATGTTTATAGTAGATCAGGCGTGGGTATTCCGTAGCAAATGTGGGTTTGTACACTGAAAGCCACAGGTCTGCAGTTTACACGCGGGTTTGAAATAGGCAAGTCGCGGTTACACGCGCTGTCTGTGAAGAAAAGTTGCGGGTGTCCTGTTTTAGGCCAAAAACAGTGCCGATTAATTCGCTAATGGAAACCTGCACAAAGTCTACCAAACTTGGACGAAATTGATAGATATGAAAACTAGAAGAAAGATCTCCTTGAGGAGAATCCAAAAAACATATATATCTACAGAAAAAACATCAAGAGACCCTTGAAAAAATTTCTGCAAAAAAACTACACATCAAAATTAGGGTTATGAGAAAAAAATCTCAAATATGCAGAATCATGCCCAAATTTGAAGAGAAGCCTAATCACTACCAGATAGAAAGCAAATCTACAAAAATAAAGAGTGCCCAGATGAAGATAATAGTTATTGGTTGAAAGCTATAGAAGGTGCTAGATCATAGCAACTAGCTCTGATACCATGTCAAAGTTATAGATCTAGCTAAACTAGCTTACCTATCTAAACAACCAATAACATATATCAACATAAATAAGAACATAAAGAGAACAATGAAAATAATACACCAGATATACATGGTTCACCCAATTGGGCTATGTCCACGGGAAGGTTTTCACAACGCTTCCGCTTGTCATAGTTATAGATCTAGCTAAACTAGCTTACCTATCTAAGAAACCAATAACATATCAACACAAATAAGAACATAAAGAGAACAAGCAAAATAATACACCCGATATACATGGTTCATCCAATTGGGCTACATCCATGGGAAGGTTGTCTTCTATTATCACCAGAAATCTCCTTAAATCTTACAAAGAGAGCAACTCCAAATAACCCCAATACAATATAGCAGAGAGCTTGTGAGCACAATAGAATGTGTTGTGATAGTATGATGGATGATGTTATGTGACTCCCTTGACCCTAGTATATACCAAGAGACGTGGATGAATTACTCTCACATATGGCATGTGGGATGATATAATTCTCCATAATAACACCTTTTTATATAATCAAAGGATATCAAGAGTATACTTTACCATATTAAATATGTTATATAATGTATTACTCTTTTACATAAGATTGTGGACAAATTCCGACATAATACAAAGACATTATTACCTTCCAAGGAATATAATATATTCCAACATGTACCAACTTAGAAAAGTACAAAATATTTCTAGTCACATTGTACCACAACCCAATGTAATGTTGTCTTGGGCTAGTCATAAATACAACACACACTTTTAGTAGAATTGAACCATGGTAGGAGAATATTACCATATCTTCTTGTTCATGATTATATTAAGAATCTAAATATTTTTATTTATACTAAAACCATATATATATTTTTATAAATATTATCTATATTAATATATCATAACTAGAAGTTGTAAAGTGATTTAGGCGCAATTTATCCAATATATTAATATATCATAGTCCATATCCCATCCATAGCTAGAATTGAGATTAGTTGTCTATTGGAATTTTATATCTTGGATCTAATCAGAGTACTAAATGAACAAAAATTGTTTGTGATTTTTAATGACCAATACAATTTGTCTTGCGCTAGTTCTCTTTTGTTGTTTGATTATCCTACTTGCTTATCGTGAAGCTTTGAAGCTTATGTGCTAAAATTGTATGGTTTTGATTTGTTGAGTAATTGTTAACTACTCTTATAAAGCTTTAATACATATATGATGATAATGGCTTAACACTAGTACATACAAGGTCAATATTCGACGACATTTTTACCTTATGAATATATTTGTATGTTATACTTATATTGATTTAGTGGATTTTTGTTGTAATAGGTTATTACAATGCCAACTCCAGCATAATTAAGGATGCTTTTTGAGATAAGGGCGTGATTAGAGGGAAAGGGTGATGTGTAATTTTATTGCCCTTGATGTGAATGCAGGGGCTTTAATGGAAGAAGACTTTTAATAAAAGGAATTTAAATACATTGGGGGGAGTAAGGGCACGTTGAAGGGAGGCATGAATATCATCCCATGGTCAGTTATTCATTATAGGTCTTTGTATATATTGATTGTTTTTATAAATTTTTCTTTCGTTTTAATATTTGTTATATACTCTAATTTTATTTGATTGCTTGTATTATTTATAAAGACAAATCCTCCTAAGTATGTGACATTGCCTAATGTGGCAAGTATTTGTAGAAATAATATTGTACAAGTTGAGGAACATGGTATGGATATTGAAGACCAAGTAAATCCAATGAAAGAAAATGACACTAATAATACTGTTGAGGATGATGGGACAACTAGATTGATCCAAGACATCTTTAATGCTCCCATGGATGAGGTCAACAACTTGGATGAGGAAAACTTGTAGGATGAGGACAACGATGATAAATATGTTTATGATGTACCCCTGCTTCAGAGGGCCACACGACCCCTTTATGAAGACTCAAAAAAATATTCTCTCTGTTGTAATGTTGTTGGTGAACTTGAAGGTATTGAATGGTTTGTAAAACATGTGCCTCACACAAATCCTAAGGTACGCAATATAATTCATCACATATACGTAAATGTTGACTTTTTTTCTTTATTTTTAATGTTAATGAATGTGTAAATTAAGGATGCAATATTTATACTGATTACTATTATTTACATTAACTAGTTATTTTTAATGTTGTAGATTGATAGGTGAATTTTTCTTACCATTGCCAAATAAGTTACCTCACACACACTGAGTATGATCTTCCATTATGAAAGACATTGGAATGGATTATCATGCTATTGATGCATGTCCCAATGATCATAATATATATTATAGACAATATGCATTGGAAACAAAATGCCTGGAATGTCAAATTAGTAGATATCGAACTGATCAAGTAACAAATAAGGTGCCTCACAAGATTCTTTGATATATTCCCATAATTCCATGTTTTAGCGTCTGTTCAGGTGCCAAAGCATGACCTAGCCTATGGATTGCCATGCACGGAACATAAGTGAAGATGGTGTTATTTGAATGTCTGCATATGGTTCTATATTTATAAACATCGAAGAACAATGAGCGATTTTTAAAGAAGAACCTTGTAATATTAGGCTTTCATTGGCAACTGATGATGTCAATCCATTTGGTGAGATCATGTCTATTTAGTTAGTGTGGTGCATTTTTGTTATAAACAATAGCATTCCTCCTTGGATGTCAATAGAGAGGGAGCACACAATGTTCGCAATGATTGTTCTAGATCGATATTTGTTTATAACGATATTTGTTTGAACGCAACCTTTTATTTTCCTTTTTTGTTGCATAATTTCATACATATACACAAGGTAGAAATTATGTGTATTTTAAACCATTAATTAGGTAAGTACAAAGTGAAATATATGAATGTACATATTGAGCCTCTTGTTGACAAGCTACTAAAGTTATGGGTTGGCATCACTATGCACGACATCTATAGACCAACAAGGCAAAGGCAATTTCAATTCCATGGAATACGGTCATGGACAATTCATGATTCCCTAGGGATAACACATTTTTGTGGTATGTAACACACTCCTGCACTTTAATAGTATATAATTTTATGATAATATCATGCTTGTTTTTTAAATAATTCATTGTTATATAACTAATACTGACATTAATCCATATCTTGCAGGTCTTCAAACAAATGGTAAATTTGTTTGTCTAGTTTGTGGTCCTAGGATGAAATCTTGTTGTTCAAGAAGTTTATGAAAGAAGGTGCTTGATGAATATATGCACTTTCTCCCTAAGAACCATAGGTATTGAACTACCGAAAAACATCTTTTTAATGGGAAAAAAGAGACTGCGATAAAACCACAAAGAATGACTCATCACCTATGGAAGTTGGAATATAATCGAAATCATCAACGTAAGCAAATAATCTATGCATCATATGCAATGATTTACAATTTTGAATTGTGTTGAATTTTCATGTTTATTGTATCTAACGATCATTATTTTGTAATTTCAATTATGTTTCATAGAGTCATCAAGGCATTGGTCGAGTTCCACGAGGAATGAAAAGTTAACCCAAATAATTCAGTAGGTATCCTTACTATGAGCACCTACAATTAGCTAATTTGTTTGATACAATGCATATCGGGAAGAATGTAACATAAATGTTGTAGAGAATATTAGATGGAAGGAGTGATAAAGAAAAATTATCAAAATTTATAGTGATATTCAGGAAGCCAACAATTCATTGCAAAATATGATTGATTCAAATAGCAATGGCGTAGACCAAAATAGTCTTCCATTGTTATTTACAGAGTATGAAAGCGATGTTGTAAATGTTAAAATTCAATATGCTAAGACAGAAAATAGCAGCATTACATTTCATTTCACAATAATAGCATATACAGGATCACTGAAGAAACAACAAGCATAGCATAAACACAAGAGACAGAGATTTATCCTGGGAAACCCTCATGGGGTAGAAAACCCAGTAAAGCTTCCTCAATATAGATGACCAGCAATATACAAAGATGCAAACCCTGAGCATAAGATCCTTCTTCTCCATAGCAGACCTCTCCTCCACATGTGCGCCTTTCTCAAGTGAGAGTGTGCGTATAATGAGGAACACACCTCCTCTATTTATACACTTCTTTGATATGTATTTTACACAAGTACATGTAGGCTCGTATTTAACCATTAGGTTAAATACCCCATTATAACTGATTGGGCCGACCCCTCTAGGGTGGTCTAATAACCCTTTGACCCACATAACACATTTAGGGCCGACCCCCACTAGGGAAGTCTAATAACCCGAGTTACCACATTCCGACGGAGGAATAAACATCTCCGGATATACAATAAGATCTTCACGGAGGAATGAATCATCTCCGGAATAATAAAGTACAAATATAATATTCTTTGAAGTTACAATATCTCAACACTCCCCCTTAACGAGAAGGATATTATAACAGCATCTGCCCGAGCAAGGAGTCATCAACATCATACATGATACATCTATAAATCACTGGAAGCTTTCTCAACATCATCAGTAACTCAAGCAGTTACTGGAACATCACTGTCAACATCAATCATCAACATCACGATCTTTAGCATCGTCTTCATACGATCAACAGCATCGTCATCACACGATCAGCAGCATCGTCATCACACGATCAACAGCATCGTCATCACACGATCAGCAGCATCGTCATCACACGATCAGCAGCATCATCATCACACGATAAGCAGCATCGTCATCACATGATCAGCAGCATCATCATCACACGATCAGCAGCATCATCATCACACGATCATCATCATCATCGTCACACGATCATCATCATCATAGTCACACGATCATCAATATCGTCATCACACGATTATCAGCATCGTCATCACACGATCATCAGCATCGTCATCATACGATCATCAGCATCGTCATCACACGATCATCAGGATCGTCATCACACGATCAGCAGCATCGTCATCACACGATCATCATCATCATCGTCACACGATCATCAACATCGTCATCACACGATCATCAGCATCGTCATCACACAATCATATTTACAGGATGATCAATCCTGCTCTCTTTAGGACATGAGTCCATGGATGATGCAATCCAGATCAAGTTCCAGGATGATCAATCCCTATCACAACTACAGAGCCAGCCCTGTTTCATGCTGGATGTATCACAACTACAGAGCCAGCCCTGTTTCATGCTGGATGTATCACAACTACAGAGCCAGCCCTGTTTCATGCTGGATGTATCACAACTACAGAGCCAGCCCTGTTTCATGCTGGATGTATCACAACTACAGAGCCAGCCCTGTTTCATGCTGGATGTATCACAACTACAGAGCCAGCCCTGTTTCATGCTGGATGTATCACAACTACAGAGCCAGCCCTGTTTCATGCTGGATGTATCACAACTACAGAGCCAGCCCTGTTTCATGCTGGATGTATCACAACTACAGAGCCAGCCCTGTTTCATGCTGGATGTATCACAACTACAGAGCCAGCCCTGTTTTATGCTGGATGTATCACAACTACAGAGCCAGCCCTGTTTCATGCTGGATGTAACCTAGAGTAATTCTAGGATTTGTCACGTACATTTTGAACCGAGGTCCAGGGACGATTCAGTCCTGTCGTTCAGTTATCGGAGACCTCATGTCTACGGCTCTTCTTTAGGACTGAAGTCCGGGAATGATCCAATCCCCTCACATGTTCATCAAGAACTTCATTATCGAAGACATACGTCTACGGCTCTTCTTTCGGACTGAAGTCCAGGAATGATCCAATCCCTTCACATGTTCATCAAGAACTTCATTATCGAACACATACGTCTACGGCTCTTCTTTCAGACTGAAGTCCAGGAATGATCCAATCCCTTCACATGTTCATCAAGAACTTCATTATCGAAGACATACGTCTACGGCTCTTCTTTCGGACTGAAGTCCAGGAATGATCCAATCCCTTCACATGTTCATCAAGAACTTCATTATCGAAGACATACGTCTACGGCTCTTCTTTCGGACTGAAGTCCAGGAATGATCCAATCCCTTCACATGTTCATCAAGAACTTCATTATCGAAGACATACGTCTACGGCTCTTCTTTCGGACTGAAGTCCAGGAATGATCCAATCCCTTCACATGTTCATCAAGAACTTCATTATCGAAGACATACGTCTACGGCTCTTCTTTCGGACTGAAGTCCAGGAATGATCCAATCCCTTCACATGTTCATCAAGAACAGAACATGTATCCTCATCATCAAAACATGTATAACCACAACATGTATCATCATCATCAAAACATGTATAACCACAACATGTATCATCATCATCAAAACATGTATACATCACAACATGTATCATCATCATCAAAACATGTATAACCACAACATGTATCATCATCATCAAAACATGTATAACCACAACATGTATCATCATCATCAAAACATGTATACATCACAACATGTATCATCATCATCAAAACATGTATAACCACAACATGTATCATCATCATCAAAACATGTATAACCACAACATGTATCATCATCATCAAAACATGTATACATCACACCAAAACATGTATACATCTAGCATGTATATCAATACATCTATCATCAAAAGCATGTATAAGTAAAGCTAAGTATTCTAAGTATAAGAGTCCTAAATCTAAATATTTCTAAGTAACTGGGTGTAGATAACAGGTTACCTCATCAACGACCTTGATGTTTGATGAGACAATCTCATCAGTAGTGACTATACTACTCCCCCTTTCGAGGAGGGTCCTTTTGAACTACACCAAGCTTGTCTCGGAAGTATTCAAACTTCACTCGAGACAGAGGTTTGGTTGGTAACTTCTTCACTTGACGTAGAGGCTTGGTTAGTACAATGGTAACCTGTTACAAATTCAAACTTTTAGAGTTCCTTTCTGTGTCATATCTTGTTAGTTCCCTATGTTCTTTGACTTATCATGGAACACTAGATTCTATGTCATCTTGATACAACTCTAATTATCACATAGGATCTCAGTTGGTTCTATCTCTAAGTCAAACAATCCTAAAGCCAAACTTCTTCACAATTAGCAGAGCAAGCAGCCATATATTCCGCTTGTGCTGAGAGCCACACCAGACTGCTTCCATCTAAACCACGAGATCATGGCTAATCCCAGACAATAACATCCTCTCGATGTGTTCTTCTTGTCTGATACACTTCCTGCCCAAACAGAATCTGAATAGCCATCTGAAGTCATGATCTTCAAGATAGCATAGATCAAATTCTATCGTGTCCTTTATGTGCCTCATCACATACTTTGCAACTATCAGGTAAACACATCTAGTTTCCACTAGATACTAACTCAAGGTGTTCATAACAAAGCATATATCTTAACCTAGTATATGTTAGATATATCAAAGACCCAATAATTTGACTGAACAGAGTTATATCCACTAATTCTGATGAGTTATCCCCTAACAGCTTCAAGTTGGAATCCATAAGAGTGGCCATTCCAACACCTCAAGTCATATTTCTCATCATACTTTCCCTGGTTGAGAAATATTCCTTCTGAGCCTTGCCATACTTCCAGACCTAGGAAGTAAAGCATCAAATTGAGATCTTTCATTTTTCATTTCTGCATTGAATGATCTTCTGCATATCTATCTGTGCCATCTCTCGTTAGATGGGTCTACTGATATGAGCCTCAATATCATTCGAACTCTGTGGTGAGTTCCTTCTTGCATCCATGTCATGTGTGTATCATATTCAACCTTGTGGCAAAGGGTTGAGATCCACATCACCCATGGTGAACATTAAGCTTATCAAATTATTATCGATCCTAGGTACCTATACAGAACCTGATTCATACTTCTTCTTTAATTACACCATACTTGGAGCAAACATCTTGTCGTGATTCTCTTCCCCTTTCTAAGAGAATCTTCTAGCCATGAGCCTTCTATATTTTGTTTGATTTGTAAATCTTCTTGTTTGAACATCCACCACTTGTACGATGTCCATCATTCTTCATGACCTTTCCTACAAATCAAAATTAAGTACATGATTAGTAATACTTCATAATCATCAAAAGATAACCCATTATGCATACAGATATTATTTACATAGTGATGTAACTATTTTGACCAATACTTTGGCACAACACTTTCCCATATCCTGTATGCATACAGTGGCTATCTAGATGCCTTCCATCTCTACCAGAACATACTATCGAGAGTGTGCACAACTCTCAGCATGTCAGCAAGGAGGTTTCATTCTAGACAAGCAACAATGGAATGTTTGTCCAAACATATGCACATTAGTTGTATACTGTTCAATGCTCTATGAATGTTTACACTCAGCATTATATATATTCTAGGAATACAAATATGTATGCAGGCAATATCATTACTATTTCAAATAGCAACTCAAATACTTATCTTTTATGTTTGTGTGGCTGCCTCCCGCTTGATCTTCTGTATGTCTTTTGAACTTCTATTCATTCTGTACCACTGTGCATGCTCAAGAGTCATCCTCATGATCTCATACACAAACATACACTCATTAGTATATTCTAAATGCTATCAAAACATTATAGTACTAAATACTCTTGAAAAAGTATAGTCATGATTATAGTTAATAAACATTAGTATTCAAGATTTCAGGGAAGTCTTCTTTTACTCATGCATATCATTGATAAAAGATATAATATGCATAATCCCTTGATTACTAACTTTATGAATAAGCATAACCAATCATTCCAAGTATACTTATATAAGGGATCCTAACACAAGGTAAGATTCATGGGAAACATACCTGGATTAGTATACCTACTTGGTTATGTACAACATACCTAAACAATCTCTTCAATGATTTAGAGATCCTGAGCTAGAACCTGCATGTCTCATAGGTTAAGCATAATATAACAAAGTCATACATACCTCGTAAGTAGAACAAAGATTATGGATGAGTCTTTGTCTTCATGTTTTCATGATCATGGAGCCTGATTTGTCTTTTGTGATGTACCTGTATCTTGTTAGCAGACAACCTCAACCTCACACAACACCATAATGCATTAGTATAATCATAAGTGTCAACACCCTAACCAATGAAGGCATTCATAATTTTGTTAAGGTGATACAACAAATCTAAAATCAAGATTGTACTAACTGTAATAACATGAAGACAAACATACCATAAACTTAATCATGAACAAATCTCAAAACATACCTCGATGAGTCATACCTATCGAGATCGCTTGTAATCTCCTTATGTAAAGCCTTAGCCTCATCTCCCTCTGAAACATGAACTCCTTCACTTATGTAGGTGACCAATCCATCTTCTTCTAGGATTAACCCTATCCACTTGATTTGCAAGAACTAGACCTGGAGCTGGATATGGGTTTGTCAGAGAAACCCCAAAAATTCAAACTTTGAATTTCAAACTTCCGAAAGGATAGAGATATGCGCCTTGATGAGCTGATCAAACTGATATATTCAGAATTTGAAGACTGCAAAGTTTTACTCCTCAATTTTGCCTTTGAAACTTTCGGATTCACTAGACGTGACCCTGAACTGGGGTTTGATGAAGCCCACTCTTTTGCCCCATCAAAAAGTTTGATCCAAAGCTCTAAGCTTCTATTTTTCTGAGGAGCTTCCAGCCGTGGTCACAGATTTCAAAAATTCCCATTTTTACAGAAGCCCTAATTTTCCGCTTTTCTGATCAAAGTCCCGAACTAGGGTCTAATCAAGCCCGGCCTTCTGCCCAACCAAAAATTCTGATCTTGGTCTCCAAATTTCTATTTTTATGAGTAGCATCCATCCGTGGTCTCCGATTACAAAAATTTCAACTTTCTCCAAAGCCCTAAATTCCGGAAGTCATGAATGAAGGTACCAAAAAATAATTCTGTTTTGACAGAAATATGTACATGATTGTTTCTGGTGTAACTCTGAAATTTTTGATCCACAGGGTCTGAAAAAGTTTCCTGAGATAGCCTGACCTGTTATCTTTCCATACTGACAGGTCTGACCTCAATTGGATTCTCTGAGAGAGAGTTATGCCAAATGTCGCAACGTGACCTGTTTTGGGAAAATACAGGAGAGCGAACTTGTACGGCATGCCACGTGTCACTGTTCGACCTTCGGCCTCTGAAAACGTTTTCTGACATAGCTCGGCCTGTTATCTTTCCATTCTGATAGGTCTGACCTCAATTGGATTTTCTGAGAGAGAGTTATGCCAAGTGTCGCAACGTGACCTGTTTATGGGATAATACAGGAGAGCGCACTTGTACGGAGTGCCACGTGTCACTGGTTCAACTTCGGCCTCTGAAAAAGATTTCTGAGATAGTGCAGACTGTGTACTACCTGTCACTTTTTACGAAATTTTATTTGGAGCTTCCTAGCCCAAGATATGACCTTTTTCCCAAGGTCACCTGATTTTGACTCAGATCTGGAAGAGGCAGAAACCCTATATGGTACAGATCATAAATCACAAAGTACAACGAATTAGAGGTTGTCCTTTGGACACAAGGTACCTGGAGATTTTAGCTTCGTCCTGTAACAATTTCAGATCCGAAAAATTCGCCAAAACGGATTTATAGCGAAAGTGCTACGATGACTGGTTTTTTCTATGTAAAACCCTAACCTTCAAATTGTCGTAAGTAAAGCAAGTGTCTTTAGTGCCATACCTTGTCTTCCTTCAGGTTAGCTCTGATACCATGTTAAAATTCAATATGCTAAGACAGAAAATAGCAGCATTACATTTCATTTCACAATAATAGCATATACAGGATCACTGAAGAAACAACAAGCATAGCATAAACACAAGAGACAGAGATTTATCCTGGGAAACCCTCATGGGGTAGAAAACCCAGTAAAGCTTCCTCAATATAGATGACCAGCAATATACAAAGATGCAAACCCTGAGCATAAGCTCCTTCTTCTCCATAGCAGACCTCTCCTCCACATGTGCGCCTTTCTCAAGTGAGAGTGTGTGTATAATGAGGAACACACCTCCTCTATTTATACACTTCTCTGATATGTATTTTACACAAGTACATGTAGGCTCGTATTTAACCATTAGGTTAAATACCCCATTATAACTGATTGGGCCGACCCCTCTAGGGTGGTCTAATAACCCTTTGACCCACATAACACATTTAGGGCCGACCCCCACTAGGGAAGTCTAATAACCCGAGTTACCACATTCCGACGGAGGAATAAACATCTCCGGATATACAATAAGATCTTCACGGAGGAATGAATCATCTCCGGAATAATAAAGTACAAATATAATATTCTTTGAAGTTACAATATCTCAACAGTAAAATGGGTCATTCGGAAAATGAATTTTCCCACGATATTTTTTTCAAGCATAAAGCATATCTTAATGAAGAAAGGTGAATTTGGTGGGGTAAAAACTCACAACTAGCAAACCTAAGGTAATTATTTTGGTATCTTTCTATATATATTGGCTATACTTCTTTTTATCTATTTTAATTTTGTTTCATTTAAAATAAAATAATGATTCTTTTTTTGTTACAATATGTTCTACTTCTATGTCTCCCTCACAGCTTTAACAACAACATAAAACATCTTATATATGATCTTGGAAAATACATGAGGTAAATCATGGTTTATATGTAGAATGTTTGTTGCAAAAATTGTTGACATGTGTTTTACTTGCAATGTATATACTATTTTTGTTGAAACCTGTGTTTTGCATGTATCATGTGCAGGTGGTTATCATCTGAAGAAATACATAAAGAAGATATAAAATATTGGAGGAGAGGTTCCTTGGCTAATGTGTGAAATGCAAAAGTATCTAACTCCATCATTTTTCAATGTGCAAGAACACTACCTCATAAACCAAGTTGAGGAAATTGAGTGTGTGGACCTATACACAAGGTCAATGTGGATGGTGGAGAGGCAATTGAAGTCATTGAAGGATTTCATTAGATAAAGAACACGTCTTGAGGGTTCTATGGTGGAGGGATATATGGTATATCAATCCTTGGTGTATATTAGTTAATATCTTCCTAAATTAGCAGCAAATATGAAGGTGCCTCGCGTTTGGCATGTCAACTCCGTCAACAAATTTTAAGGGGAGGCTCTGGTTGGGAAAGGTAGAATGATGAAAGTGAAAGGTATAAATTAAATGGTTGAGATCTATAATATTTTTTATTATTAATTTTATCTGTTTTTACCTATTTAATTTATATTTTCCATCAATTATTAATATTCTTTATTCTTATTAATTCTCATTCTTTTTTCATATAGTTGGTCGAGAGTGGGATGCACTACATTTATACATTACAAACAATATTGATTGGATGAAGGTATGGATATAAAAATGTATCCGATGTGGTGGTAGGTTCTCATGAGAAGGGGTGATACATTAGTTAAAGGAGCTCACTGTAATCAAGATCCCAATCTTATGCAGAGGGAAATTGATTTAGCAAATAGGTAAGCATATTCACCCACATTTTTAGTTATTTTCCATTATATTAATGTAATTAGTGGTTTATCGTTTTTTAAATATTTACTAGGTCTAAATATGTTTATGAATTGACATTTCATTTTTTACGTGTTGGGCATATTGTAGTTGAAACACCACAAGGCTATATGGTGCAATGGTCATAAATTTTGCATCAAAAAAGTTGGTTGACAAGAAGAAAACCTTAGATTGTGGGATAACTGCATTCTTTCGGGTCACTAATGTTTCCTCTATAAGCGATAGATATCCTAATCACAAAATTGCCTCCCATTTCTAGATGTTCTAATCACAAAATAGGAAGATGGTTCTCTTTCCCACCAGGTATACCGAAAGCCAACTCATACAGATAGATATGTACATACTAACTCACACCATCACCCTTCCCAAAATCTTAGTATCCTACATATACTTGCGATGAGAGCTGTTAAAATCTCAGATTAAGAACACTTAGACGAAGAATTAAGGCATTTAAAAAAATCTCTCCAAAATAATGGGTATAGTAAGAAGGATATAATGAGAGCTATTAATAAAGTGTAATGTCCCCAATTAAATAATTTTCAGATAAACAATTAAGTTGGCCTATCCAATTCCTAATCGTTATGTGGGAAAATTAAAATATTGATATTTAATCCCAATGCCTATAGTTTCTCATGGAAATTCAAAATTCAAAATTGATGGCGGAAAATAGGTCAATAAATTATGGAAAAATCATTAATTGCTCCAAAATGAAGTGGCATGGGGTCCTAGTTGGACTTGGGGGTGCATAAGTGGATATGTGGGGTCCACATGATGGAATATTCCTCCTTTACACATGGAATCACCCTCAAATTCAAATTTTGAAGGATAAGTAACTCCCATGGGGAAGGTGAAGAGTCACATGGTTATTTTCAGTCTATGACAGATTCAATGACAACCTATAACATATATGAAAACTTATAACAATAATCAGGTCTTATGACAACTTATGACAACCTATGACATGTTGCAGGTCCTAAATTTAGCTAAGGAGGGAACTAGAGGAGAAGGGTGGGCCCACATGCTAATGTAACTTCCTCAAAATCAAGCTAAGCCTCTCAAATTCGAATTTCCAAGGTAGATGGAGTTATTGTTTGGACAAATAAAATTAGAGAGGAATTAAATGGGTCCCAATGTGTCATTCTCTCATAAAAATAACATTTATTAATATTTTATTAAATATTCTGAGAGAATTCTAGAATGAGGGGGAAATGCTCCATGAAGATTTATAAAATGGATGAAGACACAAGTGAAAGGGATTTTGGATCATTGTTGTTTTTTTTCACTATTGAATATCTTAGCTTGTCCATTTCACTGTGGGAATTTACCTTCCCTGCCATTGATCTAGTTTTGGTGGTGAAAGATTCCACCCAAGCTAGTAGAGAGGAGAAAATCATCCAAATCTTTTCATTGTGCTTCATTGCAGCTGATTATTGAGGGAAAAAATCACTTTCAAATTTCTCTACAGATATTTATTGTAGGTTATATGTTCATATACAGTAGTGGGGTCAAAATCCTATCATTTGGAGTTTCTTTCTATTGATTTAGAGCTTGGACCGATGTTGGTGGGCCGAAATGGAGGTTCTGGTTTCGATACTTTTGAGCATTTCTAGGTTGTGAGACTTATTCCATTGCATTCCAAGCATCATTTCCAATGGGAAACACTTTTTTTTGACTCAAAAAGGTTTCTGTATGCCCGAGATATCAACATTTTACCAAATCTACTCTATTCAGCATCTCTTCCGGTGGAGGGGCACACCACTACTTCTCTATCTCTACATTTCTTGGATTTAGAGCTTCTGTAAGAGACATATATTGTTGTAATAAGTATATTTACTGTCTCCATACATTCCTAATAAATATTTACAGAGCTTTTCATCATATGGTGTTCAATGTTCAAGCTTATGGGTGATTTATGTGCAAATCTACTAGTATGGTTAAGCAATCTTAAGACAATGTGTATTAAATTTTCATATCAGCTCTCTAAAGTTTGTTGTTAAGTTATTTTTGTTGATTTTGGATTGTCATTATTGAATTGGATCTGTTTGGGAAGACTTGGGCTGATTGGGAAACGCTTGGGTCAAGTTGAAAAACTAGTATTCGAATGTAGGGGAAATCGAGCTAGTTTCTCACTAGTCTTGAGAGGGTGTCTTTCATACTTCTTTGGAAGTTCTATGGAGTCTATAAGTGGGTCAGATAGTTTCATTTGAGTCTATTTGAGTCAATTAAATTTGTATTTGGAGAATTTGAGTTGCTCTGGTAGTGTTTGGGAAGAGTTGGAAACCTCGTGTTCAGTGTGGCCAAAATTGAACTAGTGTTCCTAGTTTCTTTACCAGCTTCCAATTTTATATCAGATCTGATTTGGGACACATATCGGTGGACTCTAAACACTTTGATGAGATTCACACCTGTAATGGAAATCAGAAATATACATACACTCCATTGTTGCTAAACGAAAACATCTCATAAGCCTTCATAAGCCATTGTTTGGGAAAAAGTTGAAAATAAACATAATTAAAGTTGGAACCTTGGAGATAATATTCCTAATTTCTGATTGGGCACATTACATAAAGCCAAGAGTTCGATTAATGAGCATAAACACCCTAAGCAAGATGACACGATGATAAGAGCATTTCTCCCAACATTCAAGGAACTACTGATAGGATTGCAAAAATCCTAAAAAGAAAATATATAAAAACATATTTTCTCCCTCTTAGCTCCCTTCGAAAGATCCTAGATAAAGCAAAAGACCCAGTCGATCCCAAACTTAAAAAAGGTGTTTACTGATTCCCTTGCTCCTGTGGTGACTTATACATTGGTGAAACATGATCGTTCAATAAAAAATCGATTGAAATAACACTGTACTGACACCATTCACGGCAGGGTAAAAACGTCAGTTGTTGCTGAACACTCATTAAAAAATAATGATCATTTGTGCATTGAAGAAGCTCGTGTTATAGCCCTTGGATATCATTACTACAAAAGACGCCTAAGGGAGGCAATTGAGATTGAGAAAAATCCTAATAATTTCAACATGAATGATGGCCTAACCCTTAAGGACACTTGGAAACCAATCATTCATTCCCTAAAAAGCTCAAGATAAACCCTAATAAATAATTATTAAGTAAATATGCTAATAATCATCATCAAGTATTATATATTAATTATTAATACTTTATGGTTAATTATGATTTGCTACTATTATTAATAATGCATTAATAAATACATGAAGCATTAATTATTAATGGATTAAGTATTAATTATTAAATGAAGCATTAATGTTTAAATAAGATCTATTAATTCATTAGTTTTACTTATAAATTATTAATAGGTTAAGTGTTAAATTGATATATTTTAGCTTTTAAGAGCACATATTATAATCAACTAATAATAATTACTATCATGGAGTATTAAGTTCTAAATTATTAATAAGTTTTGCTTATTAAAGTATTTATTAATATTATTAACATTTATCAAGGATGAGCATTAAGTCGACTAGGGTTTAAGTTAACATATAGAAACCTACTTATTGAAACCATATACCTTCTTTTTCATTGAGGCATTCTTTCTCTTGAGGATGGACTCTACTCCTGAGTCTAAAACACGTCAAGTATACTCATCTCTTACACAGGTTTCCAATTTGCTTCTAGAAATGAATTCTTCCTGTGAAAGCCTAAACCAACACATTATAATATACTGCGTTGTATAACTATATGTTTTTTTTTGTAAGTTGGATAGTAAAATTATATTATGATACAAAAAAGGTTACAATCATCATGAGAGTTTGAATATAGCATTCTGGAGCTGCTCATGGTACCAATATTACAAAAAAAGGCACTGTAAACAGGCCTAGAGATATAGACTAGATAACCACCAAACAGGAAAGACAGGAACAAAGGGTAACTCTGGACTAGATAGAGATAAAAAAAACAAAAATAAAGAGCATCAAAACCAGAAGTGTTGTGCTCATAACAAGCCGCTTCACGAACTGGCCTCCACATCTTTTGAGCCATGAATGTCCTCAGAGATGGGGCAAGGGCCGAAGAAGTCATCTGTCCACTGCTGCTCCGGGAGCTTGATGGGTAGAGGCTCGACTTTGCGTGGGAGAATTTCCTTGGCCTATTCCTTGCGGATGTGCTTGTCATGAGTGACAACAATGGTGGAGGGAACCAAAGAAGAAGTCCCAGGAGGGGAAGCACCTTGAACTACCACTGTAGCAGGAGAGTCAGGACCAGAGATGTGGCCATGAGAAGGAGCGACATCCTCAGAGGCAGTGAGGCCCATGGAACAATGTAAGGAGCTGTCGATAGCCTGCGCAACCCCTTCATTGACAATGCCTTTATTTTGAACAACAATCACCTCTGCAGAACCTGCAATGGGACCCTCAGGACCAACGCCTATCGGTGGGACAGGATGTGGAAACAAGGAGTATCTGCGACCCATGAGGCTAGCTTCCAACGCGACGAGAACCCCATCCAAATGTGCCATATTGGACCTGGTGTCCATAATGTCCATCTTTGCCAAGTTCCATTTGGTAAGCATCTCCTCCACCAAAATACCGATCATGTTTTTAAGAAGCCAATAGTGATTCACCTGAGTACCTGGGCTGCCAAATGAAAGAATTTCCGCAATGCTGTGCGACTCCCAGTCGTTAACCAAACAGGGAACCATCATAGAAACATTATCCTTGTATCCAATATTAGCAGGAATCTCCTTCTCGGCCGCAGACACCATTTTTCCAGAGCCATGGCCGGAGCTGCACTTGGAGGTGCCTTGCGTGCGCTTCATGGCAATGTTGGAAACTTCATAGGGGGACTGAGGAGGGGCTGAGGTTTCTGCAGTGGAAGCTAACAGTGAATAACGGAGGAGGGTAATGACCACAGGAGGATGAATGTGTATCTTCATATCCCAGAGGGGGCCTCTGGGAGGGAGAGACTTCGCACGAGAGCGATTAATGGTGAGGTGAAACTAGCGAGGGGGAGGGGACATAGGAAGCTGGTCTGACATTAATGCCACCCACCAGACCATGTGGGCGAGGAGACCCAGAGTGTATGAGAAGGACAGCTGGAGGAAGGTCAAGTCGATAGTAAATGCAGGCATCTTGGGAGAAGCCCAGCCTAGGAGCTGGTGCTGGGGGGAGGTGCCATGTCCGCTCCTATAATCCCGCTGGCAGTCGAGGTGTCACCCAGATCCGGGGTTGTATAACTATATGTTGTATAGAACATGCCATTTTATTTGCAATCACAATACGTTTACCAATGGATATCCACCTAATCACACCATATCTAATCGAAGTTGCATTATGAATACCTCTAGATATGCAATATGAACTCTGGCTGTAGGTTGTATTAAGATATCTATAGTGTGCTATTTTGAAGTTGGTGACCAAGATGCTTATGATTTAAAGAAATCAACTTTGTACTTTTCTCACATGAGTCATCCTTGAGTCTTGAAATCATCCCATACTGTCAAGGCATGCACCTAGTCTAAACATGTCAAATTTCAATGCATATAATTATAGTTTGAAGAAATTTAAACATTGGTCCCATTCATTGCTCACTATACGGGGTCGACATGAGCCAATTATTATTCTATTTATCAAATAACTTCCATTCACATTTCATAAAAAGAGATGGTTGTGCCTTACTATCTCTCTACACAATATTTCCAATGAGCCATATTCTTTCTACACATATTTAACGACGACAATGATGATGAGGATAGTGGGTTATATGTTAGAAGTCCCTCATTTCTGGAAAGTTTCAATGAATATGCTATAGGAACAACGAACATGTTTATAAAAAATTCATCGCAATACAATGGCAATGATGATGAAAAATACAATGATGATATAGGCGATGACCATGATCTTGTAAGTACGTGATGCACCGCTTGGAGTGCACAAGGATGATGACTGTGATTATAACGATGGAGGCGACATAAATAATTAACATGACCATGAATATGGATGGCATTAGTGATGGGTGTTCCAGGAGTTTCATGACATTTTGAGAGAGTTTCAATGAATATTCTACATATGGGAATGACAAATGATGACAATGAGACATACATGATGAACATTGATGGAAACGAGGATGATGTTGAAGGTTATGTGGGGAAACAAGTCATCCTTGAGTCTTGAAACCCTCTCATACCATCAAGGCATGCACCTAGTCTAACCATGTCAAATTTCGATGCATAGAGGCCCAGTTTGAAGAAATTTTAATGTTGGCCCCATTCATTGCTCATTGTGCGGGGTTGACCTGAGCCATATTTTTCTTTAACTATTGTGACGATGATGAGTATGGTGGGTTATATGTCAAAAGTAGCTCATTTTTGGAAAGTTTTGACAAACATATTATACGAATGATGGACATGTTCATTGAAACTTCGTTGCAATACAATGGCAATGATGATGATAGTATAGGCGATGACCGTGATCTTGTAAGTACGTGATCCACCACTTGGAGTGCATGAGGACGATGATTGTGATGACAATGATAGAGGCAATGGAAACAAATAGCATGACCATGCCAATGGATGACATTGGGGACATGAGTTATCCTTAAGTCTTGAAACCCTACCGTACCATCAAGGCAAGCACCACACATGCACCTAGTCTAACCATGTCACATTTCAATGCATACATGCACAATTTGAAGAAATTTCAACTGTGGCCCCATTCACTGCTCACTGTGTAGGGTGGATGGATGACACTGTTGATGGGTGTGTTGGTTGAAGTTCCATGAGATTTTGGGAGAGTTTCGACATATATTCTATATATGGGAACAACGAATTATGATACTGGTGAAAAATACAATGATGTTATAAACCTGAATGAAATCCTCTTTGTTTCGAGAATAATTTATTCTCTACTATATAGGGCCAACCATGTGAAGGTGAAATCTCTTACGACCCCTCCCCTCCTCACATCACTCTCAATTCCCCAAAACCCAATTTCGCATAATAAACAACATGTAACATACGACATTGAAAATGGCATAAAACTTAAAAACACACAATTAACCCATATTAGTAAATTATGTAAAGAGAATAAATTATAGAAAATACATAATTACATACCTCGTACATTTGAACATTTCAATATTGTTAATATTATTCTTCATCCAACTCAACATTTGACATATCATCTGGTTCATAATCGATGATCAAAGGATTATCCATATTGACATTGTCATCAATGTCATTTTCAATCATATAATCATCAAGAACATTGTCTCCCGCATTTGGTTCAACTTCTCCAGGTTCCATGTTTGACACATCTGCTACGTCCTTCTCCTCTACACCATCTCCTTCTTTAATATCAACTTCTTCATGTACATGATACTTTATAGACCTTCCTCTTGGATCATATCTAACAACATATGGCCAACCCGCTTTACCTAGAACCTCTGAGTAAAATACCTATTCACATTGTCTTGGAAGAACATAAATCTCTATTACTGGCTCAACCATCATTGTATGAACCGTGATAAACCCATTATCATGTTCAATAACATTTCTCTCAGGCTCGCATTCATTCATATGTAACCTATACCATTTGACGTCGAACAGAACTAATTTGAAGGATTCAAAGTCACACTCAAGTATATCATCCAAATACCCATAGTATATTTTTCAGATACTTCTGGATGTTTGTCACTCCTAGAGGAAAAATTAGTCACCCATAAGACTACAATTATCCCACAATCAGAAGTTTTCCTCTTTTCATAGAAATTTTTAATGCAAAATTTACAACCATTGTACCACATAGCCTTGTAGTGTTTCAACTACAATATGATAGACATGCAAAAAATGCAATGTCAATTAATAAACATATTTATATAACTTGGAAAGTATCTGAAGAAAAGAAACACACCAAATACATTAATATGATAAAACAAAACTTAATATGCTTGCCTATTTTTCTTTCAAACCATATGCTAAATCAATTTCCCTATGCATAAGGCCGGCATCTTGATCAAGATGAGCTATTTTAACCAATGTAGACACCCCTTCCCATGATAATCTTCCATAACATTGTCTACATATTTCAATCCATACATTCAACCAATCAAGATTGTTTGCAATGTATAAATGTAGTGCATCCCACTCTCAACCACTGTATGAAAAAATAATAACTCACTAATAATTAACTACCATCGTAAAAATAATAATTGATCTAATAAAAAAATTAAATAAGTACGATATACACAAAAACCAAAAGTCAGATGTATTATAAATCTCCACCATCTAATTACCTTTCATTTTACTCATTCTACCTTTCCCCAATAGGTGCTCCCCTTGAAATTTCTTGATGAAGTTCACATCCCAAGTGCGATCCATTTGCATATTTGATACTAATATAGGAAGATATTGACTAATATAGACCATGGATTGATATACCATACATCCATCCACCATAGAACCCTCAGGAAATGCTCTTTGTCTAACCAAATCCTCCAATGGTTTCAAGTGCCTCTCCACCATCCACATTGACTTTGTGTGTATAGGTACACACATTTCAATCTCCTCAACTTGGAGTATGAGGTAGTGTTCTTGTGCATTATAAAATGCCAGAGGTAGATACTTTTGCATTTCACACATTAGAAGAGGAATTTCTCTCCTCTAATACCTTATATCTTCTTTATGGATTTCTTTTGATGACAACCATCTACAAATGATGCAATCAAATCACATGTTTCATCAAAAGCGTTATATACATTACAAGTAAAACACATGTCATTCAATTTGACAACAAATTGAACAATTTTTTTGCATATAATCACTACTTACCTCATGTATTTGCCAAGATCATATATAACTTGTTTGATGTTGTTGTCAAATCTCACTGGGAGAGATAGAGGTAGGACATACTATAACCATAAAAATGAATCATTATTTGTTTCCAAAGTAGAAAAAAACTACACAAAAATGTATACCAATATAGAAATATATATACCCAAATAATTACCTTAATGAAGGTACACCAATCATGAGTTTTTACCCCACCAAATTCACCTTAAGTTTGTTAAGATAATATTTATGTTTGATGAAAATCCCATGGGAAATTTCATTTTTTGAATGGCCTGTTTTACAACATTGCTTTGTTGCTCTGTCAATAACCATGGAAGACTATTTCAGTCTCCATCACTATTTGAATGAATCACACTTTGCATTGCACGGTTGGCTTCTTGAATGTTACTACAAATTTTGGCAATATTTTCTGTCATGCCTACCATCTAAGATTCTCCATAAGGTTTATGTTACATTCTTCCCGATATGCATTGTATCAAACAAATGAGCTATTTGTAGGTCCTCATAGTAGAAAAACCTACTGAATTGTACGGGATAAATTTTCATTCCTCGTGGAAGCCCATTAATTCCTTGAAAAACTGCACAAAGCATAAAATATATTACAACATTAATTGTCAAATAGAGTTTAAACATAATGCAATAAAAATAAATATTCCAAACACTACATATATGAGACACAGACAATTTACATACCTTGATGATTTCTATTATATTCTATCTTCCATAGGTGGGGTGTCATTCTTCATGTTTTTAATTTAGTCTCTTCTTTCCCATTGAGAAGATGTTTTTTAGTGGTTTGATACCTATGGTTCTTAGAGAGGAAGTGCCTATACTCATCGATTTAACACTTCATTTTCTAAACTTCTTGAAAGTGAAGTGGAATGTCACATACCACAAAAATGTGTTAGCCTCGAGCATCATGAATTGTCCTTACAAGTATTCCACGAAATTGAAATTCCCTTTTCCTTATTGGCCTAGAGATGCCATACATAGTGATGCCAATCCATAATTGTACTATCTTGTCGATAAGAGGCTCGATATATACACTCATATCTTTAACTTTGTACTTACCTATTTTTTTCAAAATACACGTAATTACTACCATATGTATATATAAGCAAATAAATAAATATAAGATATTATGTAACAAACAAGAGAAGTGAAATGTTACAATAAAAAACTTATTGTAAACAAATATATTGAACAATTATTGCCAACAGTATGTGCTACCTCTTTATTGACATCCAAAGAATAATGTTATTGTTGATAACAAAAATTGGCCACATCGAGTAAATAAACTAGAGCTCTCCAAATGGATTGACATTGTCAACTTCCAATGAAAGCCTAACATTATGAGGTTCTTCATTGAAAATTGGTAATTTTTGCTCGATTTTCCTAAATACATAACCATTTGCAGGCATTCAAAGAAAACCATCTTCACTTCTGTTTCGTTCATGGTAATCCATAAATTGTGCTATGCTTTCGCACTTGAACAATAGTTGCAAACGTAGAATTATGGGAATATGACAAAGAACCTTGTGAGTCACTTTATTTGTTAGTTGATCGGTACGATATCTGTGACTGATATGACATTGTGGGAATTTTGTTTCCGATGCATATTGTCCATAATATATATTATGATATTTAGGACATGCATTAATAGCTTGATACTCCATTCCAATATTTTTCATAATGGAAGATAAATCTCGGATGTGCAAGGTAAAATATTTGACACTAGTAACATAAATTAACTTAACAATCTACAACATAAAAAATAACTAGTTAATATAAAGAACATTAATTGTATATATTGCTTTCTTGTTTTACATGACATTAATTAACACAAAATAGAGGACAAAAGTAAACCTTTATGACAATGTGATGAATCATACCATAGGATCTGTGTCATACAAGTGTTTAATAAGCCATTCAAAACCTTTAAGTTAACCAACAATAATGTAGCAGAGAGAAGATTTGCTCTTGAGCCTTCTTAAAGTGTTTGCTTTTTCTTTTCAAGTAGAGGTACATCATGTATATCATGAAAGTTGTCGTGATCTATTTGAGCGAACATGTCTTAGATTAATTTGTTTGTCCCATCATCTTCAACTATGTTATTATTATCATATTCTTCCAATGTAGGATTATTAACTTGATCTTTAATATTCACTCCATGTTCAGCTTGTACAACATTATATCTACTAGTACTTGGTGCATTATTTGATGTCGGACACCTAGGGGGACTTGTCTTTATAATTACAAACAATAACACAAAAATAGCGTGTATAAAAAATATTAAAACGATATAAAATTTTACCGATACAATCAATATAAAGACACATAATGAATATATATAACTTACCAAGGGATGGTATTCATTCCCCTTCGGTGTGTTTATATTTCCTACAATGTTTTTCAGTTGTTTTTATCAAAATTCTTCTGTGAATGATGCCCCTACATCGAGCGCAAGGGAAATAACATTTGTTCTCACCCCTTTCCCTGAAATCTGTCCACAACCTATCAAGCACCATTTGTTTTAGTTCTGGACTAATGTTATCTGACATACTTCCCTACCAAAATAGAATGATAACTATATTATAAAATCAAGTGGCCATGTATATCTATTATTAGTTTCTAATGGAATTGATAGATAAAATAAAATAAATCTGTTTTATGCTTGAAAAAAAGATCTTATAACCTTTCAAACTATCACAATTATAACATAACTATCAAAACGTCTTTTAAATATCACATATTTATAAATTTCGCATCTGTCGGACTTTCGATGTTTGTCAATCTAGTCAATGTTGACCTTTTCAACATTGAATAGTCAAAATTGACCGTTGCAAAGGTTCAGCAACTATCTCCAAAAATCATCGGTCTACTGATGCTTAGGATTAACCATCGTGAGACTAACGGTTACTCGTTGGAACAATGACGGTTTAAGAATAACCATTTTTTGTATAACGCACGTAGGATGATTTAAAAAAAATACACAAAAAATAGATATTTCACTTGTATTTTTCAATGATCTGCCCTTTCCTTTGGATAATTCGTCGAATTTTGACCCCAAATGTACTAGTGATTGAGTAGATTAATTGATAAGTTTTGCATGGTTAAAATTTGACATTGGATGATGATATGAATAAAATGTATTATAATATTTATGTTTATGATGAAATTATTCTGCCATGTCATGGGTTTCAGTGTTACTGAAGATTTATTGAGTGTGAAAATAAAAATACACAGGTGTACATCGATGTCAAATTACGCCAAAATGTGTAAACTCTTTATTGAGTAAATACTTAATGATTTACCATATATATGAATTAAATATGATTGATTATTGTAATTGGGATATTTGATTTGTTGATATTAGTACATGTAGAGACAAAAAAATGCTTTCCAACCAGCTTACACATGGGTGATAGGGTTGTATGAAAGATGTACATGGGTATCATCGAGAGAGGATAAGCAATGCCCTTGTTTTTACTCACTAGCACTCCCTTTCATGCAATGGGTTAAAAAGTGTGAATTACTTTGATCCAAATGTTGCACATGATGTTGTGGGGGTAAGCCATGAATTCAATCACTCCTGGGGTTTAGTTGAGGGGTGTACAATAAAGTGTTATCGTTATTCCACAATAACCATTTATCTCTCAACAAAATAAGAAGTATTACTCTCCCAACAAAGAAAACAAACATTTGAAGAGAATCAAGAAACATGGCATACATGATAATGAACATACTTGGGAAAGATACATCTAGGTATATGCATATTGTTTAATTTGATAAAAGCTAAAAGAAAATATGCATAGTTTATTATTATAAAAGTATGTTTAATTTAATAAAAGTTAAGAGAACATAATATACATAGTTTATCATTATAAAAGTATTTATGTTTGAGAGGAGTAATTTGATTTATAAACAATTGGGAAAGCCACGAAGTGGTTAGTTCCTTCCTTGTACATCCTTCTTAGTTCGTAGTTCATACCAAGTTCCTAATCTTGCCTCTTTAGGTATAGACTACAAAATTCACTCTAAGTTTATATGAAGCTTTGGTTGTTTCAACCTTGTACAATGGATCTAAAGAATTTTGATGTCACACATATAATGAGCTTATGTCATTAGTTACTTTGTAAATAGCTATGCATGGAAACAAATGTCTACCCTAAATAGTTATTGCTTATGAGTTGCACCTCATTCCACATGTAATATATGTTAATGTTAAATGAAATGTATATGGAAGGAAACTATAATGGAAAAGGGAATTAGGTAGGGATTTCAAATTGACATATTGTTCAACCCATAGTCTATATGGCCTACCTTCTAGAGGATAAAATTAAATAATCAAGACAAGGACTCAAGGTTTCCAAGACGATGAACACCATGGCTTGTAGCAGGCCTTCTCTAAGGGAAACAACAAAGTGCAACAACAATGACAACATCCCCTCTGACAATAGAAATGCAATCAACATTCCCAAAACCTTGAAGTTAATAGAAAATGATCTAAACAATGGTCCAAGCATGGAACTTACGCTAGTTCAGTGTAATGTCTGCTTGCTTGAAGTCTCTTGGCTTAATGATCTACACATAACTCTGCAATTATGTTTCTATCAATTGACACTATTAGTGAGTTGATCTCTGTCAATTCTCAACTTGATTTCTTGTAAAATGGCTCATGCTAGTGTCCGTGGAGCTCATAATTTTATGTGAGTGGAGACTTCCCGTAGAAAAGGAATGAAATGGATGGGATTGTTTGAAAAATGGTGCATAGACTCGAAGGTATTTATCTTGCAAATTGTCTTCCTAATTATTTGTCAAAGCTACTCCACTTTTGGTGTGTGGAGGGCCCCTTAGAACTGATTCAGTTGAGTGGAGTAGAAAAGTGCTTGGACTCTTAGTTAAGGAAATTGATTTGATTCTACTTTACACTATTAGCATAATTTGGTGTGCAAACCGAGTATGTGAGGGAGAGAAGTAAGATACATGCTACTCCAATAGGTTTTCATCAACCATTTCATTCATAGTATATAACGTCTAATGAGATACTGAGATACTTTCATAGCATAGAACGTCTAATGAGATACTAACTTGTACATAAAGACTAAATTTTTAATGACACATATTGTGCACGATTATCTCTAAAGGACTAATTATAAAGATTATGAATTTATTTTAAGAACTAATTATAAAAAACTTGAATTTACATCAAGTTAATTATAAAGATTTATAAAAAAAATAAATTTACATAAGTTAATCATAAATATTATGAATTTACATTAAGAACTATTTATAAAAAATGTGAATTTACATTAAATTAATATACATAATGTTTATATATCTCATATATCTATCTATATATAATGTTATTAAAAAACTATATCCGAATGACAAAAAGAATTGATTTTACACATCCTCTATTTTAGGAAAATAGATTAAAATTTTATAAACATATCTTTGATTTTACACCATTAATGAAAATTATATAATTTATGGTTTATTTTATTTGCCATATTCAAACATAAACTCTTCAAACTCAAGGGAACGTTGTCATAAACTCTTCAAACTCAAGGGAACGTTGTCATGGCAAGGAAATACCATGTTTATTTTTCCAATCCTTAAAGAATTGGATGAAACCCTTCAAGAATTGGATGAATGTTAAAGAATTGGATGAAACCCTTCAAGAATTGGATGAATGTTATCGCTGGTGTTTTTTTGGTTTTTTATATTGCAGAATTGACGGTGGAGTACATTGATTTCACAAGCATAGAGGATGATTAAAATAAAATAATGTGAAAATAATATGTCTCTAGAAATGGAAAGGTTGTATGAAAGGCATGCATCCTTACCTCCTGGTAATAGACGAGCTCACTTCTGCCCTGGTCTTCACTACCGTTCGATGTCATACCCATGCTTTTTTATTTTTTAAACTGAAAGGAATAATATAAATATGTGCTAATTTGGTTTCCACTAAAATATTTTAATTTAACAACAATATTCATGTGAATCTGATTTCACCTTAAAAATATTTTAATTTAACAACAATATTCGATATTAATGTGAATTTGGTTTTACCCTTAAAAATGTTCTAAATATCGTCAATATCTATGCAATAAATTTTAAAATAAGTGTAAAAATACAATACTTTTCATTCCATTTTTTGTTACCTGGTTTCATCGCCACCTTTGAAAACCTTCTTGCACACATATAGTATAAATGAACCCTAGTTTCAATAGCTACCTGAATATTTTGGGGCATGCATGGTTGAAGGCATGCATCAGTATTTCATTTGTAAGTATACATGCAGTAGTGGGAGTTATAACCAGCATAGATCCATCTTAAACCTGTATCTATCAAGCACCGAGAGGGATCCAATTTCTTGAGGTATATTTTTTTTTTAAAATTTAAACTCAAGAAATTTGATCTCTCTTGATTGATAAATCCGGGTTTAAGTTTTAAGTTTTTATTTTATAAAGGAACATCTATTTTTTAATTACTTTTCATAATATTTTATTTTATGAACCATCATGGATTTTTTTTTTAAATACTTTCCATAATTTTTTATTTTAAGAGTCTACATGAACTTTTTTAATTATTTTGTTACAAACGTTATTTTGTTACAAACTTTACAACATCTCCCCCACACTGTACTGTAGAGCACCTCGTTTCACTCGGTGCAAAAATAGAATATTTAGTTAAGCTAATAGTTGTATAAAAGCATTGATTTCTCTATTCAAAGAAGCATTTCAACCAACATATATTCCGTTAACCAAAAAAAGGAAACAAATACCAAGTTACAGAGAAATTTTCATTAAGAAAAGATAAGTGGCTTACCAAAATACTAATCCCATTTATGAAAAAAAGGAAGCAAATGCAAGGCTCTAGAAAAGCTAATCTTTACATTGCAATAGAAGATTGTTTCACACTTTAAAAAATGTATACACCAATTAAGAACAGCTTAAATTTCAATATTTTTTAAAATTTTGTTATGATATATTAAATTGTTTATACTCATTGATTTTTACATAATCTGTATTAATTAAAATTTTAAATTGCTTATACTCATTAATTTTTACATAATTTGTATTAATTAAAATTTTAATTCAATAATTTAAAAAAACAATGATCTTTTAAAAATAGATGAATTTGGTTATATTATTTTTATTTTTATTTAATTTTTTTTATATTATAATTAAGTTTATTTACATTTTCAATAACCCTTCAAAAATGATAGTTGGAAGTTTTGTTATATAATAGTCAAAGATTCAATCTTTGATCTATGTTTCATTTCTTGCAAAGTGGTTTTCAGATTCAGAGATATTTCACAATTACATGTAAACTACCCACCAGCTTGAACTCATGCATATCAAATGACAGAGAGGGGAAATGGTCTGGTAAATTTTTAGAAAAAAGGAGGTTCAACTCCTATAATAAACTAAAGAAGCAAAATAATGTTTTGATTCCGTGGTGTTGGAAAGCAGGACATGAATCAATGAAGGATAGCAAAGCCACTATGACTGATCAACACCCGAGTGATCAGATAAAGGAAAATAGAAACCATTAAAACCATACTGCAAGAAAAAACAAGAGCTAACTTACCTTTTCCACCCTTTGAAAATCTAGTGCATAATTTAATGTTGTTCAATAGAGAAACAATATCAATGAAGGTAACACAAGCGGTCTCAATGAAGATGAAGGCAGTAAGGTCCTTCAGGCGGGACAATTTTTTTTATCTTTTTCTGTGTTCTAGTTGTTGCTATCAATAAGATAATGAACAACAGTGGCAGGTAGGATCAGGTAAGGACAATTTTTCTTTTGATTATGCTTTCTGAATTTATTTTTCTTCAATTTGATCTTATTTGTTTCCATTTATTTATTTTTTTCTAAAAACTATTGAACAAAGAGAATTTGGATGTTTAGAAGAAAGCTTGAACAACACAAATATGGTAGTATATACTTAAATTTTGCAGTAACATAAAAACTACAAACTAAAAAGAAAGAGTTTGCACAATATTTATCCATCTGACCTTGCATCTATATATAAACAATAGTGTTCAATCCTTTTACACCCCAAATGAAAGAGTTTGCACAATATTTATCCATCTTACCTTGCATTTATATATAAAAAATAGTGTTCAATCCTTTTACACCCCAAAAGAAAGAGTTTGCACAATATTTATCCATCTTACCTTCCATCTATATATAAAAAATAGTGTTCAATCTTTTACACCCCAAAATTATTTATCCATCTTACCTTGCATCTATATATCAGAAATAGCGTTCAATCCTTTTACACCCCCATCTTTTTTGCATCCTTATATGTTAGTATATGTTTGTGTTTTTTGTTTTCTGAGTGACTACCTTGGGTATATGTTTGTTTGCATCATATTTGAAAGGCTCTATGATCCGCATCATAGTTGGCAAGTCATCGATGTCGATACAACTTCGACAAGTTTTGACTCAACATGACTTCGATAGGTTCCGATTTCGACACAACTCTGACGAGTCTCGACTTCGACACTTTCGAGATGTTCTACAACCTCACAGTTCGCGACATCCACAAGCAGCGTCAACATGCGACCAACGACTGTCGAACTTTGACAGACTGTCTCTCTATCTTCCAGACGATGTAACCGTTGAATAGTTGAACTGTTCTAACTTCTTCTTTGTAACTGAACGTAATGGGAAGGTACCCAAGCATCTCAGAATTCTATATAAGCATGAATAATATTGTAACATACATCATTTTTTATCTGTTTGCAAGTAATAGAAGAATAGTTCGCATTCATGCATATTGTCTATGCATATTTGTGTTTATTTGTGTTTCATAATACTGCTTTTGCTCATTCTGTTTATTAAGATTCCTCCATAATAGATCCAACTCATTCAATTGAACTGTTGTCCCCCTCGTGCTTCCTGTACACGATTTGGATCATTCGTATTAGAGCACTTAGTTTTGTTTGTGCTTAAGTTCTGCATATACACATCTCTCGAAGTTACTTGACTTATGCTAGTTCAAACTCGCTTGCAATCTCAGCAATCCAAGCAGACGTGATCTCCAGATATGACAAAAGAAACAGACGATAGACATGCAGTCGACAAGACAACACAGCTTATTGAGCAAGCTTTGGCTCGACAATGGATTGAAATGTTCGTTGAGTTCAATGAGATTCTCTTGCGATTCGCTTCGACATCCGGAGGATCCTCAATGAGAACTCATTTCGATAAAATCAACCCCTTTAAAGTGCAAATGAATCTGGACATACCGAATCTTGAAGGTAAGATTGACGCGGAATCCATCGGCAATTGGTTGCAACAATTGGAATCTTATTATGCTGTAAATCAACTCTCCGAATCCGAAAAAAGTCACCATTGCGTCCTTAAAGATGTCAACCTCCGTGCACTACTGGTGGGAGAACCTCTCGACAAAGATGGAGAAAAGCGGAGAACCCATCGACACATGGGATAAATTCATCAAACACATCCGAAAGGAATTTTACCCGCCTAAATACCCCTAGCAATAGTATAAGAAGTGGCAGCAGCTAAGGCAATGGAAAGACCAATCAGTACAGAGTTACACAGACAAGTTCTACCAACTCATGGCTAGACTTGGCGTCCAAGAAGAAAAAAAATTGCTTGTTCTGAAGTACGTTAGTGGATTGTCCCAGTACATCCAGCAGGAGATGGAATTTTTGACTCTCAATACGCTTGCAGATGCTTTCCACTACGCCAGCAAATTGGAAACCAAGCAGAAAGGAAAAGCATGTTTCGCGACAAAGCCGGCATTAAGACGACCACCCAACAAGAAGGCACCAGCCGACTTCGACAAGTCGAAATCTTCTCAGCCGACACCACCAAAGCCAGACCATTGTAAGAAGCCTTTTCACAAGAGGGAACGTAGCAAACAATCGCCGACCGGAAAATGGTGCGATTATCACCACTCTTCTTGGCATGATACGTCTGAGTGCAAATCTCGGAAGACATTTTTGACAAAAGTGTCAACCTCCGATGCATTCGACAGGAAAGTGGAAGAATCTGATCCAGACGCAACGACCCTTTTGACATCGATTGCTCCAATAGACTTGACTATTGTCGACGAGGAGGAATGAGAACACCTGTTCCATACACGGATATGGGTCCAGATCAACCCATTATATCTGATTGTGGACAACGAGAGCTAGAAGAACTTCGTTTCCGAAGATCTCGTGAAGAAACTAGGTCTTGTTACCACTCTGCATCCTCAGCCTTACAACATTGGTTGGATGAAGGATGGAGAAGAAATACGGATCACTTGACAATGCAAACTCACCTACTTCATAAATCCTTTTGAAGATGAAGTACTCTACAATGTGGCACCACTCTCCGTAGCCGACGCCCTGTTTGGGAAACCTTACCTCTGGGATAGACATGGAAGTTATCAGTCACGGCCTGAGAAGATGATTGTCAGAATCCGAAATTGATGGTTTAGCATACTAGAGTGTCAATCCACACCAACGGTTGCACTGATATCTTCCAAACAGACAAAGAAGCCCATAAATCATGCTCATAAGTTAGCATTAATCATGATCAATCCACAACATTCTAAGAAGACTACAACAACGAGTCGAGTCACCGACCAATGCAGCTCTCAACAGAAGCAGCAAGTTGATCATATTCTTGATGAGTATCAGAACCTCTTTCAAGCTCCAGACGGAGTAGCAATTTCAGTTGGTGATTAAGTATCGAAAAAAATAATGATGCCGCTGATTGCCTCAGTCGACCACCCATTACTCTCCTTTTGACAGTGATGAGTATGCAAGGATACAACATGACCACTTGGCCACAGTTGTATGAGGACGACAACGACTTCGCAACAGTCTATCGACAGTTACAGACTAACAAGTCGTCGACCTTAGACTCCGATTACTTCCTGAAAGATACCTTGCTATACAAGCTTGGACATCTTTGTGTACCGACCGGTGAGCACTGACAACAACTCATTTGGGACGTGCACTACATCAAGACTATAGGACACTTTGGAGTAGCAAAGACACTTGTTATTCTGTAGAAGTATTTCTTTTGGCCTACACTTAAATCTGACGTCAACAAGTACATTCGATCATGCATGGTTTGTACCATTGCTAAGCCACTTAATCGACAACAGGGATTGTACACACCTCTACCAGTTCCTAGTTGACCATGGGAATCTATTTCTATGGACTACTTGATGGGTTATCCTACTACTAGACATCAACATGACGCGCTATTAGTAGTAGTCGACCGATTTTCCAATATTTCCATTCTCATACCATGTAAGAAGACCATGACAGCGCAACAAACCGCTCAGCTCTTCTTTACACATGTTTGGAAACACTTTGGTTTACCCACAACCATCATTTCCGACTGAGATTCCAGATTCACTAGCATCTTTTGGAATACCCTTTGGCAACAGCTGGACACATGACTCTCATTATCGACAGCTTTCCATCCTCAGACCGACAGACAGACGGAAGTTGTGAATCGCCTTGCAGTACAACTGATTCACATGTACAATCACCAACATCGACGCACATGGGATGATAGTCTTCCATACATTCAACACAACTACAATCATGCTCAGCACAACTCTACATGCAAGAGTCCCTGTGAAGTCTCTTACAGATTTCAACCCTTAGCACCTATCGACTTGATCATCTCCTCGACATAGATGAACTCCTACACCGACTACAGCCAACGAGAAGTTGACAAAGCAGTCAAGTTTCGAGAACAGATTTGCGATATCTAGCGACAAACATAAGATATGTTGCACAGAGAAAACGAGAAAGCTAAGGCCTGACATGACAAGCATCGTATCCCTCATACATTCCAAATTGGGGATAAGGTTTGGCTACATCTCAAGAAGGAGCGCTTCACTGGTCCTTTCAAGAAGCTCAAGCCTTTGCGATATGGTCCATACAGTATTCTTCGATAGATTGGTGAAAATGATTTCCATCTCGGCATTCCTGCTTGCTTAGGTCTGCATCCAGTCTTCAATGTGGATCTACTTCGACCATACCATGCACCCTTGTTGGACTTCTCGACAACAGAACCGGAAGACATCCATCCAGAGGTTCAGGAGCCTCTTCCTTGCGACACCATTGTGGGACGATGAGTATGCCTTACAAGGATGAACACAATTCCCTTGTTCCAGATTGCCAAAGTTGGTTAGATCCCATCTCAAGGAAAGTGGTACTCTGTTACTGAAGTGACCGACAAGTTTCCTTACCTTCGCGATCAAACAATGGGGTCCATTGTTTCTTAAGGAAGGAGGTTTGATCCGCATCATAGTTGGAAAGTCATCGATGTCGGTACAACTTCGACAAGTTTCGACTCGACATGACTTCGACAAATTCGACAAGTTTCGACTCGACATGACTTCGACAAATTCGACAAGTTTCGACTCGACATGACTTCGACAAATTCGATAGGTTTCAATTTCGACACAACTCCGATGAGTCTCGACTTCGACATACTGCGACACTTTCGACATGTTCTACAACCTCACAGTTCATGACATAGACAAGCCGCGTCGACATGCAACCAGTGACTGTCGAACTTCAACAGACTATCTCTCTGTCTTCTAGTCGACTGTAACGGTTGAACAATTGAACCATTCTAACTTCTTCTTTGTAACCGAACGTAATGGGCAGGCACCTAAGCATCTCAAAATTCTATATAAGCATGTATAATATTGTAACATACATCAGTTTCGATCTGTTTGCAAGTAATAGAAGAATAGTTTGCATTCCTGCATATTGTCTGTGCGTAGTTTTGTTTATCTGTGTTGCGTAATCCTGCTTTTGCTCATTCTGTTTATTAAGCTTCCGCCATAATAGAGCCTACTCATTCAGTCGAATTGTTTTCCCCCTCGTGCTTCCTGGACACGATTCAGATCACTCTAATATGTGTAGGCCACTCAACGTTGTGTTATTCCATCTGGTTTTGGAGTTGGCCATGGAAAATTAGAATATGGTGCAAAATTCATTTATATCAATTCATTTCATTTTCATATAAAACGAAAGAACCAAAAGTGTTCCTCATAATTCTCATCGCAAAAGGATATGCTTTAATTTTTTAATCTCAATGGAGTGAGCATTCATACAAAGAAATTACAGGCATGATTATCAAACTTTGAGAAATATTTCAAAATTCTTAATTTTATAATAGTATATTGAAATGATATAACTGAGAATTTACATCAATCAACAAAAAAATGTGTAGCACATAACACATGAAACATGGATGTATAAAATCTGGGAGGCTAGGCAATTTCACACGATCGATTTTCAATCCAATCATGTGTAGTTACTATGTCAACTAGTATAGGTGCACGTGCTTTCCTCTACTCGACTTCATCAGGTGTCTTAAATCTATCCAAAAGTAATGCATGCATGCCAATGCTTCTGGTTGGTATGTAATATTTACAGAAACTCACCTATATGCAAGACTTCATTTCCATGAATTGGAGGGCCATTTCATAGATTTTAGGATTAGGTTTTTCCACACCTTCAAGACCAGAAAATATGCCAAAGGGACCCACTCTGATCCCTGTTGCCATGTAATAGAGAAACACTGAACGATGTCATAGTGATTTTGTAACTCTATGAAGTAATATTCCGCAACTAGTTTTATATACTATTACTTGAACTGAAGGATTTCATTATTTACAATTGAGGAATTACCTGATTTATGCCCAAGGCCGACAAGATGAAATCCTGATAACGATATTCTGAATTGCTCACAATTTCTACACGAACTGCCTTTCCACGGACCCATCTCAAGAAGGGAACTGAATACTGGAAAATAGTGTAGGGTACAAAAGAACCAAATACAACATAAATATGTTTAAAACCATTCTCAAGAGTTTCCTCATTGTATGAATAGCCAACCTGTTCAACAAAAATCTAAACCTCCGTTTGCAGAATATAATGCTACATACCAGTAAATTGACTCCTTTTCCATTTTGGAAATCAGTAATTTGAATAAAGAGGTTGTTACCTTTGTTCAATGTTGATAGTGTCTGTCTCAAACTCTCTGACCTAGTTATCATCGCATCCACGAGCTGTACTCTCAGTTTTCTGCTTCCTCCCCTGGTCTTCCAAAGCATCTAGTTTCAAATTTAGTCAGTTTTGAGGGTAGAGAAATTAATGTGAGAGGATTGTAATTTACTTGTCTTTGTTGTAGATGACCAACGAATGAACGTAGCAATGATAATCATTGAAGAGCGTAAGCTCCGAGAGACCAGGAAGAGCCGTGGTGCTCGTAATTTGTCTTGTCTTCAAATGAGTAAAAATAACAATGTGAAGGCGAAAATAAAGAGCAGGTGTATACCTCCCCAAACCCGACACCAATATTACTCAGTACCATCTCACACTTGACAGAGCAAGGATCCAACATGTTGTACAAAGTCTTAATTACAAGTCGTGTTACGTGTAGTAAATCAGTAGTATGTATTTTCCATTCATGACATGCCAGTGATCACGATTCACGCCTAAGGAGATCTCACTTCACGTTATGACCTGAATAATTCTCGGCCTAAAAAAGAGGCTAAATAAGGCATTCAAATCGTTGATTGGCCCAAAAAACCAATTGCCTAAAAATACTTAGGTTAAATTGCCTAGAAACGGATGCAAAACTAATTCATCTTTCGCTAAGCGATTCCTATCGTCTTTGCTGCTTGTCGCACGAATAATAAGAGATAAGAATAAAAGTAAAATAGTGTATGAAATAAGAAAATAAACATTTTTAAATAAATAGAAATGACTAACTCAAAGTTCACCCACATTAAAAGGAGAAAAAGTGGAACTAAGGAAACATGTAGGAGTAAAAATGTGACATGATTGACACTTGGTGAGTAAAATTAAAGAAAAGCAATTTTTATTTAAATAGAAAATTGTGAATTCATTACTCACTAAAAGAGAAAAAACGAAAAAGATGAAGGGAACATTTAGGAGTAAATATAAGGAAGGTAGTTACATGTGATAAATAATCCTTAATTTGAATTTTAAAACAAAGAATTACTTGTGCATGTTGTGACATATGGGTGGGTGAATGATATTTAATTCAGTAATTAAATAAATTATATTTTTGCATGAATGAGACTATTGGTGTACACACACCTTCCAGCTTCTCTTCAACATCTCTATGGTCAAATGCTATTGGTGTACATACACACCTTCAAGCTTCTTTTCAACATCTATAGGGTCAAGTGCAATGGGCTAGGTAAGAAGCACTCTCCCTATTAAAGTATATATATTTTAGATACTTGAGAACACTTCCCCTACAAAATCCCTAGAATTTAGGGATTTGTCCCCTCCTAGCCAAATCCCTATATTTTAGGGATAAATGTGCCCCCAAAATGTAGTTAAGGTGCATATATTTTTTCTTTTTTTCTTACTAATCAAAGGAAAACTTGCATGATTTTCATCATTTTTCTTTGATTGTGCATTAGTAAGTTAGCAATTAAGGCTAAGTTAACTACCTAATTGGCTAATTTAGGATAATTAGACATTAGTTTCAAATGCATAATTAAGTTAACTACCTCATGAGGTAGTTCTATGGCTAATTAGCTTTATCCACTGATACATGGAAAGTTTACTCTCCAAGGAGAGAACACTTGTCTAATCTTAGGCACAAAAGCACCTCAATGGAGTGTCCTAAGCCTAGTTACACCCTATTCACTATTGCATGATCATTTTCGTTTCCTTATGAATGTGCATTTGATCATTTAGGGTTAATTATCGTGGATTTCATTAGATATTAATCTTGTTCATGTAATTACAGCTAAGCTTGGTTTCCTATAAAAGAAGGTTTGTAGTTCATTGGTCAGGCATTCATTCATATATTGTCTTTGAGCATTGACTGGTTAATAAATATTACTTGTTTGGATCATTTCTTGTATTCTTTCTCTTCTATTGATTGTTAATTGCATTATTGTTTAATTTAGATTTCAGATCCAATATAATATGGTATTAGAGCCTTGGTGATTCTAAAGACTCATCGGTTTTACAGGTTCGTAGGTGATGATAAAGCTCAAAGATCAACAACTTAAAAATAATTTTTTCTTCCCAACTAATCCTTACTCCATTCAATTACTTTGAATAGAAGGGAAATATTGTGACTTTATTGTTCTACAAATGCCTCTACATGATCACAATGGTAACATAAATTGAGACAAATTTAGTGGTGGAAAATTCAAAATGGTTCAACTAGATGGATGTAGCCTTGGGTTGATTTGTCTCTTTATTTCTCTTGACCTGTTATATCATATCAAAGATGCAAAAAATCCTAATGAAGTCTGGGCCAATTTGGAAGGACTCTTTGGGAAACATGATGAGATGAGAGGTCATCAATTGGAAAATGAGATCATCAATCTAAGCCTAGGTAACTTTGATGCAATAGAATATTTTTTCACAAAGTTTGAATATTTATTACTGCATCTTAATGTATGTGGAGTAGACAATAAGGATGAGCAACTGGTACTCTCAATACTATCCAAATTGGGTTAAAAGTATTTAATATTTTTTTGTACTTATCATCCTACAAATCTAGCCCTTGCAGCTGCTTAGAAGATACCTAGTTTGGATTTTTTTGCTGACTCTCTCACCCATGAGTAAGATAATATTGTTAAAATGGGTTCCTTGATGTCTTAAAAGGCCCATGCCCTTGTTGCAAATCAGGTTAGAAATAAAAAAAACACCTATAAGTTGTCATATTGTATTACCAAATTATTGAGTGGCTAATTTGATATATAAATTATTAAGTTGTCATATTATATAACCAGATTATTGAGTGGTTAATTTGATATATAAATTATTATTATTTTTATTTGCAATAATAATCATTGCAAAGAGTGATTGATGACGACGATGATGATGATGGTTAACGTTCACTAAGACCAATTTTGGTCAACTCGACCTTAAGAATAAAATTAAGGAACTACTTGGTTTCTTTAGAATTTTATTTTTTTGCTAAAAAAGCTTGGAGAGGAATGTACATAGATTACTATAATTTTGATAACTTAGAAGGTTAGGCAAGTTCATATTGTAACAATTTTTTTGAAATTCAGATCTTATGTGGGTGTATGCATGCCAATCTAGAGAAATCGTTTTTCATCCTCAACACTCGTAGTCTCACAAAGATGAAAAATCCTTTCATTCCACGAAGTTTTAGGAATTGTCCAATGCCCTTCACGTGAGTTCATATTATGTTATTTATGTTGATCTTTTTCTTTATGCTAGTTAAAACAAATAGATACTTTTGGTCTTCTAGATTAGGGTTAATGACCTCCTTATAATATTTTAATTTATTTTATCCTTTATATTTTCATCGCACCACAACTTCTCTTTAAACTTCGAAGTAATAATATTTTCAATATTATCTATATTTTTCAAAGTAACATTTTCATCAATCCCTCAATGATTTATCCAAGACATGGTATCATTATGCCAACCCCACTTGAGCCTTAGGTGGTTTTGACTAGATTTTAAAGAAATTTTAGGAAACCTCCGATCTCCCAAGCTATTTAAATTTTTTCTTATACATTAGGTACCTAGTCATAGCTATGCTCTCAATGGGGGAAAGAACCACTTCTATGAGGAGAATATGATAGGGTGTATTGCTTTTAATTTTAATATTATACGTTATAAAATGTTTATGGATTTTCTCAATATTTCTCCAAGATATCTAGATATATTGCAACCCCAAACTTCACACCCATACAGGAGAAAATGAGTGACAAGAGTCTCAAATAGGAGTTTCTTTTTATCCCACATCACAAGGTTTGATGATTTACAATTGTTTTCAAGGAGAAAGTAAGCTTTCCACCCTCCATTAATCCTTTTCTGAATGTTGTAGTTCTAGTTGAGCTTGTGATGGATGTCAATACCAATATACTTGTATGAAGTCACGTCCTTCAAGTTGTTATTGTCATACAAAAAATTAGTATAAGTGACGTTATTAGATTTGATTATCATCACCTTTGTTTTGTCGATATTAATAGTCATACCCATACTAGAGCATAAATCCTTGAGAATTATTGCTTATCAATATCAGAGGGACACCTTGCCAGAAGAACAAAATCATCAACATGAAGAAGAAGGATGATGGCAATTCATGCTAGTGTTGTGCCAGTGCAACTTGTCTCTACTAAACATTTTTTTCTAACTTATCGATGTAAATACCAAAAAGGTTGGGGGAGAGGGGGAAACCTTGATAAAACCATTTATCACAATTAATATCTTTTGACCAACCCTCAATGTTCTTAAACTTAGTAATGATTTTCTCGTACAACCTTATTGCAAAAACTCTCAACTCGAAGGGAACCTTTACCTCTTCTAATATTTTCCGCAAATTATTTCTAGGCACTATATCAAAAGATTTCCTAAAGTTTGCAAACTAACAAAAGAGATTGAATTTATTATTAATACATTCCTCCGCAATGACGTTAAGAGTAATGAGGTGTTCTACGGTGGAATGAGACCTTTTAAACTAGCCTTTCCTTTATCCCTTTTACTTTGAATTTCTAGCCATATGTTAATCTTATTTTCCAAAATAATACCATATAACTTGGATAAGAGAGGGATAATCATAATGCTCCTATAAGTCGAGGGGTTATTTTTATCGCCCCTTTTAAAATGGGAACAATAAGGCTATGAGTCCAAGGCTTAGGGAATCCTTGCTTGACTCCTAAATTGAAGAGTTTGTGGATATGAGGGATGAGGATAGTCCCTCCAATTTTTAGGATTTTCTCTTGGTAACCTTCGATGTCCTTAGCTTTCCCATTAGTGAGGTGCTTAATCCAAAAGTCTATGTCTTCTAAAGAAAATACTTCGTCCTCCATAAAGAGGGGTTGAATGTTGTCCACGACATCATAAAGGGATTCATAAAGTTTCTTAAGATAGGAATTCTAGTCCTTCAAGACAATCATGTTATTTTCTTTAGTTTCGTGAGTTAGAACTTGCCTCCATAATTTCTTAGGATCCATCTTAGAGAGGTGTAAAATATTCTGCTGCTTATTATTTATATAATACAAATTTTTCTCATTTTATGAGGGTTTTGTAACAATTTATCTTGTCAACTTTTAGGGACTCACCAATAGCTTCTTTAATTTCTCTTCTTGCAATTTTACACTATTTTTCATACCAAGGGTTGGTCATTCTGTTTCCCTTTTTACACGACACTTCAATAGAGAACTTGTTAATGGAAGATAAGAGGGTTTTCAAAAAAATATGATAGAGGTATATTTCCCTTACTAGAAAGAGGGAATAAATTATTTTTTAAATCATTTAAAACTAGATCACCTTTTTTTTTGTCGAAGATTACATGCTTATGGCTTTGAGAATTTGTTTCTACGAGCCTGCTATGCAAAATTGAGAGTTACAATTAAAGGTCTATGATATGAGTTTGGTTCATGGTCATTTAAGATGCCAATATATATTTTTTGGTTGTATAAAAGGATATCGTATATGAGATAATCAACCACACTAATGCCAATCCCATGAATACAAGTCATTAGGCTAGTATTGGGCCATTGCAAATGACTAGATCTTGAGCACTACATAGCTTGATTAACTCATAACCAAATGAATTTTCCACTAAATCTTAAAAAAAAATTTGGTAGTTGTTGGTTAAAGCAAGGTCTTCGTCTAACCATAGATGATTAGAGTTGGAATCATTTCAAGTTAAGATGATATTGCATTCATTCCTTAAACTAGAAATTTTATGTTCTAAGCCATCATAAGGACAAGCTTTTATCTAAATTGTTCTTCTTATAAAAGTTAGAATTAATAGACATAAAATAACAAATTTCTATATAGATTTTTTTAGCATTAATGTTTGTCATCTCCATCCAAATGTATTGGTTGAAAGGACCTTTCTTATAAATCCTAGCAAGAGGGTAAATGTTCTTCTGAATGTAACAAGCTATGCCTCCAATGCCTCGGCAATAGGATCTCTTGTTCCATACCGACCATAGGACAAATCATTAATTCTATGTTAGACACCTTAGATTCTTCATGCTCCTAAGTTTCAAAGAGAAAAATAATATCAATTTCAATCGAAATCCAACTTAATTTGGGATCTTTATTCCATGGAAAGCGCTGCAATTCCAAGAGAGGATACAAATAATAGCTTTTCTTTTTCTAATTAATGCCCATTTTCCTTCCTTCCTAACTTATTTTACCTTTTGAACGTCATTTCTTAATTCGACTTGATCTTCTCAAATAAAATCTTCATTTATAAATATTCTTGGAGGTTTTATATTTAAATATTGTTAACATATTAGCTCTAAGATAATTTTTTTAAAGTTATATATGTATATTTCTATCACTTAGTGTCACATCGCTGGGGTATTTTTAATTTTCTCCTTTCTAAGAAATTGGACCTCGAAAGAAATCCAAAGTTCATTATACCCTTGCCTCCATATAATTTCCTTTTAAGGTTAAGGCCTTTCTTGAAATAAGTTGAAAAATTATATGCATTTAATGAATTCAAACCATGATCTAATGAAGCCTTAATGCGTTTTGGCATACTGCTCTATATTGTCTCTCTTTTACTGTATTTTTTCATTGTGCCAAATTTTGTTTTTGTTTTGGTATTATTCCAACAAATCCAACAAAAGATTACTGTCAAGATGAACGCTATTTCATTGAATTATCGCCGAGCGAGGTTAATTTGTTGGTTTCTTAGTTCACAAGTTGAAATCCCTTCTGAGTTCAAAGAAAAAGGAGCGATGCTTTTCGAATACTTGTCTATGGAGAAATACAAATAATTTTAATGCTTTGGATGATTTACTCGAATGATTGTTAATGCATAAATAACCTATCTAATCTCCAACTGGTTCGCCCTTATTGAATTTTTCTAACAGTTATTTTGTTTTCTTTCTAAATGCCGATGCATATAATCTCACCTATCATATATATTGAATTTCAAGTATGAATTCAACTATAATATTAAATTATAATTGGTTTACTAGGGTGAAGGGATAAGAATAGTCTTCGTATGGCCTAGAACAAGCACCTCACATATGGTATGGAAAACTAACCGAGCATCCCCTGAAATTGAATTTCAAACATTTCAATATTGACGACACAACACTATTTGTCAATAAAGTTGGAAGATTTGTTGTATATCTCATAGTGTATGTAGATGATATATTGTTGATAGGAAACAATGAAAGCTACATTGAATCCATAAAGAAAGAATTGAAGAAAGGCCCTCAGATGATATATTTGGGACATCTTCACTACTACTTCGGTATTTAATTGACTTAGAACCCAAAGTATATATTCATATCCCAGAATAAGTAGATTGTAAAGTTTTTGAATAGCTTTGGCATGAGAGAGTGTAAACCTCTCTTCTTTAATGGAACATAATTTGAAACTCACATCAAAAGAAGGAAATGAATTTGAGAATGCAACCAAGTACAAACAACTTGTGGGGAGTCTCATCTACCTTACCACCACTAGACCAGATATTTAATTTGTTGTTGGGATCATTTCCAAGTTCATGCAAAAGACATGTGAAGGGCATTGGTCTACTGCAAAGAGATTTCTAAGATACTTGAATGAAACTCAAGACTTTGGATTCAAATATTCTATGGTGGATGACTTCAAATTGATTGGATACTCTAATTCAAACCTTGATATTGATAAATAAAATGGAGTGTCTAATTTAGGCTACCTCATGAGGCTTGGTTAAACAATTGTCTTGTGTAGATCACACAAATAGCATATTCGAATAGATTCCACAATAAAGACAGAATATGCGGCTACAACACAAGTAATAAAAGGGATTGTGTACTTGAATATTTGCAAGATAAACATGTGAATTGTACTCCTCTTCTTGTTGACAATACTTATGCAATCAAGCTCACAAAGAATCCTAGATTCCATTATCATACTAAGCACATCAACACAAATTACCATATGATTCAATATCATGTAGAGGCCAAGACTATTCAATTGTGACATTGTTCCACAAGTGAGAAATTTGCAAACATTTTCGCCAAAACGTTTGGAAGATAAAATCTTGAAAAGTTTTGAAATACACTACGACTCACAAACACCACTTCGAATTAAGGGGGGAAGGTTAGAAACCTAATCCACAGGGATTATGGTTTATTTTGTAAATATTTAGTTTTAGTTCCAGTTACCTAAGATAAATTGAACAATCATTGAATAATATACCTTTGGAAGTTGACGGCTAAAGGTCACCTATTGAGGTATTGGTACATCATTCTCATTGAATGAAAGATCAATCCACTGTTGGAGTTATCCTAGGCCTATCACCCTATCAACAATAATATAACACCTTATACACAATGTCATAAATAACACTTATTAACATTTTAAAGATAGAAAATCCTTTGAACTTACCTCTACTACAATACCACTACCCTTCCAATCCATGTCATAACAAGATAGTTTGCACAAATGCTCTTCTCTCTCCGTTTCTCACACACCTACACACCAGTGACAAGCATCTATATCCTTCTTATAGTAAGACACTCTCAACTTCACATTTCATCCCAACATAGTTTAAAACCCCTAAGGTTCCATTCTTTTCTTGAATATGCACACCTTCTATCTCCCTCCCTATGATTCCCTTATGCCCTTCTTCCCCTAGTTGTCTCAATAACTACAACAATGATATATACAATACAACTACTAGATGACAGTAGGAACCATTTTCTTAGTACAACTTGTATGATCCCTCAATATAAACACACATAAACTACACTTTTGAGGACACCAAATCACTTAGGAATTTTTCCTCATTAGTTACCAGATGCCTATTATCACACTTTTAGACTTTTATTTGTTCAACACTTCAATCCTCCCATCACCAACACTTCTCTTCTTACACTTGCACCACAACACTCTCTTTATCCTCTACAATCTTTAGTACACATTACTACTTTTTTTTCCAAAAGAAAAAAAGCTTTATATATTATCATTAGAAAGAGTCATAATTACATATATATGCGAGCATATAGCTTTTGCAACAGTGCTGAGCATACTGTTTGAATGTCGAGACCTTCACTGTAATACTACAGTGAGCAATAGGTTCTGTTTCATTACATCATAGTGTGTTCATTAAGAGCTGTATATTTGCAAAAAAAATCAAAAAAGGGTCCGTTAAATGCCCTTATGATCAGTTTGTAGAAGTCAAATCAAGCTGGAATTGATTTGGATTCCATAATCTTCCAGGTTTTGAAATCCATAGTCAATCCTTGCTTGGACAGTCGATCAGCAGTAGAGTTTCTTTCCCTGTACACATGTCGGCATGTGATAAAGTCAAAATGGGCCATGAGTCTGCAGACTTCTTCAAACAAAGGAACAAGAGAGAATGTTCTGCAACGATGGAGCTTTTTCACCCAATTTATGACTATGAGAGAATCACCAAAAATTTGAAGCTTTCTACAGTTTTTCTCCAGAGCAAAACACAACAAAAGTTTCAGTGCAAGGAGTTCTGCAAAATTGTTTGTGCCTGTCCCAAGACTCATTTGGATCTGGAAGGGATGAGTTTGTGAGAGGAAAAGTGTGGCGCCCCCACCACAGAGGTGGTCTTGTGAGGCACCATCGAAGTATGCCCAGGGAGATGACAAGTCTATATGTTATTCAGTGATGACTCGGGTGGCAGGGATGGAATTTTGTTGAGGGAAAAATGAGAGGATTTCTAGGCCATGTTTTGCAGTCAATTCTGGAAGAGAGGATTTTTCTAGAAAGATGGCAGCGTTTCGGGCTAGCCAAATGAAGTACACATTACTATAACAAGTCATCCCATATATAGTTTGATGGCATGCCTTCAATAGGATTATTGTAACACCACTAGACTACATCATACCCTGATGTTATCACCTAAACATTGATCACAAGCACTTCCATGACCACTTTTCCACAACTATAGTACAATAGAATCACCTATCGTCACAATTTGGATCTCAAATAGAACTCAACATGAATTACACACAACCTATCATATAATCTCTCTATTCCTCTAGAGATCACAAGTTCTATATGGGTAACATGAGCTAGGGTTTCACAATGACACATTGTCTCCATCATTACAAATTGTCCCACCATTAAGGATTCTTTATTGCACATATTTCACACATCATATTTTCATTTCAGTTCTTGGATGAGCATTATCACTTTGAGGCACCACACTATTCACAACAAAAACACTTAATATTTAATACCTTCCTTTAACCTAGGGTCCCATATTTCTATGGCATTGACATACACATGCATCAATCAATGGGAAACTATTTTATCACATAACAAAGCTTTCCTTCTAGCTTGTTTTATTCATCTAGGCACTTCCATAAACCAGGAGGCAAGGCCTACATATCATCACTTCCATCGTCTTCTTTAGCAGTGAAATTTGTATTATCAACTTGGTTCAAACTCTTCTTTCTCATTTTATCACCAAGTCACCACAAAGACTTAGAGACCTTATTGCAATACATGAAATATTCATAAGTACATGGTATAAGAAGTACCCATGAAGTACATTAGGTACCTTTATGCACAACATCAAAGATATTGCATGTTTACATTGTATGGCAATGTTCCATCTAGGGATGTATTGTACCTATGGATTTCTAATGTACTTCCCTTGAGTTTACTTGTATGTTTCATTAAGAGATTGCATGTTTTTTGTCAATGTTTCATGTTGCACATGGTATGTTGAATGTTATAAGTTGTGGATGCATATTGACATTAAGAAACCATGATAGTTTGTGGCATTTGATAGATGGTACCTAATTTAAACTCATTTACATCTAGTACTCGATGTAAATAAACCACCCAAGTCTTAGTTGCACTCACCAACGTTAATGATTAATAGTTGATATTACATGAAGCATAGTTTATTTAAGTTTAGGGATGTAAACATTTTAAAGAACTTAACCCTTTAAAATATGGAATGAGACACACAAAATAGATAACCAACATTAAGAATCAACCTAGACTACCAACTAAAATTCCAATATATATCTAAGAGTATGTAGGGACCCCCATTTCGAGGTCCCCCCAAAAGACTATCTATGTAATACTAAAATCATATAAACATTTTAAATCTTGAAAATCAAATATGAAACTGTAATAAAAATCCGTAAACTCAACTTGTACATAAAAATGGAACATTTTACCTGATTCTGATGGTTGTAGCTTGTTGTAGCCGACATCCCTTGTCGCTTGATCTAGACATCCAATCTAATGATTTACCGAAGACCTCTCGGTTGACCACCCTACCATATCGGGGTTACTCTCCTTCACCTCGAACCCCCGAGCATTTTGGGGTCGTAAGAACACACAATGCAAGCTTTCCACAGGGATCCCCCAATCCCCAGAATTCTCAACCCAACTCACAAGAATAACAAGTTAATTTCTCAATTATGGTGCCCGTCGAGCACTAAGGAGCAAAAGAGTCCATTTTCCTTATCCTCCCTTTCTTTTATAACCAAAATATCCATGCCAAGTGTCTCTTCATGCAATATTATTATTTAATTTAATAATTCTCAATTATTTATTCTCATAAAACAAGTGTCACTTTATCTTTAAGTGTGCACCTAAATCCCTACAATGTCTCCTTAGCTAATTTCTCTAATCCCTAAATCAATGGGATGTAGGTGGAGTGGTTTCTACTAGAGTCCTAGTTGTATTTTGCTCACTCAATAGTTTATTCAATGATCTTTTAATTAACTTCTAGTAGATGGACACAATGTTTTTCCACATTCTTTTCTTTTCCAATAATAAATTAAAAATAAAATAAAATTTATTCCTTTCATTTAAAATTCTAATCGACTTCAAGTTTCTTCTTTTCAAAATAATAAAATATAATAAAAATGGAGTAGAGTATTTCTTTCATTAATATTTCAGTCTAAAGCAAATCTTCTTCTTTTTCACAAATAATAAAAGCAAAATAAGAATGGAATAAAGTATTTATTTCATCATGTTTCTTTCAACTTAATTATGTAATTTCAATCTGTGCAATTTTAATGACTTCCTCTTGTTCCCGTTTGGGTACCCCTTCGGCGGGCTCTTCCGACAATTCCATTTCTTTCTTCTTATTCTTGTCTAGATACTTCTTCGTAGGGCCTTTCTGACAATGTACAAGTTGAGTTTACGCATTTTTATTACGATTTCATATTTGATTTTCAAGATTTAAAATGTTTATATGATGTTAGTATTACATAGATAGTATTTTTGGGGGACCTCGAAATGGGGGTCCCTACAGTTTACCACCAGCCTAGATCCAAATGCTAGGCTCTATCAAGCATTGAGAGGGATCAAATATCCTGGGGTGCAAACCTCTTCTCAAGTATTGCACTCAAGGAGATATTCGAGGAGAGGTTTGCACCTCGGGATATTTGATCCCTCTCAGTGCTTGATAGAGCCTAGGATTTGGATCTAGGATGGTTCCAGTCATGGGCGGTGACACAAAACTGAAGTTTGATCAGCGTTGTAAAGAACATGTTAAGTTGAAAACATAGATAAATTATGAGGATTATCATAATGTAAGTAATAAGTATTAAGGATTGAGTAAATTGTTGATGTAGATATATTAAACGTTGCAACACTGGTTGGGTCCAAAAGAAGTAATGGTGACTTATCTGGAAAATAATCAATTTTTAGTGTTTTTCTAATAGCTCCAATCAAGTAAGATTTTCTTGTACCTGCAGTTCTTTGGATAATCATTCATAGTGGTTCATTGTTCCCACCTATGTAATTCTCAAGAATAATCTCAAATGATTTTCTTTGCTTCTCCATTAAGATTTCAATTTAATAATTTTGAATACGATTATTCTAAACAATGACATTCAATTGTTGGTTTTTAGATATGAACTGTAGTGCACGATTGGAAGTTTCCATATCAACAAAATTAGAGTTCCAATTTTCCTTGTTATCACATTCCATGTATCCAAGTATGTCATATTCATTGGTAGTTATATACTGATTCCTATATAACCCTGAAATTATCTCCCATTCATGCTTTTGAGAATCCCTTTGCAGAAATAACACTTATTCATTATCTCTTTAATTCACGGTCGTGTTTTCTAGATTCTTCTATATGTTCTAACGATTCCTTTTCTCTTTCTCTTCTATACATTTGTCGTGCTTTTCTTTTTTGATCATCAATATCTTCATTATTTGCAATATTATCATGATGATCCACAATATACCTTAAAATAGAGAAAAAAAAACTTTAATATGTTGAAATCATTGCAAATATTTTTTCTATTAAATAGACAAATTCATTGTATAAATGTAAATAACAATAAACAATGCATTTTTGAAATCAATGCAATTTTTTTACTTTTTATTAAATTGATAAATTGAATACATACATGTAAAAAACAAAACAAAATATGCATTGCTAAAATCAATGCAACGAATCAAATAAATATACATCTTGTGTTATTTAACAACATTTGTGTATAGTCTATTTGTAAGCAGTAAGGTTATTGGGCTTGTGTTAACCTAGAGACCAAGGTTCAAAACCCTTTTGGCTTGGAGTTATATTTAGTTATCAAATCTAACTATTATTATGGCTGACATTGTGGTTTATTAAAACTTTAATATGTTCAAATCATTGCAACTAATTTTTCTTAAATAGATAAATTCAATGTATAAATGTAAATAACAAAAAACAATGCATTGTTGAAATCAATGCAAATATTTTACTTTTTATTAAATTGATAATTGAATACATACATGTGAAAAACAAAACAAAATATGCGTTGCTAAAATCAATGCAATGAATCAAATAAATATGCATCTTGTGTTATTTAAAAACATTTGTGTGTGGTCTATTGGTAAGCACTAAGGTTATTGGGCTTGTGTTAACCTAGAGACCAAGGTTGAAAACCCTTTTGTCTTGGATTTATATTTAGTTATCAAATCTAACTATTATAATGCCTTGCACTGTGGTTTATTAAACAATTCATTGTTGAAATCAATGCAACAATGTTTTTTTATTAAATAATTGATAAATTCAATGCATACATGTAATTGGTAAGTATTGAGATGATTGGACTTAAGGTTCAAATCCCTTCTATTTTTTCTATTTTTTATGTGGGCTATAGTATTTTTTTTACTTCTTTTGTTTCTACTTCTTATGACTACTATAATCAATGCAACCATGTTTTTTTATTAAAGTTCAAATCGCTTCTATTTTTTCTATTTCTTATGTCGGATATAGTATTTATTTTACTTGTTTTGTTTCTACTTCTTATAGCTATTATAATATATTTTTTTACTTCTTATGTTTCTATTTTTTTATGTCACCTATTCTTTATCTTTTTTACTTCTTATATTTCTAATATTTGTTTTACGCATTGCTGTAATCAATGCAACTATGTTTCTACTTTTTATGTTAGTTATTCTTTATTTTTTTACTTATATTTCTAATATTTGTTTTACGCATTGTTGAAATCAATGCAACTATGTTTTTTTATGAAGGTTCAAATCCCTTCTATTTTTTCTATTTCTTATGTCGGTTATAGTATTTATTTTACTTCTTTTGTTTCTACTTCTTATGGCTACTATAATATATTTTTTACTTCTTTCTTTTATTTCTTATGTTTCCACTTTTTATGTCAGCTATTTCTTTATCTTTTTTACTTTTTATATTTCTAATATTTGTTTTACGCATTGTTGAAATCAATGCAACCAGGTTTTTTTATTAAGGTTCAAATCCCTTGTATTTTTTCTATTTCTTATGTCCGCTATAGTAATTTTTTTTGAAATCAATGCAACCATGTTTCTACTTTTTATATATTTCTAATATTTGTTTTAGGCATTGCTGAAATTGAATGCAGCCATGTTTCTACTTTTTATGTCAGCTATTCTTTATCTTTATCCTTTTTATTTCTTATATTTCTAATATTTGTTTTACGCATTGTTGAAATCAATGCAACCATGTTTTTTTATTAAAGTTCAAATCCATTCTATTTTTTCTATTTCTTATGTGGGCTATAGTATTTATTTTACTTCTTTTGTTTCTACTTCTTATAGTTACTATAATATATTTTTTACTTTTTTTTATTTTATTTCTTATGTTTCTACTTTTTATGTCAGCTATTCTTGATCTTTTTTACTTCTTATATTTCTAATATTTGTTTTACGCATTGTTGAAATCAATGCAACCATGTTTCTACTTTTTATGTCAGTTATTCTTTATCTTTTTTACTTCTTATATTTCTAATATTTGTTTTACGCATTGTTGAAATCAATGCAACCATGTTTTTTTATTAAGGTTCAAATTTCATCTAACTTTTCAATTTATTATGTCGGCTATAGTATTTATTTTACTTCTTTTTTTTCTAATTCTTATGGCTACTATAATATTTTTTTGTAACATTTTTCTATTAAATTGATGAATTCAATTTATGGATGTAAATAACAAAAAAAATAATGCATTAGTTGAAATCAATGCAATGATTCAAATCAATATGCATCTTGTTTTTTTTTATTCTTATATTTCTAGTTTTATGTCGGCTATATTTGTTTTTTTACTTCTTTATTTTATGTCGGGTATAATATTATGTTTCTACTTTTCATATCCATTATAATATTTTTTTAACTTCTTTATTTTATGTCGGCTATAATTTTATTAATGACCGACATAATATTTATTATTTTTTACTTTGTATTATTCTTTTTTGTTTATGGCCGACATGTTACAACATCTCCCTCATACTAGTGTAACATTACTCGACAAACGTTACAACATCTCCCTCGTACTCGTGTAATGTTACATGGACATATGCTACAAGATCTCCCTCATACGAGGCTGTAAAGTGCCTCTCAGCGCAATTATGAAAGCTATATAATAAGTACATTATAAAACGATTTTAACAATAAGTTGGCTATATCGTATTGTATGTTGAAACCCCACTTGCTCTCCGGTATTAAAGTTTGAACCATATTTGATTTCATTTAACAATCAAGGTCTAAAAAGTTCTAGACAAAAACATTGTATTAAAGTTGGAACAATATTTGAATTGGGATTATAATTAAAATCTGATATTATAATTAAGGTGTAAGAACTTAACGACATAAGCATTCATGCAGTATTGTAAGATAACGTATACAAATTTAGTGGGGAAGGAGTACATATGCAAAAATAATGAAGTGATAAATGAGCGACACAAATGTCGCTAGATTCTTGATAGAGGAAATTGATCTATATTAGATATTCTTTGATTTTCTTTTTATCATCCATCAACCACTTCTTTATAATAAAAGGTTATGACGTTGTAATGCTGTAACTTTATATGACATAATCCATTCACTGGATTATACAATTGCATGTGTTCACTTGATATTGTTAGATTATAATGTTTTAATTACATTTTGAGGGTTATTCTAGATTCCAAAGTGATTATACATTGAGTTAATAAGAAATATCAACCACATGTGATGGTTCTTGAAGAGTGTTAAAATAAAAAATTAAAAGGATTTAGATAGAATTTCAAGAATTTTTTTCAGCATGTTTGTTTATAGAGAATATAATGTGGAAGTTGTTATTTTCTCTAAACAAGATCTTGACATTTTATATTATTATGAGATATGTGATACAAATATTTCTTTAAGAAGGCTTTATTTTCATTTTGGGGTTTGATTTACAAATCTTTTTCCTAGCTGTTAAACTTTTGGAAGGTTGTTTTCTTGTTCTTTCTCATTTGATAGAAGGTTGTTATGTACTTAAGCATTTTAGGTAGTTTTAAAACGTAATTAGTGGTTTTTGTATAATATCTTTTCAAGCTATTACGTCAGATATATTTTGTAATGTAATGGTTTACTTATCTAGTAAGAGTTATTGTTTTGGTTAATTTGGGGGGGGGCTCAGATATGCAGTTGAAAATGGACATTTTTCTGTCTTTTGAAGGTTGTAATGAACTATCATTATTTTTATACTTTATATAAAAAGTATTGTTTTTTTGTTGAAAAAAAAGGTTTTAATTACATCACTTATCACGAAAAAGGGGCCAAAATTGTTAAAGGCCAGCTTTAGTGCCTAGTCCTTTTCATTTTGACTTGAAAAACGTGACAATAGTAGTCAATTTTCTAGGAAAGCAGGTTGTATGGTCATAAGAAACAACCTACTTTCAAAACAAAATTTAGAGGTGTAATGTATACTCTACCCCTCCGGATTTGAACCTATGACTTACTAGTAGGAAACACCCATTCTTAAGTGTTATATGACAAAATTTTAAAATTTAAATAAATTGAAATAATTACTAAATTGTATTAATAAAGTAAAGATCTTTTTTTTTATAGTTTTATGGCTTTACAGGTTCAAATCCTTAAAATTACTTAAACATTCAAAATTAATATTATATGCATATATGCACTCACATTAAAGCTGAAAAGTAATGCAATGCTAACCTGGAGCCTACTAACAAAACAATCAATAAATAAATATTGGAATCTTCTAGAGGGATACAGCCTGAAGGGAGAAGGGCCCCTCAAGGCTGTACCCTCAAGGGAGGACCACCCCTCAATATTTGGTTTGGCTGAGATAGTTGAGCTATTGTTGGTCGAAATCGTCTCAACTTTCCTCCAAACACAAAACATGCCCATAAATTGGAAAAATGTAAGAATATAGATGAACAAGTTGAGATTGGATGTGTATACTTATAAGATGGTGTAGTAAGAGATGAAGGTTGTATTGCAACAATACATGTCTGCATGTGAACCCAAACCATAAGCTAGATCCAAGTACACCCATAGGCTATTCAAGTAGAAATAATAGGGATCAGAGAAATGGGAATTGAGTAGGGAAGCATTTTGTGCAAGTACATGTCAAAGCTATGTTACCAGGAATCCTTGAGGTAATACAAGACAACAATGTCGTGGTTAGGCAGTGATGGGATTTAGAGAGATGAATGAGGATATGAAACATTGCACAACTAAGGAAAATAAAGAATTTATTATTGAAAAATACATCCTTTTTGGTTTAAGAAAGTGGCCATTGTCTATGATGAGGAAAAATATTGTTGTAGTGTCGTGTTGGGAATGTAAAGACAATTATCAATTTTTTTTGCATTGAGAGGCATTTCAAAAACCTAGTATGGGGGAGATGTTGTCACATTACGTTACGTAGCACAACGTTCCCAACCACTATGGGGGAGATGTTGTCATGTTACGTATGTAACGTAACATTCCAGCATAGTAATAATTAAGCCAACATAAAATAATAAAGATAATGTCAATGATAAATTAAAACTTTTAACTTTAGAAACCATAGCAATGATAAATAGTTAACTAAATGTGTGAATACATTAATCGAGTGCAATAAAAAACATTACATTAATAGAAATGCATGAATTATTACATTAATAGTATTCAAATACATGTTTAGTATCGGAGTCTTGCTACTTATTAATATTAATTCCATGCAACTAGATTACATAGTTAAATAGTTACACATTGTAATGTTCGCCTTGGCACTTTAACTGATTAGACTAATGAGGGCTCTAGTTTTGAAGTGAACTCGCTAAATAAAACACGAACCATGGAATTTACTTTGAAAATTATTTGTGGTAAATGAAAATGAATGATGAAATTGCTTTATAAATAAAAATGACTGAATGAAATATATACTAGATTAACTGAGAAACTAAGAAATGAAAGTGATTAGATAATATATGCTAGATTAAGAAATTATGAAATAAAAATGATTGAATGAAATATATGCTCGATTCGAGATATTATGATGACTGATGAAAAGATTTTACTGGATCTCTGAGATAGTTTAACTGTCCATATCGTGGCAGATCTGCACCACGGGACTTCATCAACGGATATATTTGACCTCTGTTCCATCATTATTAGTTCGCTGTTCATTTTTAATTGATCTCTGTAATGTAAATGCTACAGCGTGGTAGATCTTCATCATGCTTCTACGGATCTATTTGACTTGTGTAATGATTACGCCCAGATCGTGGTAAGTATTTATTACATGATCTTCACAAGTTATTTAAAATCGATCTCTGCCCAACAGTAATTGAATTTCTGAAAATGCTAACGCCAGCGCTTAGACCCAATCCTTGTAATGATTAAGCATACAACTAACGCCCAGATCTTGGTACGTCCTTATCACTTGTTTCTATATATAAGAACTCTGTAGTTTCAATGGGATATCATTTAATATATATTTCTATTTCAAAACAGAGTATATATATATATGGAACCGGTAGTTTAATAGTTATTGTTCCAATATATATAGCTATATTCTAAATAAAGAATATATACGAACTTAGAAGTTGTAATTCAACCTTTTCACCTAGCATTAACATTCAATGTGATGACAAATGAAAAGTTATACAAATAATGATATACATATAAATTAAATCAAAATGGGATGGTTGTTCTGCCACAGGAAAAGATAAATAATGTAATTGATTATCCAAAAGGAAATATAAATATGGGAACTATATGAAAAGATGAATGTTTGAAATTTATTATATCCGGAGTATGAAATGATAAATGATGCAATTAGTTAGTGAATCATATGAAAGGATATGTGTTGAAACTTATTATCATAGAAAAAGGGAATGACGTGGTTGGTCATTCCAATTAAAATATAAACAAGTGAATCATATGAAAAAAAAAAATATGGTAAAAGATTATTAAAATGAATAAATAAATATATAACCTATATGAAAAGGTAGATATTATATATAATTATTTAAAGAAATATGATTTTGTGAATGTTTATAGTTAAATGTCATTTAAGGAAACATAAAATATCAGGTTGTAGTAGTATATATTCATGACATAATAAGAAGGGATTTAGGTGTAAAATATAGACTTAGATAATGGTTACGTGTTTTATATATATATATATATATATATATTCAGAATTTAGATTCTCTCATAATTGAATGAAAAATCCATTTCATTTATAGTTATTTTTCTTCTTATAGAAAATGATTGAATTTAGGTGATGAAAGAAAGTGGATTGATAACATGTTATATTATATTGTAAAGGATGTTGAGTTAAAAATAAAAATAAAAATGATGAGACGGTCCCTATATTGGTCCCTACACACATATATATTTAAAGTGGTATATTGGCAAATCTAAAGAAATTTTAATGAATAGGAAAAAATAATAAGCAAAACAATGTTAAAAAAAAAAGTAAAACAATACAAAAAAAATTAAAAAGTAAAACAACGTAGAAAACTTAAAAAGTAATACAATGTTAAATAGTTAAAGTATCTATTTAAAATGGTAGATTGCCTAGTTCCATGCATCATGTTTTTAGAGGCATTTTTACATCCCAGTGTGGGGAGTTGTTGTAATGTTATGGAGGACGTTTTCAATATGAAATTTGGTTACTTTAGTGATGAATGTTAAAATCTTGGAAGAGTAGTGTATGGATAGGTATTAGTTCAATTTGTGGCTTGATTGTTTCCCTATTGGAAGCTATTAATGTTATTGTTATTGAAGTGGAGACAATTTTTTGGTATTAAATATGTAGTGGTATTGTAAAGAATATTTATACTTATAATGAAAGTATAGTAATTTTTTCTGGTGAAAAAAAGAAATGCCTGAATTATTACATTAATAGTATTCAAATACATGTTTTTATTGGAGTCTTGCTACTATACTTATTTATTGTGACTCATTAATATTAATTCCATGTAACTAGATAACATAGTTAAATAGTTAAACATATATATTTAAAGTGGTATATTGGTAGAATGTAAACATGAGTTTTTAACTACTCAAAATAATTTTTAAAAGAAAAAGTAAAAGGTAAAACAATTTAGTAAAATTAAAAGTAAAACAATGTTAAATAGTTAAAAGTATATACATCAATAAAGTTAAAAAGTAAATCATGTTAAATAATTAATGGTATATAAATCAATAGATTTAAAAAGTAAAATAAATTGAAAATATAAAATAATACAAAATTGTTAAAGATATATATAGATAATTTAAATTAAATATGCCAAAATAGGTAATAAATAACATAATTGGTTATCACTGCATTATAGATGAAATAACAATAGTTAAAAATGCTTAATAATGTAAGCAAAATAAAGTGTCACGCTTGAAATTCATGTGTGTTTTAATATAATAAATTTAGTTTTTAAAATATAATATGTGTGTTTATTTTATATTAATTATTCAAAATAATCCAAGTACCTGAAAATCCAAAGTAGTATGATTTCACTTGGATTGCATTGATTTCTTAACTTCACTCTCTCATATTAGGTTTATGTTATAGTGAATTTTCCTGTTTGTTGCATTGATATGAGTGATTTCTCTCTTTGAATCACTGATATCTATGCAACATTTAGTAAAATTAAATATAACTTAAACCTAATATCGAAGAGTGGAGTCACTCCTAATCCAAAACAATTTGATAGCAATGACATAACATGACAACATCACTAAAAATCCAAAGCAATTTGATTGCATTGAGTCAGTTAATACCAGCATAGATCCATCTTAAACCTAGATCTATTAAGCACCGACATCACATCACATCACATCATCTCCCCCATAGTGGGTTGTAAGCACCTCGCTACTCTCATAGCAATTAGGTTTAAGTTAACATGAAGTTTACTTTTGTTGCATTGATATTGATGATTCATCTCCTTCAATCATTGATATCAATGCAACAAACAATAAACTTTACTATAACTTAAACCTAATATCATGGAGTGAAGTAACTAGTAATCCAAGTGAAATCAAATTGCTTTATACTTTTTGGGTACTTGCATTATTTTACTGTTTGTTTCATTGATATTAGTGACTCCTCTCTTTGAATCATTGATATCAGTCCAACGAATACTAAAAAATTAAAAATATTTAGGCCAACATGTATAAAAACAAAATAAAAATACAATATGATATCAGTGATTTCTCTCTTTGAATCACAGATATCAATGCAATAAACAATACAAATCACTATAACTTAAACCTAATATCACAGAGTGGAGTCATTGATAATCCAAGCGAAATCAATTTGCTTTAGATTTTTAGGGTACTTAGTTTATTTTAATATTTGTTGCATTGATACCTAAAAATCCAAAGCAATATGATTTCACTTGAACTGCACTAATTTAAGTAACTCCACTCTCTTATATTAGGTTTAAGTTATAATGATTTTTATTGTTTGTTGCATTGATATGAGTGATTGCATTGACATAACGTAACGTAACGTGACAACATCCCTGGAAATCCAATGCAATGTGATTGCATTGATTTTGGTCACTCCACTCTCTAGTATTAGGTTTAAATTACAATGCATTTTACTATTTGTTGCATTGATATCATTGAACCTCTCTTTCAATCACTAATATCAATGCATGAAATGATAAAATTCACTATTAACTTAAAAACTTAATATGAGAGAGTGAAGTCACTAGCAATCCAAGTGAAATCAAATTGCTTTGTATTTTCTGCTTACTTGGATTATTTTGTTGTTTGTTGCATTGATATTAGTAATTCCTATCTTTGAATAACTGATATCAATGCAACAAACACTAAAAAATAAAAATACTTAATCTGACATGTATAAACACAAATAAGAGTATAATATGATATCAGTGATTCCTCTCTTTGAATCATAGATATCAATGCAATATACAATAAAATTTGCTATAACTTAAACCTAATATCATAGAGTGGAGTCACCGATCAAATTGCTTTGGATTTTCAAGATACTTGGATTATTCTACTCTTTGTTGCATTGATATCAATGATTATTATTTTTGAATCACTGGTATCATTAGTGATTCCACTCTCTGATATTAGGTTTAAGTTATAGTGCATTTTACATACATAATGATGATTATCTCCAAATTTCATGTGTCCGCCCTAGCCTAGATTTATCTTAACTTTGGTCTATCATGCGTCAAGAGGGATCAAATCCCTCGAGGTACAAACTTGTGGACCAACTAGAGATAGACAATAAAAAATATTTGCACTTCTAGGTATTTGATCCCTCTCAAGGGAGTTAACATCGATTTAAGTTGATAGATAATCAATTTATAAGGGCAATTATATTTGTTTAATTGAAGTTGTTATTTTATAAGACAATTCTTGTGTTTACTTCATATTGGTAATTTTATATGATTTAATTTCATCCTTTAGGTGAGATGATTGTCTCATGACAAATTAAAAATGATTAAATACAAATAGCAGTCGATTGGTTATGGTCTCGTAGCACAAACATATTAGAGAAAAGGTGAACATAATATGGTTAAAGAATTTCAAAATGAGGCTACGATGTATGACTTTATGAATAGCTTTCGATATGTAACATTGAGCTTAGTCAAGTTGGTGGGGAGGGGTTTGAAATGTTTAGGCTGGCCCGGTGGACATTCTTGGTTGGAGAATGGTGGAATTCCACTGCATTAAAAAAAAGTTGTTTTAGTACCGTATGTTAACTATGCTATCATGGCACGCATATTATGGCTGAGGGATTGATATGAAGGAGATCGATTTGCATTTTGACCTCTGTGCTATAGGTCACCGTTGCTGTCGTACTAATCAACAGTCCAGTCATTGGCAAGGCATTGAGCGGCGGGCCAGGAGATTAGGTTTTATTGTTCAAGCCTTTGATTTTAGTGCATGTAACTTGCTTAAAAATGCCACACACATTAAAACAAGAGAAAATAGGGCATTATCCATTGGCCCAACTCCAAGGAGGGCTGTCATTGACTAGTGGCTATCATAGATAAGACATTTCGAAAAAGGATAATTCAGTCCCACAACGATGTAAGCATGGCGAAGGTTGGATGACGAATTTTATATTTGATAAGTGAGATTGTTTGTAAAGCTTGTTTGCTGCTAGAGCAGTCCACTTAAAATTGTCATTTCAATAATTTTCGTTAGGTTGTAGATTTTAACAAGAAAATTAGTCCATACAAATCATCTAAAATTTAATTTATTCTTTTTAGATAACTTGGTACATTGTTGTGAGAACAAATTCAATGTCCATGCTAGTGAGATGTGCATCTTAATGGGCGTTTGGAACTAAGGGGATATTAAGATTTACCTTATTAGTATTATTAAAGAATAGGGTGGTCGACTAAACCAATTGATCCAAATAGTATTTAAATTTGAAATTCATTATTCTAAATATAATTTTTAAGAATATATATAATTTAGGAAGCCGTTTAAAAGTGCGATGATTTCATTCGGGTGGTCAAAACTTGGTTGGAATCTAGCGATTTATGTTGATTAAATCATTTTTCTGAGCATCTAGATGAATTCAGCACCCTCGAAAACCCCCAGGGCATCCAAATTATGCAGGATTAATACTGTTATTTGAGATTCTAAAAATTCTATCCCAAATTCCATCAAATTCGTGTTTGAAAAACGATTTTCTCCAAGCAAAATTGTAGCCATGAGCATGCCTTTCATCCAAATGAACATGCCTAAACATTCTTCATCACACATTAGATAGATGAGGTAACAAAGGTAGAGCCCAAGTCTAGAACCCATCACCATGACAATATGGAAATTCACATGAGATTGTAGCACTTTAGTCACTTGATGGTCAAGTTTTGGAGTGCATTGGACATGTTGGTGGTCTGTCTAATGAACATCTAATTGTTCATCATGAGCTTCCACCACATGATTTTGCTCATCGGAAGGTTGTACACAATTCAACTCTTTAATATCTCTCTTTGTATATTCAACATCTTGCAAAATTTCCATATCTTCCCCACCTTGATCATTGTTTGTTGATGGAACATTCATTGGAGGTTGACATCATGATGTCAGAATTAGAATGACCTCCATTGGACTCATACACTTCACCTATGACAACGAAGTAGAGATCACAACAACATTTGTTGTTCAAAGAATTGAGGTTCCAAATAATGGATCCTTAAATTTTTCCATACCCAAATTTCCCTCTTCTCTTAGTTCATTGACCTTTTCATCAGGGAAAATTTTAAGGATCCATAAATTTTTTGAAAGTGTAGAAACCTTGGCGAATCTTACAGATTCTTAAATTTCCAATCATAAAATGTTGGGCGATATTTTTCTAAAAAGATTCAAAATTCTAATGGTTTTATAGAGTTTATGGATAGCTTTGGCGATTTTTAGAGTAATTTTTTTTATTCCATGGAATTTGGGCGAATCAATTTAGAAAACAATGGAAATTGGTGAATCTTTTTCTCGACAAAAAGGTCAAAAATTAGTCCATGGGCTAAATTTTGCTCCTAAATTTTCCCTGCTTTTGAGGGGGATACTCATTCCTACGAGACTTTGTTGCTCAATTTCCCATATTCACAAGGACCAAATACAACAAGAACTTGATAAAAAAAAGGTAGAAATACTTCTCATATTCACATAAAATCATTTACAACATAGAAGAAACAATACAATGGAAGGGTATGTACAAGTGTATTTACATCCATATCCTCAAAGAAACTAAAAAAAAATGAAGGCATGCATAAAGACATTTACATCATCTTCCTCGAATAAAATAAAACAATAAAAAAATCTAAATCCAACCCCTTGGCATCTTTGATTAATATAAATCCTTTAGCTAAAAAATACATATATAGTGTTTCCTCCCATATTTGAAAAAAACAAGGAAAATAAGTAACCTCATTTTTCAAAAACATATTTTCACCAAGGTTTCCAAAGAACAATATTTTTTTAAATCAATGTTTCAGACCAAGCTAGTGTGGTCCATCATCAAGAAAAAGAGATAAAGATAGGAATTTTTGATCTTGAAGGTTAGTATTAAATATAAAAATGAAGGAATCACATACCCTAAGAAATTACATAATGGAAACCATATTGAGGGAAAAGAGATTCCTCAAGAAACCCTAAAAATATTAAGAGACAAGGTAAAAAATGATAAATAAGGAAATCAAAAGAATAATTTTTAAATAAAAATATTAAAAGGAGATAATAGTGCTTCCTACCATAAAACTAGAAAATAAAATAAAATAATAATAATAATATAGACATAGATTTTATATGGATTAATAATAAAATATTAAAAATAAAAATTGATGATGGACCACACTAGTTTGGTTCAAAACATCGATTTAAAAAAATATTGCGATTGATGTGGAAGACACTCTTTCCTAAAACATTGCTTGCAGAATCCTAAGAACTAAAATTTCCAAAGAGCAGTCAAGGCTAAAATCCTCAAGTAGTGTGAGATACCAAAAAGTGAAAATCATACAAAGAACTAGAATCACAAAAAAACACTACTCTCTAATGCAATCTCCCCTAGAAAATGGATGGGTGCTTGGATTGAACAAACTCCCAACAAGACTAGGAAAAATAAAAATCCTACAAGTGGTGCTCCAATGTTTCCATCCTAAGGCAAAAAGGGAAAATTCCATCAGAGAGACCGCGTTTTACTATTTGCGCCTTGCTAGAAATACCTTAGTGAATCATTATCTATGCAAACACTTATATTTGTAGCTGACCTAAATCAACCACACAATATACAATATCTTGATCAACCATCTATTCATAATAGCAACACTCATCATGAATTAAGAACAAGGTTGAGCTCATCTTGTTGATGAAGAAGAGAGTACAACCTCAGAGAGTCATAATTCTTGGCCCACTCCATGGCTTCCCAAGATGAAATCATTGTGTCAAGGATAAACCACCCTTGAAAAAATTATGTGTCCTCTTTATACAAAATCATATTGGTGACATCCCTTAGATGTAATGCCACTATCCTGGCCATGATTTTGTAAGAAATACTCAACAAATTTATCATTCAACATCTCCCAATGGTGTCCTTGGCATCATTCTTTGGAATGGAATTGATCAACCCTTAGTTAACAGATTCCATCAAACATCGTGTTGAAAAGGCCTCCAAAGCCATGTGGTTGAAATCATCCCCAACAATATTGTTGGAGCACGATTTCTGTTAGATCAAAAGCCACATGCATTAATCTCCACTACAATTTCCAAGGTTAGGATTCACAAGAGGAGGTTAACCCATGTGTGGTGAAACTCACGGGGAATGGTGGATGAAAATTCCAACAATATCCCCCCTCCCCCCAACATTACCTGGGTGAGTTTCGAACTCGATACCCGTCGCTCTGATACCATTTGTTGGAGCACGATTGTCGTTAGAGAAAAACGTGCAGTTGTTAATCTCTACTACAATTGCTAAAGTTAGGATTCACGAGAGGGGGTTAACCCATGTTGTGAAACTCACGGGGAATGTTGGGTACAAATGCTAACAAATGTCCCATACATGGGGTCTTCACTCAATGAAACTATGCCATAACACCTTTGTTCATGGGATATTAAAGAATACCCCTGATTTCACTAGATATTGATAAATACCTACCTAAATCCTTTTTTTGAGACCCTCTCCCAATACATATTTCCAATTTAAAAAAACCCATATTTACGAGATATTCCATATTTTTACTGGATGCCCCTTTTTATACCCCCTTAATACCTATAAACCCCCCATACCCTACTCCATGCCCCCCCAATACCTACAATATATTGACCTTGTTTTTCACAATTTAAACCCCGCCCCCCTATGAATGAACGTAATAAGATATTGGTCAACAAGGTGAATCCCCTATGATCCGATATAGCCTTGTAGAACTCACAAGATAAGCCATTAATCCCTAAAGATTTACCATTACACATAAAATGAAAGGATACAAAAAGGTCATCCTTTGTGAAATCCCTATCCATCTTGCCACAACCTACAATAGAGACCTTGTGTCGAACCACCCCATGACATGTATTCCTAGTAGAAACAATCACATTTATCAAGGGATATGGAGAAAATATACTTTGAATATATCACCAAACATACCTTGAATCTTAAATGGATTTTCCTCAAGAAAACCATCATCTATGCGAAGAGAAAGGACTCTGTTGAATGCTACTTTCTTCTTTAATAAGTCAAAGAAGAAATTGGAGCCCTCATCGCCCTTTTATATCAACTATAAACACCCATGGACCCTAGATCCTCTACTAATATACTCCTCCTTATGGTTCACCAACTCCAAGCGCACTGCATCCTCCTAAAGTGAAGTGTTATGTATGTCTTCCTCAAGGAAGACATGTACCTCCTCTAAGTCCTCTTGGCCTCTTAAAGCTCCTATTTGTACTTGTGAGAAATCATAATTCCCAACCACACATGAATTTGACGGTCCTCCAAATGGAAACCTCCCACCATACCAACTTTCTTTCATCCCAATTAGGATGTGGGATAAGGTTCTAAACATGATGAACTAGAGAAAAAAAATTAGATGAATCCTAATGAAAAACATTCCATGTGTACAAGGTGGATATATTTTAGTCAACCACATGACCCACCAAAATGGAAGTCTGAATGGGTAAATGATCATATAGATTTGTCTCAATCAATACAACAACTGACCAAAGCCTCCCACAAAAGGTTATATAATCTTGAGGGCCATACACCCTATCTGTGTTTTCCTCCACACTTGAATTCCCTTAACAAAAACTCGACCAAATGAACCAACCACCATAATGCAACACATTTTTTCCCAATTTGAACCAAAGACTTGAAGGGAGGCCTTACACATAAACCATGGCTACTTCTCTGCACCAAAAACCACCGAAATTGCACCACCACTCGGATCACCATCCCATTACACCATATTGAAGTCACCACCCATAAACCATTATGTATATTCAACATAGAATAAGACATATACTTCCAAAGATGGATTTGAGCATAAATGATGTTGGGCGCATACATAGAAAAAATCCAATTAATCTCCCTTGTATCATAAGTGTAACCCACACACACTAGTAATCAAATTCAAAACCATGTGACGCAACAAAGTTCTAAAGATAAGGGGATATATAAGTGATTACCAACTCACCCCTTGAATGTAGTTTGTGGTCGAAAAGGGACCATTCCACACATATCTCTTACAACTATGAAGTTAAAAAATAACAGACTTCACTTCCTATAGAAATAAAACATCTTCCTTTTCCTTGTGAAGAAATCCTTGAACAAACTATTTATGTCTAGGGATCATCATCTGTAGTGCTCTGGTTTTTACAGCAGAGAACTATGTAAAATTTCAGGTTTAATTTTCTACATTTTAAACTTTCTCAGTTTATGGAAGTAAATTTCTAAGAATTACTATGTGCCTGAATAATATTTAGTGTACTGTCGTGTTTTCACTAACCTTACATTCGTAATTTAAAATAAACAAACATATCGTTATTTTCTTTTCAACAATCATATTCCAGCATAAGAATAGGTTTCACAACTTAGTAAATCAGTAAATAGCAAGTTATGCATGTTTACAGTAAGATTTTAGCATAATAATCAAATAACGTAAATGACAAGGAAATTACCTGATGCTGATGCTAACCGTAGGTTGTATAACCTCTTAGACAGCCAAACTGAAGTGTCCACCCTACCGACCAGCTATTATCTTGCTGGCCCTTGGAAATCAAAGGATTTCCAAGCCCCCGAGCCCACAATCTGATAATCCCGAGAGCAGTCTTTCCTTCTGTTCTCAAAATCTTTCTGTTCTCCAAACTTCTTTTCTTCCCCCATAAAAAGAAAACCTCCCCTTTTTCTCCAAGCTCTCCCCCTCTATATAATTTCCCTTCCTCGAGAATATCTTGGGCTTAATCCACCGCCCCAAAATCCCCCTCTCGAGCCCCTCAACATTTACTCCTATCACCAGTTCATTCATACACGGTTCTTTATAAAAATGTATAATTAATTACTCTCATGGAAAAATTAGTTGGTTTTGGATTGACGGTCGTAAGTTTTTATTACGGTGGGGATTATCACCCAAAGGTTATCCATTCGGGACAAGCTTCATTAAATACAAGTCTATTCGCTATCCTTGTTATTGATGTAATTAATAAAATATTATATAATTAGTTGCCCCTTTTCAACTTGGACATGATGTGTCTTAATGGTCCACCTTATCCGTCGAGACTACTTAGCTTGAGGTTTAACTTCCAAGATTAACATTGAATAATTAAATAACCATTTTCCATCACATCACGTTCATTCCAAAAAGGATTATCCTATTATGGCTAACTTTTGAAATGGAAATAATCACACAATATTAATTTATAAATCAATATTTCAAATCTTACTTATATTGCATTTGTTACGATAGGGATATAAATGCTGCTGGAATATTATTAATTAAGTAATAATAATAATTAAATCACCATTTAACAATAATAAAAGGTGAATTAATCATAGTATTCTTAATTATTTGTTTATCACATGAGTACCCTATCATCAACATATCATCCTTGTCCTTATAAACAAAGCACTTGTGAGGGCTTAAACAATTTTACTAATTAATTAGACACTATCATTACCCTATTCACAACAGTTCTCCTATGACAATGTTAACTGACGACACTTGTCTTAGTTTATTATTACAATGTTTTCATATAATTACTAATTCACTTATTTACACATTGACAACCTAACCATTCATTACCTAAGTTGATTGATGTATCCTTAACTGAGTTATCTATGACATTTATACTACTATTCAAGCATGACAAGTATGTTATACACCAGTAATATTGTACACATACAAGGTGTGCATGCATGGCCAGTGTATGCACATGTCGGATATGTACTATAAACAAACCCCATTCCGCCTATGCATACTTGCTAACTAATAATAGTATCTACCCCCATGCAGAAGAGCAAGCATAATATATAGTATAATTACTTTAACATCCTCGGTTATTTAACAGTTAACCCTTACGATTTAACATCATTGTCTTTATGTTTACATTAGTTTAATCAATAAAGTACAGGAAGGGTGCCTACTTCCACTAACTCGGAATCAAGGAATACTAAACCCCCAACAGTACTAACTAACACATCCTCCCATCATAACCTACGTCCAGCATCCTCCCTATCCTTCCTCTACTAGTACAACAGTGGATGTCGGACTCACCGATCTGACCACATAGAACTTGAGAGCGATAGCGTCGGCTGAACAGTGGACCTATCCTCCCCTAGCAGGCATCCGACCATCGTCATCACAACAACATGGGGAGCGTGTCTCAGCACGGCCCTCCCACGACCTCGGGTATCATGGAACCATAGGGTGGGAAACACATCCATCCCTCTCAACATACTGGGCCTACGCCCTTATCAACTCATACTTGCTGCTATCGGGATTATCAGTTTGTGTTATCGTATCCTCATTTTGGCTGCTAAGGTTTGCTGTATGAACATGTTTTTCCTTTCCAATATATATCAGATCAAGTAACTGGCTATCCCATAGCCCCTGTGTCCTGTAGGTTAGTGTTTTGCAAAATACAATTTATAGAAAGCATTTTCCATTGATCCATGTTATCATTTTATTTCATGTAACCTTTTAGCTCATCATAGATGCGTATGACATATAACATTTCAGCAATTCATATAAGAAGATGGTATCCACGTATCGAATCATATATTTCATATCTCATTAAGGAAAACATATAAACATATACTGCAATCGTAAAATAAGGAAATCATATGATAATCATGACATCATAACTGCATAACATAGTAACATCATAATCATGGTGAAATCATAAGACAGAGTAACATCATATAATGAGGTCCAATATAGTTTACTCAGTCGAGCTGAGTTCGACAAACTATATAAGAAATAAAGTATGGTGTGTCTAACTAATAAATATGCCGAATCAAAATATGGGCATTACATACACCCACCCTTCGGGAAACTTCGTCCCGAATTTATGGTCAAAATAGTGAGGGAAAATCTCGACGCATGGTCTCTGCATCCTCCCAGGTAGCAGACCCGGGGCTATACTTGTCCCATTGGACCTTAACCTGGTCCACATGGCGACTACGGAGCTGTCGAACCCTACGATCAAGTATACGTAATGGTTCGACCCTGAAGGTTCCCTCGTCCGAGACCTGCAATTCCTTCCAATGAATTTTGTGAGTCTCATCAGCTATGTAATGTCGCAATACAGAAACATGAAATACATTATGAGTTTTATGCAAGTGGGGTGGCAGCGCAAGACGATAAGCAACTGGTCCGATCTTCTCAAGAATCTCAAATGGACCTATAAAGCGAGGTGACAGCTTGGTACCCTTCCCAAACCGAATGGTACTTTTATTTGGTCTGATGCGAATAAATACACGATCCCCTACTTCATAAGTTCTATCTGATCTGTGTGCATTAGCGTAACTCTTTTTCCTATCCTGTGCTTCCTTCAACCGCTGCCTAATTTGTAACACCTGCTCCTCCATTTCCTGAATCAATTCAGGCCCAATTAAAACTCGATCCTCTAACCTGTCTCAACTGAGTGGTGTCCTGCATGGCCTCCCATACAATGCCTGATATGGCGGCATACCAATGGAGCTGTGATGACTATTATTGTATGCAAACTCCACTAAAGGAAGATATTTCTCCCACTGTGTCTGTTGATCCATAACATACATCCTAAGCATGTCCTACATCACTTGATTCACCCTCTCAGTCTGTCCATCTGTCTCGGGGTGATAAGCTGAGCTTAAGTTCAATTGTGTCCCTAATGCTGACTGCATGCTTGTCCAAAATCTGGAGGTGAACTTAGGGTCTCTGTCCGAGATTATCTTTTTAGGAACTCCATGAAGACGTACAATCTCATTTATGAATACCCTTGCCACATCTGTCACATCATAGGTGTCTTTGACTGGAATGAAGTGAGCACTTTTGGTCAGTTTGTCGACTACCACCAAAATAGCATTATGTCTCAGAGATGTGAGTGGTAATCCTACAACGAAGTCCATGGAAATGACTTCCCATTTAGTCATAGGAATATCATGCGGTTGTAGGAGACCGGCCGGGTGATGGTGATCTGCCTTCACTTGTTGACACTCAAGGCACTTCGAAACAAAATCCACTACATCCATCTTCATACCTGGCCAAAAGAAGAGTTGCTTCATGTCAGCATACATCTTCTTCACTCCTGGGTGTGCACAGTAATGTGATCTATGGGCCTCTCTAAGGATTGTTTTCCTGATATCACCTTCCTTAGGAACATACATCCTTCCCTGATACCGCAACAACCCATCTTCCTCAAGATGGTACCCATCATACTTCAATTCCTGTTTCTTTCCATTCTGAATAGCTGAGGTTACTTTTAGATACCAACTATCGCCCAATAGTTGTCCTAGTACCCTTTCCCTCAAGTCAACCTTCAAGGGAATTAAGGAGAAAAGTCTCGGCCTTCGGCTTAGAGCGTCTGCCACCACATTCTCCTTTCCTTTGATGTAAGAGATACCAAAGTCATACTCACTCATGAACTCACTCCATCTCCTTTGCCTAGCGTTCAAATCCCTTTGGGTAAAGATGTGCTGCAAGCTCTGATGGTCTGTTTTAAGGGTGAAGCTTCTACCAACTAGGTAGTGCCTCCATAATTTTAGTGCCAACATTACTGATGCCAATTATAGATCATGCGTGGCATACTGCTCCTCATGAGGTTTCAACTTTCGAGATGCATAAGCTATTACCCCACCTTCCTGCATCAACACCGCTCCTAATCCTTGCTTCGAGGCATCGGTGCATACCATGAAATCTTTATCCATGTCTGGTACCCGCAAGATCAGTGCACTTGTCAACAATCTTTTTAACTTTGTAAAAGCGGCATCGCATTCATCGGTCCATTCATACCAGATTCCCTTGCGTTGCAAGGTGGTAATAGGTTTTGCAATTTTAGAAAATCCTTCCACAAACCTCCGGTAATAGCCTGCTAACCCCATGAAGCTGCGCACCTCATGAGCATTCCTTGGAATTGGCCAATCTTCAATGGCCTTTACCTTTTCTGGGTCTACGGAAATCCCTTCACCTGAGATGATGTGCCCTAAGTAGTGAATCTCTTTTTGGAAGAAGGAACACTTTGACAATTTACCATAAAGTTTATGTTCCCTCAGGCATGTCAAGACTAACCGCAAGTGTTCCTCATGCTCCTTCTCATTTTTAGAATAGATAAGAATATCATCTAAGAAGACCTAAACAAAATGGTCCAAGTATTTTCGGAAGACACCATTCATGAGGCTCATGAATACAGCTGGAGCATTGGTCAAACCAAATGGTACCACTACAAACTCGTAATGCCCAAATCGAGTTCGAAAGGCAGTCTTAGGAATGTCGCCTTCCTTGATCCTCAACTGGTGATATCCTGATCGCAAATCAATCTTTGAGAAGACTGACGCACCTTTCATTTGATCAAAGAGGTCATCAATTCTTGGTATGGGATACCTATTCTTCACGGTGGCTTTGTTCAAATCTCTGTAATCTATGCACAGTCGCAGAGATCCATCCTTCTTCTTAACGAAGATCACTGGTGCTCCCCACGGTGAGATACTAGGTCTAATCAGTCCCAAATCTAGCAATTCTTTTAACTGGATCTGTAACTCACGGAGCTCTGGAGTTGTCATTCTATAAGGAGTTTTTGAGATAGGTTCTGCACCAGGTTTTAGTTCGATTGTGAAATCGAGCTCTCTTTCTGGAGGTAGTCCTGGTAATTCCTTCGGAAAGACATCCTTGAACTCAGAAAGTACTGGGTAAGAATTCAAGGAAGGTCCTTTACTATCGCTCACGGCCTCCACTACGAACAACCGGCATCCTTGTCTTAGGCACCGCTTATCTTTCACCATAGAGATGAAACGGAGGGATACCTTCCTCTTCAAGCCTTGGATTTGAATTGTCCTTCCCTCATCATCGAGGCACAACACCTTCTTTGCATAGCAGTCTATGAAAGCTCTATGGTCTTCTAACCAATCCATGCCAATAATGAGGTCATAAGCCCCCAAATTGGTGACATAAGCATCCAACTTAGTGGTGCAAACTCCTAAGTCAACCCCACAACCTCTCACTTTAAGACCTACTGGTTGCTTAGTTCCTGAAGCCATTTCAACCAGTTTGAAATCATCGTGCTCATAGGCTGCCAACCCACATTTATCTAATGCAAATGGTGAAATAAAACTATCAGTTGCTCCTGGATCAAACAAAATTTTAAGTTTGACATTGTTTACATTACCAGTGGATTCTACTACGGTAGACTGATGTTCTGCCTGGTGGTTATGCACCGCTGCATGAATCCGATGATTGTTACCCGAACTATCCATGGGTGCTTTTCCTTCCCTGTGCCTGCTGCTTGACTGACCCTTGGGACAGTCTCGCTGGAAATGAGGACCTCCGCATCCCCAACAAGAGAGATTGGGAGGGGCTTGCCTGTTGCTCGAAGGAATCCTCTGAGATGAGTTCCTTCCCCTGGTTCCTCTAAAACCCCCTGCTCCTCTATAGGAACTTCCCTGCGTACGTCCCTGGCTTTGGTGGGTTGCGGACGATGCCTGCGAGATTGAGTTAACTGAAGTATTACCCCTCGGTGTGAACCTGTTACCGTAAGGAGGAGGCCTAGATTGTCCTCCCCTGAAGTAAGGGCATGACGCCTTCCCTGTAACATACTGATTGGTTCCTGTCAACTTACTACCCCCTTTTCCATCTGACATATCAGCTGCATAACGAGCATACTCAACTGCCATGGCAACTGAAGTTGGCTTCCACATCCGCACAGCAGCTCTAATCTTGTAGTTAAGTCCATACACAAAACGCTCTACCTGACAATCATCAGCATCAAGGTAAGGAACATATTTTACCAGTTCCATAAATCGAGATTCATACTCCTCCACCGTCTTGTCTCCCTGTACTAAGGCATGGAGTGCACCTGCCTGTTCTTCCTTGTAATAATTTGGCAAATACTTCATGTGGAACCTCTCCTCGAAAAGTTCCCAAGAAGTTGTAAGAGGAGTAAGGTGCAACTGCTTCTCGAGGTCTGACCACCAATTCAAAGCATCACCTTTAAGCTGAAAGATGGCCATCCTAGCCTTGGAACTAGATGTGTACTCATTCAATGCGAAGCATCTCTTCATGCCTTCCAGCCATGCCTCTGCATGCTTACCGGGTCGTCCTCCTGAAAACTCTGGAACTTTTATCTTTTGTAACTCCCTCGATATGTCCTGATGCGGTTCCAGTCTTGGGCCATGTGCCCTTTCAGAGTTCTCTCGACTCACTTGAGTGGTTTCCACCTCGGCGGCCCTTTCCGACTGCCTGTTCATCGTGGTCATAATAGCCTCCAAAGACCTCATTATGATCTGCATTTCTGGTGTTGAGGTTGGTGGTGGCGGTGTTGGCGGTGGCGGAGGTGGTGGTGACGGTGGTCGACCTTGACCCCGACCTTGACCTCTGCGTGTTGTCACCATGATAGTTCCTGAGTTATTAAAATAAAATCATATCCTTAGTTGTTCAATCAAATATACGCAGAACTAAATATAAGTATTCATACTTTATACCTATGCGTAAGGAATAACTTGCATTATGGGATAACAAATTGTCAGGATTAGCACAGTAAAATCCACAATCGTTTTTATTTAAACAATTTTTGTCATGGTGTTCAGCTCGTCATGCTGATCTTAACGGTGTCTTGTTTTTGAGATTTCGGGTCTCTCTCATCCCTTCGACTAGGAGTTGAAATCTCGGCAAATTTTATTTATTTACTTATTTATTTTTTTATTTTTATTTTATAAGAAATCAAATAAATAACTAGAATTTTACTAATCCTAGCATGAGATGTAAACCATAATTAATTAAACCATAATTCATATTAATTTTTAATTCTAATTCTAATTCATGTAATAATCACTAAAGTGAAATTATAGTTTTGTTAAATTTTAATTAATTGATAATTGTGCTAATAAATTTAACCAAGTTTAATTTAGCCAAACAACAAAAAAATAACTTTAAATTATTTTAAAGTTTTCGAATAATTGACAACATTGAATTATAATAATTAATTTAAATTTTTAACAATTTTAAATCAATTACCAAATTTAGATAATTTAATTTGTTCGAATAATACTAACCTACCCCTACGATCTTCATGGGCCCGTCGCGCCCTTGCATGAGGCCCACGCGTCCTCCTACTGCCATGAGAAGAAGCATGAAGGCGCGTGGTCTCTCCACACACCCCACCGCCATGGGAAAGTGGGGGAAACCCTAAATAGGGTCAATCCCCAAGACGCGGCCATTTTCACCCTCTCTTCTGCAGTTTTAGCTCTGCAACTCCGCCATGGAAAAGAGGTTCAAGCTCCGTCTGATTTCAGGTATAATCTCCACCTGGTTCCGTTTAAATTGGTAGTTTTCCTTTCATTTCCTTTATGCTTTTAATTTGGTAGGTTTCATTTTATTCGGTAGTTTTCCCTCTCGCTTCCCATGTTTAAGTATTTTCTACCTCTGCAACCTGGGTGTTTAGCATTCAGATATTTTAACACCCAAGTTCTCGTCGTCTAGAACCTCATTATCCATCGTCGAATATACCACCAGAACTAGTTACATTCGCCTTTATTAACACGCGGAGGTTAGATCCTATCGAGAGCTGAAAATCACGAGTAAGCTTGGCGTCCCATGTTACAAACTGCGTCAATGGAGACAGTAGTTAAGGAGGTTGCGTGAAATGCTGGACCATTCACACTTGTAAATTTTGAAGACGCCGTGAGTGTGGGGAATAGAGATGCAGAGGATTTTAAGAATCCGAGTTACACTCATTTAATGGGATCTGGAAAACGTCCAACGGCTTGAAATGGGAATTCAGAGATTTTTTTTTTTCTCCACAAACTGTGTTATCCTCCCAGAATCTTAAATAGCACACATAAATTTAAAAAGGACAACTTTGGACATAATTCCACAAACACCCCACTTGAACCCCGAATGCGAGGTACGATAATTCGGACCTCCGGGTCATCGTGCACAGTGAATAAGCTTTTACCGAGTGAGCACACCCGTAGTTCCCAACAGAGCACAGTTCACCTTTCTGGACAGAGGATACAACCCCTGGCAGGCTGGTTGAATCACCGGCTGCTTGCTTTTCGTTACTTGCGAATGAATGATCGTTACTACTGGCTTATCGTTCACTGGCCTTTGGAGGTCAAGTTCTGGCGGACGGACGCTTTAGCCCCTTCTCTTTGTTCGCCTCATACCCTGCGTGGGTGCACACACTTTTTCTTTAATTTATTAGGTCGTTCAATATTACCTTCCTGAACTGCTTTAACTCAGCAATTCGACTAAATAAACCATTAAGTTCTAAACCCTCATATGGCTGGATCCATCCATTTGACTCGGACCCCGGAAACACACAACTTTGATTTATCAAAGCGTTTAGGAGGGTGGGATCGACCAGACCAACCCCAAAAATCGAATTCTGAGACATGCCATTAAAGTTTCCAATTAATACTCAGAGAAATTCGTTTGGACAAACTGGAAACGTTTACGCAGAGGTCGTTATACAGAGTAGTAAATTTAAGATTTGGACTTTCGATCTATATCAAGAAATCAATGCACGGCTAGATGTAATGACAATTTCATTTCATTTTTGTTTATTCACACTATATATGTGACATGCAAAAGCATCTTACTTCTGTCATTGCAACACACATCAAACTTATTGGTTAAACCATCATTAACATTGCATTCACTCATAGTAGATCCAATGGCATATACAACCACTGAAAGCATTCTTTAAACCACTGAACTTAACTATTGATAGAATAGAATGTTCAAAAGTGATTTAACTCACTACATCCTTTTTTATCAATGTTGCAAATAGCTCTGATTTTTCTTGAATTTTTCAGATTGAATATAAGTTTATTCTCATCAATATTTTCTGATAATTTTTTTATATTTTCCCAATATTTCCAATAAGTTTCTTTACCTAACACACTTGTTTGACAAAGGCTTGCGTGAAATGGCTCGCTACTCAAATGAACATTATCTTTATTTAACGAGCAGGAAAAAAAATGCCCTGATACTCCAACTTTAGAGTACAAGACACTCAAATAAAAGTATGCAGCTCGAGGTAAGCCATTTTCAAAATCCATTAATCTTGTCAGGGAAGAACAATGTCGGAAAACTCAGCTCGGCAATGAACTCTGCGAGGCTCGACGGTAAGAATTTGACTCGTATTTGACAAGAGGACTGGACAAAAACTTGGTAGCAATTAGGATTTTCTTTTTCCTTTTTTTTTCATTTATATTTGTGATAATGGATTTTCCATTAACCCAAAAGTTACCTGTGGTCAAGGTCTGACCCGGTGAGTATTCAAAACCGTTTTCATCACAATTTCACCTTAACATCAGCAGGTTTCAGTCTTATAACATACATCTCATGAGTCATGACTAATGAAACAACCAACTAGGCTACACTGCTAAAAACCTATGTAATTCCCTTCTAAGAATCGATTCCAGCTGAAATTTTTGCAAAACCAATAGTTTTGTGGAGAAAAGGGAGCAAACATATTGTTCTCTACTTAATGTAATCTTAAGCCTAGATTGCAGTCGGAATATTGTATAGGAAGGATGCAAAACAATCAGCCAAATCGGAGTGTTGGCATTGCTCGAGGCCTCCTCAACTGCAATGAAGAGCTTTGGGTGGAGCCATTGTGAATGGTTCTGCCAGGCTTTCTGAGCCACGTTTTGCGAGGGTTTCAACAAGGGCGTGATATTGTTTTAATCAATAGACACAGTGGTAAAAAAAACAAAAATGTGCGTCTAGATGTTGTATAAGCTACCTACATAAATAAATTGTCATGTTACTTTTTGATTGTCTTTATGTTTGAAGTCAACCTGAGAGGGCGTTTCCATATCTCTGTTCGCCCTTGAATGCTATATTTGTTCCTCTAAACTCAGTGTGAGATAGATTGTGAGGGGGGGTGCAGCCCAGCGCTCTGCAAATAACTTTGTGGAAATAAACAAGAGCACGAGCTCTCCACAGGGGCGCATCCCCATAAACTCTGCAAATAAATTTTATAAAAAGCTATTAAGTTTTCAAGCTCAGTGTAAGCTAAGAAGTGAGGGCGTAGACTAGACTCTGTTGCAAAAATAAAATAAATAAATAAAAATTTTGCTAAGTGAGCCAAGGGCACAACTCTTATGAGAAGCTTAGTCTCATTATTCTCTGCCATCTAGGGCGCAACCTTGAATTGTCTTGATGAAATTACCTTGAACCTTAACTGGCATGTAAAACTCATATTTAAACGTTTGAGTGATCTAAGCCATCTAGGGTAGAGCCCTTGGGTAACTTGGAGTTTTTTTTTTTGTCGAGGGTAAATTATGACGGTGATGAATAATTTTAGACTGTTTCACTAAATAAGAATATAGAGATAATTTTCATTAGAGTGTGATCTTCCAACTTGAACCAGTAGTTTAAATTTTACTTATGTGGTTGTGCTCGTGATTCTCAAAATTTGACTGTGGGTAGTAGATAATTAATTCATTGTTTCTACCGGTATGTTGAGTTCAACTTCTCTTACTCATTTTATGTTTCATGCAGGTAGTCTGGTTGACACACGGACTAGATGCTATAGATTTTTTTTTATTTTTTTATTTTTTTCATAATATTTATACATATATATGTGTTTTATTTACTTTGGCCAAATCAAAAGAATGGAAATATAATTATATGTATATATATTCTTTCATTTTCTAATATTATTCCCATTGTCCTTTTTGCAGGTGCACCTTCGAAGCTTACTATGGCTAGAGGTCAAGTAGGTAAATTATTAAGTAGATTTTCTAGGTGCAGCATGAATAGGCCTGTAGGTTCAAGAGTCTGAACAAAGGCTTTGATACCATCTGTAGTGCTCTGGTTTTTACAGCAGAGCACTATGTAAAATTTCAGGTTTAATTTTCTACGTTTTAAACTTTATCAGTTTATGGAAGTAAATTTCTAAGAATTACTATGTGCCTGAATAATATTTAGTGTACTGTCGTGTTTTCACTAACCTTACATTCGTAATTTAAAATAAACAAACATATAGTTATTTTCTTTTCAACAATCATATTCCAGCATAAGAATAGGTTTCACAACTTAGTAAATCAGTAAATAGCAAGTTATGCATGTTTACAGTAAGATTTTAGCATAATAATCAAATAACGTAAATGACAAGGAAATTACCTGATGCTGATGCTAACCGTAGGTTGTAGTAGGTTGTATAACCTCTTAGACAGCCAAACTGAAGTGTCCACCCTACCGACCAGCTATTATCTTGCTGGCCCTTGGAAATCAAAGGATTTCCAAGCCCCCGAGCCCACAATCTGATAATCCCGAGAGCAGTCTTTCCTTCTGTTCTCAAAATATTTCTGTTCTCCAAACTTCTCTTCTCCAAACTTCTTTTCTTCCCCCATAAAAAGAAAACCTCCCCTTTTTCTCCAAGCTCTCCCCCTCTATATAATTTCCCTTCCTCGAGAATATCTTGGGCTTACTCCACCGCCCCAAAATCCCCCTCTCGAGCCCCTCAACATTTACTCCTATCACCAGTTCATTCATACACGGTTCTTTATAAAAATGTATAATTAATTACTCTCATGGAAAAATTAGTTGGTTTTGGATTGACGGTCGTAAGTTTTTATTACGGTGGGGATTATCACCCAAAGGTTATCCATTCGGGACAAGCTTCATTAAATACAAGTCTATTCGCTATCCTTGTTATTGATGTAATTAATAAAATATTATATAATTAGTTGCCCCTTTTCAACTTGGACATGATGTGTCTTAATGGTCCACCTTATCCGTCGAGACTACTTAGCTTGAGGTTTAACTTCCAAGATTAACATTGAATAATTAAATAACCATTTTCCATCACATCACGTTCATTCCAAAAAGGATTATCCTATTATGGCTAACTTTTGAAATGGAAATAATCACACAATATTAATTTATAAATCAATATTTCAAATCTTACTTATATTGCATTTGTTACGATAGGGATATAAATGCTGCTGGAATATTATTAATTAAGTAATAATAATAATTAGATCACCATTTATTAATTAATAATAATAATTAAATCACCATTTAACAATAATAAAAGGTGAATTAATCATAGTATTCTTAATTATTTGTTTATCACATGAGTACCCTATCATCAACATAGCATCCTTGTCCTTATAAACAAAGCACTTGTGAGGGCTTAAACAATTTTACTAATTAATTAGACACTATCATTACCCTATTCACAACAGTTCTCCTATGACAATGTTAACTGACGACACTTGTCTTAGTTTATTATTACAATGTTTTCATATAATTACTAATTCACTTATTTACACATTGACAACCTAACCATTCATTACCTAAGTTGATTGATGTATCCTTAACTGAGTTATCTATGACATTTATACTACTATTCAAGCATGACAAGTATGTTATACACCAGTAATATTGTACACGTACAAGGTGTGCATGCATGGCCAGTGTATGCACATGTCGGATATGTACTATAAACAAACCCCATTCCGCCTATGCATACTTGCTAACTAATAATAGTATCTACCCCCATGCAGAAGAGCAAGCATAATATATAGTATAATTACTTTAACATCCTCGGTTATTTAACAGTTAACCCTTACGATTTAACATCATTGTCTTTATGTTTACATTAGTTTAATCAATAAATTACAGGAAGGGTGCCTACTTCCACTAACTCGGAATCAAGGAATACTAAACCCCCAACAGTACTAACTAACACATCCTCCCATCATAACCTACGTCCAGCATCCTCCCTATCCTTCCTCTGCTAGTACAACAGTGGATGTCGGACTCACCGATCTGACCACATAGAACTTGAGAGCGATAGCGTCGGCTGAACAGCGGACCTATCCTCCCCTAGCAGGCATCCGACCATCGTCATCACAACAACATGGGGAGCGTGTCTCAGCACGGCCCTCCCACGACCTCGGGTATCATGGAACCATAGGGTGGGAAACACATCCATCCCTCTCAACATACTGGGCCTACGCCCTTATCAACTCATACTTGCTGCTATCGGGATTATCAGTTTGTGTTATCGTATCCTCATTTTGGCTGCTAAGGTTTGCTGTATGAACATGTCTTTCCTTTCCAATATATATCAGATCAAGTAACTGGCTATCCCATAGCCCCTGTGTCCTGTAGGTTAGTGTTTTGCAAAATACAATTTATAGAAAGCATTTTCCATTGATCGCCAATTGATCCATGTTATCATTTTATTTCATGTAACCTTTTAGCTCATCATAGATGCGTATGACATATAACATTTCAGCAATTCATATAAGAAGATGGTATCCACGTACCGAATCATATATTTCATATCTCATTAAGGAAAACATATAAACATATACTGCAATCGTAAAATAAGGAAATCATATGATAATCATGACATCATAACTGCATAACATAGTAACATCATAATCATGGTGAAATCATAAGACAGAGTAACATCATATAATGAGGTCCAATATAGTTTACTCAGTCGAGCTGAGTTCGACAAACTATATAAGAAATAAAGTATGGTGTGTCTAACTAATAAATATGCCGAATCAAAATATGGGCATTACATCATCCTTCTCACATTCCAAGAAAGAAGAGAAAGGTTCATTCAAGAAATAAAGGATTCCCTAGAATTTATTACTCAAAGCTACATTATCCAAAGAAGAGGCACCCTTGAATGGGGAATGACCCACAACTTCCTTGAATGTTTTTTCCCAAGGAGCAAGAATAATTTCCTTAGCAAGATTGACCAAAGGAGTTGGATTTAACTCCTCTTTCCTCTTGATTGAATTAATCTACAAACCTTTATCAACATCAATATTGTGGGCCTAATCATTGAGAAATGCAATAGAAGTTGACATAATGGTTCGTCCCCATATTTCACTAGGTCTAGAGTTAGAATTTTACATTAGTTGTGAATCAAGAAGTCTGGTATTCTTGGAAGAATCCCTAGTCACCCCATCACCAAAATTTCTTCCTAGTATTTGTGAAGGACAAGACATGGGCTAACTAGACAAGGATTATGTGTCGACCTCCTTGCCCACTTAGATAGGGCTTGTGTGTTTACCTCCTTGTCCACTTAGATACGACCAAGTGATGACCCACCATTTCCAGCTAGGGAAGGAAATGCATCAACAGTTGGACCCTAAGAAAATACAAAAATTGTACCCTGAGTAACTATAGCACCTATACCATGAGAAGATGTCAGAGGTAGTTTCTAATGTGTGTAGTCATATATGATATAGTCTTGAGCTTAACAGGAAAAATAAACATTGAGAAAATTTAGATAGTACACCTTTTGCTAACGAATATTGTCCATCATCATAAATATAATGAAAGGAGGAAAATTATTCGTCACATCAACTTCTACACAAACCTTGGGGCTTCCTTCAAATGAATTGTGCCAACCATCCAAGATCAACACTTTGTCAAATCTATTCGAAAATGTGTCTACAAAACATCATAGGAAATCCAAAAAAAAAGGAAATCCAACCACAAAGGATAATGTGTGTATCCTTGAACCTATGGATTAAAATATTCCCTCCATGACAAAACACAAGCTAGTGAACTAGCAATGTTCCACATACAATATTGAAACACCTTCCTGTTTTCTACCTCAAAATTCAATAACAAGCAAACATGTTTGAACCCCAATCCCCAATAGGAATTCAATGACAAAAATTTCACCTCTTGGTTCAACAAGAACCATTTAGTAAATGGAACATCATCCAAAATTTGATGGAGAAAGTACAAGATCACTCCCTTGTGCTCAAGATTTTGTAGCCCTTCAGAATACTCCTTATCGCTATTAAAAAAGAAGTTAAAGTCACCTTCCTAAAGGTCATTGATATTCTATTTTAGACTCACTATTGCCTAGAAGTATGGGTACTTGAGATGACGAAGAGGCGGGATTCTCACTAGTAGATCTATTATTTCCGATTAAAATATTTCCATCAATACACATACTTGCAACTAGGATTCAATATATTCAACTCCACCCACTTTCTCAGAAATTGACATTGGAACACTCAATACTACCTCTAACTCTTTAGAAGCTCCATCAATTTGGGTTACATAGGTCCCTTAGACCATTTAGGAATTTGTGTCTACACTTAGATTGACCACCAATTCCTTCTTTTCATTTTTGGACTCTGAAAAGTTATCAAAGTTCAAAGAATGCCACTCTTCCTACGATTTGGCTGACATGCCTACAACTCCATCAAAATTTTCATTTAAAGAATATGACACCCTCCTCCCAAATCCATTCATATATTTTCAATCCAACAACATACACTTCATTTGGGAAAATGAGATCTTCGATATAGTCTTTCTTGAGAATATAAGACCTTCATTTTTAGTTGCTTATGTGATTGAACACCCTCTTTTGTAGTTGAAACGACCAGTTTAGGACATCTCACAACCCTTTTCCATGAAGAATGAGGTCATCCAAGGGCACCAACCATCTCCACATAGTATTTCCAGCCTTGGGTTCTTAAAATAAACAATGAACAAACAAACCCTAGAGTTTAAAAAAAATAATTCCACAAAAACAAACATGTTTACAATTGCGTTTACAATTAGGATTTGAGAAAGATTAGAAATGAAATGTAGTCTAGAAAGATTGGTATCATGCAACAAGATCAATCAGTTCTCACAACTCTTGCAATTGACACTCACACACAATTATCTCTTAGATGCATTTGACTCTTAGATCATGGCTCATGAAATTAATGTTATTAGTCTCTAAAATTCATCTCATCTCTCACATGTAATGCTTAGCTAATTGGCTTGGAAAGATGGAAATCCTCATATATCCATCTTGGCTATCCATTTACAGGTGAAGCAAGATCGGTCTCATGCAACGCGATTAATGTGTCTCACAAATCAATCCATCTCATAGATCAATCCGTTCACAGCTCATGCCACGTCTAACCCTAAGAACTTCGAAAATTTTGTCTTCCCAAACACACAAAACACAAAACCTCACTGTACGAGGAAGCTGATCTCCCTCTCGACTTTAGCTCCATTCTTGAAGTCTTCTCACCTTCTAGAGCCACTAACCGTGCAAAACCCTCGTCATTTGATTAAAACACTTTTCAAATTACTTTGGAGGACCTTTATGTTTTGTCTCTCCAAGGACAATTAACCATATTTAAACTATGAAGGTGGCATAAAAGGAAATCTCTCAAAAGGCCTTGTGATAATCAAAAGGCCTTGTGATAAACAAAAGGCTAATAAAACCAAAGAAAATCATATGGAGAGTAATGATGGAAAAGAAGGATATTATAAAAATGAAAAATATCCATGTCCTTAACCAAAATCATAAGCATCCTATAGTATTTAAATCTCACCAAAAAAAGAAAATGAATATTCATGGTGTTAAAAAATTGTAAGGATGGTTAATTTGATGTTTATGCAATGAATATTAATTATTTATATAACTGAATTTTTTTAATTCAACAAAATATGATGATAAATTGCAATTTTTTATAAATTATATGATTATATATTAATAGATTTTTATTTTAATATATTGATTGCTGGGATATATCTCTATATTATTGTTGGGCCCATGATTTGTACTCTTTTTGTCATACATTTATCTTGTTCCAAAGGCACTTTGAGTAATCTTTTACTATTTTTTTACAATATCTTGCTTATAACTTCATGGTTTAATCCAATGCACATCCTTTCTATGTATTGTTTTGTTTTAAGTAATAATATAGGTTGTTAAGCAGTTTCATGATTGATTTTGGGTTACTGGCGAGGTGGATAAAAGGTATGTATTCGTAGGTTGAATGAAGGGCATTTCCTCTTCAAGACTAGATGTTGTTACTTCTGCACGAGCTCATATGATGTCTCTTTTTGGTATGCTATTACTTCCAGGTCCTGCTACTTCTTGAACTATGTCATTGTCACCACTTCTACAATTTCTTTGATACTTGAGAATTTGTCTTTGGCCAATGCTCAAGTATGGGAGAAGATAAGAGCCAACATGGGTGGCAATGCTGAGTCATCAAGAGGATAAGGGAAGTGTCAGTTGTTGTAACTACCTATAGTTGTGACTATGCAACGCAATGACTTATTTTGTAAACTAGTTGTAATAGCATGAATGTGCAACATATTTCATGCTATGTATTGTTGAGAACAACCTTGATAATATATGATTCTCAGGGCATTCTGATATTCCATTTGAATTGATTTCCATCTAGAAATGTATAAATAAGTGAATCCTCTCATGTTAGGGGTGGTTAGATAGAGAGAGATAGAAGGAAGAACGCATGATTTTTGAACTCCAGTGTACCTTTCATTTTCATAATAAAGAGTATGTTGGTTTGTGTGATTTGAGTATTAATTTGCGAGTTGTTCCAATGGCCCTGATAAGAGAAGGAAGGTCCCCCTTTGCTGACCAAGTACTTCCATTTCATTTATTTTGTTAGATAGATTTATCATAGATTGTTTGCATAGTATTTAGTATAATAGTAGTTGTTGTTACTTGTGAATGTTGTTATTCATAGAAATCTGATTAATTGTTCGAAATATATGATAATCCCAATTGTTATTGTTGTTACTTGTGCATGGTAGAGTTTCATTGTAGTTTTTGCATTCTAATTTGATTTTTCTTTAAAAGATAATCTATTTCTTTAATATTATAGCATGTGCATTCTCTTTAATAATTGTTGTAGATTTATAGGAGATGGAATGTTTCTACTTGTTGCATAGAGTTAATTCCACAGGTGTGATTACCTTTTCAACAAAATTGTGTGAATAGATCTGATTTCCTTTTCAGTAGAATTGTGTGGATTAAGTGTGATTTCCTTTTCAATAGAATTGTGTGGATTGAGTGAGACTTATATGTCAGTAGAAGTAGTGTTGATTTAATTTCTTTTTATAGGAACCGTGTGCAAGATAATTATAAGTTTGTTCCCTTTTTAAGAAAGAGTGGGTTTGTTTGAATTTTCCATTCATTATTTGCATGATCATTTAGTGTCACCAGCATTATAGAGTAAATTGTAGCCTGCATAGACTTTGCATGTGACCTTGAAATAAAATACATGCCCTCGATTGATAATTAATGTAGGTGCTATTTAGTTGTCCTAGAAAGATATTTAGAAAGCCCCAACAATTATGATTTATCATAGCAAGCATATATAAAACAGTAATTGCAAACAATGATATACATTTATGAGATGAGAAGGAACATGAATAATCTTTTAAAATCAAAATTTCTTTAATAAAATCAGTGACAATTAATAAAAAAACACATATAATCGTATGAGAACACAACATGGGAATAAGTACTCCAATACTCAATTACATTTCCAATAAAATAAAGTGAAATAGAAAAACATTAAGAGACAACATAGAGTGTAATGCATCTAGAGTCTATCTTGTAATGCCCTCAGTTTGACATCTTGTAACTAGTGAATGGCTAGGAATATGTGATATGAATATATCTATATGGGCCATGTGGTTGGTTTGTCATGAAGACATAAAATTTAGGTAAATATTATGGTTGAAAATAATATTTATAGTCCTAGATGGTTGTGTAAAGAGTGCTAGAGCCTAGAGGGTCTATGATTCCACTAAAGGGGAAGAGGAAATGGGGGCATTTATAGGAGATTAATTCCTCTATTGTTAAGTGCCAACCTTAGAACTCACCCAATTGTTGTCATTTCCTTTAAATGAGTCAATTACTTTTTTTTGGATTTTAAATCCAATCACTTAATGCATGTGTGAGGTTGGTGAGGAAAGTATTCTCATGTAATTATGGAAGCATGAGATGAATATACTTCTATGATTGTTGTAAGAGTCCTCTCTTTTATGGTCAAAAGTTATGCCAATTGTCTTTTCCACCATCCTCTCATCTCTTTTGGAGTCTATCATCCATTTTTCATTATGCATATTTTTACCAACATATTTTTACACTACTTAGAGTTCTTCCTTTTGTTGTTCATTACCATTGCGATGAAAACCCAAAAATTTAAATTTGGAAATAGAGCTGCAGATTTGAGGAAAAAGAGATGGTTATAGGTGAGCATAGAGGTTGGGAAAGGAAGGGGTCTTTACCCATTGAGTTAAATGCTACTCACATATGCTTGATAATCCATGAATTAATGCTGCAATATGTTCTCCAACAACATACAACAGGTTGGACTCCTTCTATGACACATTGGTTAACACCCGACAAGATGGAGCGCTCGAGGGAATCGTGGATCGGTGAAGGGGATTCCCAAGCCTATAACGGTGTTTTGAGGGGCAATACTTGTGGGAGCTATGTATGTGATGGTTGAGTGGGATTCTGTTAGAGCTCTGGATGAGCATTTGGCTAAGCATTAGAGTAGAATGGGTTGTAGGCAGAGAGAGAGAAAATTGTAGGTCTTCCCTTCGCCATGGTAGCCTCATAGCCTAGCATGGGGATGGCCTCTCAGTTTAAAGAATATATGTTGGACAGAGTGCCTACGGTTAGGTGGAAAATCACTCTTACACAAATAGTTGCTTGGATATTATTTGTTTGAAGATAAGTATTCTCTTTGTATTAGAATATACAACTATTTTAATTAATGCATGTGATGAATATGTTGTATATCCATGTGTGTGTGTAGATTTATTTCCGCTATGTTTTTATTATGCATATGCACATGCATTTTATTGTAATGAATTTCATATTATGCCCATGGGGCGAAATTTAGAGGTCCAAAGTTCGTAAATATCCCCTCCATTGGTCATAATGACGGATGGGGACATCACATATCTTGAGTCCGAGTGTATTAAGAATGCACACAGTCTATCTCAACTCTAAGTCTATTATCCATTGAGAGGGATCCTAGTAACAAAATGCATGTATAAATCATAGAAAAAGGAAAAATAATCCAAATGGGTGCTCGCTATAGGATTCTTCTATAAGGTCATATTCATTCTCATGAGCACAATGTCCATGAAGTTGCAATTGTTTTTCCACTACAATAGCTAACTGCTACATGGTTCCCTCTTCAGTTGCTTTATTGATGACTAGTCTTGTTGAAAACAAAGGTTGACTTGCTACATATTGAGTGCCATGAGTAAAACCTAGGATCATATTATAGTGCATGCCAATGTCACTTGCCATTTTTTTTATTTCAATCCATGTTCCTACATCCTATCCTCCAATTCCACTTGTTTTATCTCTTTCTTTTCCAAATGGTTGGTTGGATAACCAATGGCTTGATTCCCTCAAGTTAGGCATTCATTCTCCTCGGGATTTTATTAATCTCTACTATATTATTTGTCCAAGGAAGGTTAGGGAAAGGAATTTTTTCCATTGGTATAGGAGAGGGCTCAAACCTCATATATTCACCAATGCATATTATATTCCCAGAAGAAAACCAGATTGTAATTGTAGAAATTCCCTGATTTATAGAAGAGAAACTACACAAGGAGAGGTTTGAATTCTCGAGTACACCAAAAGTATAACCATAGACACAAAAATTAAGAAAAAAACATGGAGAGATACCAAATGCACCAACACTACACTACATAAACCTTTTCCTATATCAAATAAAAAGGATATTTGTGCGATTTAACTGGGTATTAGAGGAAGTGGGGTAATAATGTTTTGAAATGAACAAAGAATCAAAGAAAGCAACCAAAGGAGCACCTTACTTCTATAACCTAAAATCCTTCCCCAAGTTAGCTTCTTTGAAATCTGATCACCCTTAACCCTTTTCCCCTCTTTTGGATATTGAACTAATACATGGCCTCAAGACAATTTATCCCAACTCTATATACAAGATTGAATAAATGGGATTTGATGTAATATACCCCATGGAGAGTAAACCAACAAGCTAGGATACACAAAGCATGAGGGAGCATAAGGTCTCCCTCAATATTTCAAGTTTGAATCTATCCATTTTTCTTTAAATTAATATTTTGCGAATAAATTAAAATTAATAAAAAATTCTACAATAATATATATTAATATAATATTATATAAAAACCATGTTATAAAAACAAAATCATAAAAATTAAGTTTTTTTAGAAAAATAAAAGATTTTATATATATATATATATATATATAACTTAATTTACAAGTATAAAATAATTAAATAAACCCTGTACTTATTTGTGGTGGAGTAAAATAAATTAAATAAACCCTTTACTTATTTGTGGTGGAGTAAAATTAGTAACCTATATTTTTAAGGTTTTTTTATAAGGTGGTTTTTTATTTAATATATATTGAATAAAAGTAATTTTATAAATAAAATGTTTTTAAATAAGGATAAATTTTATGTTTGGGTTATGACCAATTTTTAATTTAAGACTAAGTATTATATTAATAGGTGTTTATATCTCAGAATTTGGGGTGGATTACTATTTATGTTTTATCTAAATTGAAGGATAATGGATAATGGAAAATGGAACATTTTATGGGCTTCATTTAAAATTTGAAATAAACAATTATATATAGAAAGAGAGAGAGTAGCTGATGCATGTATAACTCTTAGCTCATGTATGGATAACAATTAGTTACAGACAACCCAAGTTTTGTGACTATGCCAATAGTTATAATAATCGAAATCTGCACTTTGATTAAAATGATCATAATAAATAATAATGCATATCTCACCAAAATTTCTTTTCAGACTTAAACAGAAAACCAAATCAATTCGTATAAAAAAAACAAAACCAAAAATAAAAAAGACAAAGAAAACCCAAACATAATCAAAAGGGAAAGAAGGGAAGCTATAGAGTTTGGATGAGAACATAGAATGAATAAGTTTAAGTTTCATTTTGAAGAGACTGCATATATATTTCAGATAACATAGACTTTTTCAAAAAATAATTTACACTCAAAACTAAGTTTTGAAATACCTTCCTGTTTCGCAGGAGAGAATGAGAGTTTTAAAGTTTTTTTAAGGATTTTAATATTATATTTAAATATAGTATTTTAGGTGATTATTTTGAATTGAAAAAATCATATATATAAATAAGTAGCTCAAAATTTAATACTGAAAATTGTAAATTTTAATCAATATTATATAAAAAACACATTTTATGTAAATATAAAACATATGATGAAATACAAATAACCAAATAACAAATTTATTTTTTGAAAAGAAAAAAAACTAATTAATAAACAAATTTCACACTAAATATTAGGGTGTTAACAAATATGCAAGCATATCAATTCAATTCAACAAGTTGGAAGTTATATGTCATTGTGGGAGACTCATGTCAACCTACCAATCAAGTAAATTGACTTCACCATCACCAAGTCACACTTAGTACAATATCGATATCCTTCTTTATCATATGTAATAAGGCTAATATTATAGGTCCGCAAATGCTATAACCCTAAAACCATGAATTGTCTACATATATTTCATTTTTTTATTTTTCTTTATTGAATAACTCTTTGAAAATCCATCCATTATCAAAAAGCAAATTCAACCAGTAATCTTTTGAAAAGTGTAAATTATAATTTTTTTTTAGAGAATTAGAAAATTAGTAAATCTAAATGCGAATTCTATAATTTTTTTCTGGCTGGAATGATTTCAGTAAAATCGGTCTTCTTTTCAAAAAATTTGCGAACTTGTTTAGTGGAACGGATTCCAAAAAAAATTGAAACTTGTTTAGAAGAATCGGATGCGGATGTGGCAATCATTCCAAAATTCGGAATAGGGGATTCAGAACCCTAAACTTAATTAATATCTTACATTTATCTTAAGTAAACAACTTTAAATTAATCAAAACCAGGTGAAAAATCCGATTGGGGTACAGTTAAGCCAAGGGCCAATAACTGTGAATATAAATCTAAAACAAATATATTGTTTCATTGATTTATATCTTATTTAATTTGAATTTGTATTATGCTAATTTATTTAATTATTTCTTAATGACGGTTCTATTTCATTGTACAATTTTATATTGTTTATTGTAAATTTTGAGTTGAGTTATTTGTTGGTTAATTAATCAACACTTACCAAACCCCTCACCAATATTTAGGAGGTTTATAGTTGAATCTCCTTTCTTTTCGAAAGGATGGAAATGATGGGAATATTTCTCCATGATCAAGTGTGATTTGATAATTAATCGTATTTTTCAAAATGAATCAATGTATTTTTATTTTTTTAAAGGACGTTCATCTAATTGAATCTAGGTTCTTCTCTTAAAGGATGGGAATAATACGAAAATTTCTCGATGATCATGTGCTACTTATAATTAACTATATTTTTCAAAATTGATTAATGTGTTTTTTTTTTAAATAAGAGGTCTACGCGAACCTAGGTTTTTCTTTTAAGATCAAAATAAAGAGAAAAGTTCTTTATGATAATGTGAGACGTGATGATTAACTCTATTTTTCCAAATAGATAAATGCAATTTATTTTTATTGAATGCTAGCCAACCTAGATCCAAATCCTAAGGATCTATCAAGTGCCCACAGGGATCAAATCTCCCGAGGTGCAAACCTCTCCTCAAAAGGCTCCTTGAGTGCAATACTTGAGAAGAGGTTTGCACCTCGGGAGATTTGATCCCTCTCAGCGCTTGATAGAGCCTTAGGATTTGGATCTAAGCTGGTTTTAGGCGTGGGCGGGTGACACAAAACTGGAGTTTGATCAGCATGGTAAGGAAGAGGCTAAGTTAATTAATAGATTTTTTCCAATAAAATTCATTTCATTGATCAAAATTTATTTTATATTCCTCAACTCTTCTTGTAAGTTAATTAAAGTCGGTCCTCTTAATGGATTTGATTTCTTTGATTGGTATATGAAATGCAGAATGAACTATTCCTACAGATATGTTGAAAGCTGCCACCCCCGTACCAGCCAGAAGAAGTAATGGACTTTTCCCTGGATGAGAGAGATTTTGAAGTGTATTTTTAGTGGCTCCAATCAAATATGACTTTCCAGTTCCTACAGTTTGTTGGATTATCATGCGTAGTGGATCAACACCCGTTCTATAATGCCGAAGGATAACATCGTATGCTATTCTTTGCTTATCCCCCAAACTATCAATTGAGTAAGACTTTGCATGTTGATTAGTAGAAATCATTTTCAATTTTCGCATATCAGAGATGAAATGAATTGCACAACTGGAGGTCTCTTCATCTACAAAAGCAGTGTTCCAATCATGCATACGATCAATATCCCTATGTCCAAGCATCTCAAACTCATTATAATTTATAAATTGATTTTTATATAATCCACATATGATCTCCCATTCATGCTGCCTGGAATCTCTCTATGGAATTGGATGTTCTTCTTCTTCGTTGGATTCATCTCGAGTATCTGTAGGTACAGGTTGGCGATCAACATGCCAAGGTACATATTGCAAATTTTCCCAATTATGTACTATTTCATGAGCTGTGTGGCCTATATCTCTTTGAAAGTCACGAAATTTCTTGTACAATACCAACTCGGACCAACAGAATTCGACAAACCTGTTCTTCTACTCTTCGTTGTTCTCGTTCTTCTGTACAAAACCAACTTGGACCAACATAATTCGTTTTCTTCGCTCTTCTCGTTCTTCTGCTGTCATTTCATACACCTTTCGTCTCACGTCTTCTGTTTTTCGTTTCAAGTCTTCTTCTCGTTCTTTTGTTGTCTTTTCGTTAGATTTTTGTTGTTCTTTTGTTTGTCTCATAGTATCCTCCGCATGCACATCTTCCATTTCTAGTGTAGAATCTATATAAAAAATGTCAACAATTAACATATACACTAAAATTAATGAAAAATTTGTAATCCACACTGAAATCAATGCTTGACACTGAAATCTATGCCATTTGAAAATATAATTCATTGAAATCTATGCAATTTAAAAAAAAATACACCGAAATCAATGCAAGTGTAAAATTCAATATAGTTTCAAAACTCAATATACTTTCCCAAAAAATAGGTGCTTTGGGAGGATCAAACCTTGGACCTCAAACCCATTATCCCCACACCCTTACCACTATACCACAAGTAGTTCTTATTATAACTAATATAAATATTCTATATAAACTTCAAAATGGGTGAAGGGTGGATCAAAAGGATTTGACATTGTGGCCTACCCATGACCACCACACTGTGTTACCAATGAGATACACCCAATTATCTATGATTTTAACTATATAATATATTTATATATTTGGATTGGGAGATTTAAGATTTTAAATTTAATCCTCCATTTGGAATATTAAGTTGAAATTTAATATAAATATAACTTTATATTTTAATTCAAATATAAAATATTTTATAAATTAAAATTAAAATTATACTTAAAATTAAATTTAAATCTAAATCTAAATCTAAATCTAAAACTAATATTTTAAATCTAACTAAATATAACTCTAAAACAAATATTTTAATTTTAAATCTAACTTTATATTTTAATTCAAATATAAAATATTTTATAAATTAAAATTAAAATTATAGTTAAAATTAATTTTAATTATAAATATAAATCCAAATCTAAAACTAATATTTTTAAATCTAACTAAATATAAATCTAAAATGAATACTTTAATTTTAAATCTAACTAATTATTTTAATTTAAAATTATATTGCAATTTAAAATATAAATCTAAAACTAAAGGATTTGGATCTAAATATATATTGTAACTCGGTGACTGTTACAGGCGGCGACGGGTGTGGGAGTGGAGGACGATGGCAGCGAGAGGAGGACGATGGCGAGGGGAGGCAGATGGAGGGGAGGTCGGCGGGAGGATGGGAGGGGAGGCTGACAGGAGGGGACGATGGCCTCAGGATTGCAGGCCGCAGCGGGAGTGGAGGACGATGGCGGCGAGAGGAGGACGATGGAGAGGGGAGGCCGATGAAGGGGAGGCCGATGGGAGGATGGGAGAGGTAGACAGGAAGGGGGAGGCCGACGGGAGGGGACGATGGCCGCATGATTGCACGCGGCGGCCAGAGTGGATGACGATGGCGACGGCAGGAGGAGGATGATGGAGTGGAGGACGATGGCAAGTGGGAGTGGAGGACGATGGCAAGGGGGACGAGGATGATGGCGAGGGGAGTGGGAGTGGATCAAAAGGATTTGACATCGTGACCTACCCATGACCACCACACTGTGTTACCAATGGGATACACCCAATTGTCTATGATTTAAACTATATAATATATTTATATATTTGGATTGGGAGATTTAAGATTTTAAATTTAATCCTCCGTTTCGGATATTAAGTTGAAATTTAATATAAATCTAACTTTATATTTTAATTCAAATATAAAATATTTTATAAATTAAAATTAAAATTATATTTAAAATTAATTTTAAATATAAATCTAAAACTAATATTTTTAAATCTAACTAAATACAAATCTAAAATAAATATTTTAATTTTAAATCTAACTTTATATTTTAATTCAAATATAAAATATTTTATAAATTAAAATTAAAATTATATTTAAAATTAATTTTAAATATAAATCTAAATCTAAATCTAAAACTAATATTTTAAAATCTAACTAAATATAAATCTAAAATAAATATTTTAATTTTAGATCTAACTAAATATTTTAATTTTAAATTATATTGCAATTTAAAATATAAATCTAAAACTAAAGGATTTGGATCTAAATATATATTGTAATTGGGTGACTGTTACAGGTGGCGGCGAGAGTGGGAGTGGAGGATGATGGCGGCAGGAGGAGAACGATGGCGAGGGGAGGCAGACGGAGGGGAGGCCGACGGGAGGATGGGAGAGGTAGATGGGAGGGGAGGCTAACAGGAGGGGACAATGGCTGCAGGATTGCAGGCTGCAGCGGGAGTGGAGGACGATGGCGGCGGGAGGAGGACGATGGCGAGGGGAGGCGGACGGAGGGGAGGCCGATGGGAGGATGGGAGAGGTGGACAGGAGGGGACAATGGCTGTAGGATTGCAGGCGGCGACCAGAGTGGAGGACGATGGCGGCAGCGGTAGGAGGACGATGGAGTGGAGGACAATGGAAAGTGGGAGTGGAGGATGATGGCGAGGGGGACGAGGACGATGTCGAGGGGAGTGGGAGTGGAGGACGATGGTGAGGGGAGGCAAACGGAGGGGAGGCCTATAAGAGGATGGGAGAGGCGGACGGGAGGGGAGGCTGACAATAGGAGACAATGGCCGTAGGAGAAAGTGGGAGGATGACGGGAGGTTTGTGGAGGAGGGTGGCCGCAGGAGGATGGGAGAGGCTGACGGAGGCGCGTGGAGGTATAATGCAAGTGACTGTTGTAGGCCCCGGCAAGAGTGGAGGACGATGGCGGCATGAGGATGGGAGAGGTGGATGGGAGGGGACGATGGAGGTGCATTCAAGGAGGACGTTGCGTGCGAGGAGGAAGAGGATAGAGAATGGAGGGAACTGCATTTTGATAAGAGGCTGATATGATTCAGTTGATATTTGATATCGATAAATCGCCCTTCCGATTTCATAAAAACCAAATCCTATTTATGCAGATGTAGGCTACATTAAAAATTCAAATTATATTACCTTTTCTCTTTGCTACTTTGCTCCCTGGTCCACTTCTCTTTGCCTCCTGTTTTATCTTTTTTTTTTATGTTGTGTTTTGTTTATATAGGAATTGATTTCAATCGGAAATACACGTCCCTTTTAATGGCCAACAAAATATTAATTAGTTTTTACCGTGTTTTAAAATATTAATTAGTTTTTACGTTTTATTATATCTCCCTCGTATTATAACTTTATACGTTTTATTAGATGTAACGCTACATTTTTACAATTTATTAGATGTAACGGTACATCCACGTTAGAAGATCTCCCTCATACTAGGCTATAGAGCACCTCTTGGCGCAAAAATTCAAAATTATGATAATGCCAAGTTGTTGTAAAGGCAATTTTGAATTCTTTTATTTCAAATCTTAAACTTTTAGAAGTTGTTTTAGGTGTTTCTAACCATTTTTGGATTAAATATGTCAATTATAGGTAAAAGTTATGTTACTAATAAGTTGATTATTAATTTAAATAAATGTTAATGCTTTAGGGAAACTCCACCACTCCTATGTTATTCATCCATATTATGATTTGAATTCTATTCTAGCCTTATTCTTTATCATGCATCTTTCAAGTTGTTTCATGAGATTTGGAGTACATGGTGTTATGTTTAGCCATCCATTGATTGAAATGGATTGGCACATTGTAGATGGTCTATGATGGAGGAACCTCCATGAGGAAAGTAATATCTTCTCCCCTCCCATCTTCTCTTTTCTTACTATTTTAATTTTCTTTTACTAAACATTTATTTGCTAATGTTTATTATTGTTTTGTTGTTGCACATTTAATGGAGAAAGAAAAAAAAATATAGTATTTTTGGGGTTCATGTGTAGATGTAGTCCATAGATGTGGCCTACCAAAGGCTTGATTTCCTCTAAAGTGGTCTAGGTTCAAATCATAACACATGTACATATCTCAAGTATTAGTTACTTTTCCTTTAGTATTAAATATATCTGCATTATTCACTTATTTGCATGCATAAGCCATGCTAATTTAAATTTAGATCCACACTATTAATGAAATATGTATGTGGAAATGTAGTTCAAGTAGAATTATTTCCTTTGGACAAGTGATATGGATTCAAGTATCAAAATTACCTTACAATTTTAAATTTCTAGTTTGTTTTTTTACCATTTTCCGTTTCTATTTTTGTAAGTTCCAATTTAGAGTAAGTTAGTCTATTAATAGTGTATTTTTGTTCCTATGTTGAACAAGTGAATCTTGAATCTTGGAAAGTAATCTATGTTCAAATCCCTAACATTTTGTTACCATTTCTTTGATTTATTTAATTGATTGATAGTTGATGCTAAAATTGTGACTATTGTTGGTGCTAAACTTGTTTCTATCCCCAATGCTAAATTGATGTTAAACGTGTCACTATTCTTAGTGCTTGACACTATTCTTAGCACTATCAATTATGTTATCCCCAACACTAAATTGATGCTAATGGCACTATTCTTTGCAATGTCACACATTTTAGCATTGGAAATTTATGCCAAAATAAAAGAAATATAACATTAGAATATAGTATTAAAGACAAAAATGAGGTCCTTTAAAGACACTTTAGTTGCCACATAAAATTGAAAAAAGAAGGAACCTCTCACTTCAAGAGATAATTAGAGGTACTTGCATAAAGGGTTGATGCACAATCATGGACTCCTTTAAAGACACTTTAGATGCCACATAATACTGAAAAAACATGGAACCTCTCACTTTAGGTGACAATTAGGGGTACTTCCCTAACGGCTTTGAAGATGAAGTAAAAAGACAAAAGATAGGTAAATGAATCAGCTTTCATAATATATAACATTTATCTATAAAAAAATTGTGTAAATGATTATAAAATTAGTTTCCGTTAAATTGGGTTTTCAAATTTTCAGCACATCATAACATATATGTTTGTGCAGGTGCAACACTTATTGAGGTAAATGATGTCAATTTTGGATAAAATATTGCATACATATAAAGGACATATGGGCCTCGGGAAACACTATTTTTTCAATAAATTTCATGAATTATTTTTATTATTATTAATTATTGAAGTCATAAAACCTTGAAATGAAAACGTTATGTGCGGGTGGAACAGTTTAGGGGCAAAATTTAATGAAATCTTTGATTTCTATATATAATATTGTAGAGATCACTCTCCTCTAGTGCACCATATAGTTTTATTGGGAAATGGTGAAGGCAATCAAAAGTTATATAAAAGCCAATCAATGTATCTATTTTCAAAAACTGACGTGTGTCATTTAGAAAAATAATAATAAATAAATAAAACATACATTTTTAAGAAAAAATTACATATTTACAATCGTTAGATCATACTCTACAATATTCTATATTTTCATAAAAAAATATTGTGCTTGTCATAGCAAATCACGCTATTGAAACTGAGCACATTGATAGAGTTCTAAAATACAGGCAATATCCCTGGTTTATTTGTTCTAGCCAATAGATTTGGTAGTCCGAAGCTATTTCCGAACATCATGGCAAGCCTTGTTCCTGTCGAGTTTTTAAATTTTAAAACAATGCATATGTGTTATAACGCATATGCGATATAACGCATATGCATTTAATCTTTAGTAGCTTGGTATGAGAGTAAAAAAGAGTTTACCAAGTTAGTGGATAGGCTTTGGGAGAAACACCATCTAAAAGAAAAAGATCATGGTAATTATTGGCCCCTCCAAAGCGGTTTAGTGTAAGTGTGGAAAAAGGACTACACTTAGCCTAAACTTTGTGAATAGTTGTGGATAATGAGGTCAGATTATTGGAGGTTCAAGGGATAGTCCAAAGGAGATATTAGGCTGATGAGGTTACCAAGTTAGGATGCCTTTCTTGTTGCCTCTACATGATCAACCTCAATGGGACGAACAGGGTAAACACCAACTGTAGGCTCTATATATGGATATGTCAATTTAAAAAAAAAAAATTACACATATATTGGTCTTGGAACACCATTCACTTTCTCCCTCTATAACCAACCTCCCCCCCTTTGTCTATCTAACACATCCACATACCCTCTCTCCATCCCTCTTTATCTAACCATCATTATTTCTCTCCTTCACCACCCCTCTACCTCTATAACCATCCCTCAGCCCTCTCTCTCTCTCCCCCTTCCCTCTCTCTCCCTTCCCTCTCTCTCCCTTCTCGCTTCTCCCTTCCCTCCCTATCCTTCTACCTCTGTGTGTTCCATCCTCTCTCTCACTCCATACCTCACTTTCTCCCCCTACCTCCCCTCTCCACCCCCTTCTCTCTCCCCCCATAATTCCTTCTCTCTCTTCCTCTCTCCCCCTCCCTGTCTAAATCCTCCCTATTTCCTTATCTGGTCACTCCCCCTCGAACAAACTTACACACCTCTTGGTCTTGAAAACCCACACCCACTCTCCCTGTATAACCAACCTTCCCTCCTTTGTCTCTCTCACACACATCCACACACCCTCTCTCCATCACTATCTCTCTGCCTCTATAACCGTCCCTCAACCCTCTCTCTCTCCCCTTTTCCTCCCTCTCTCTCTCTCTCCCCCTCTCTGCCTAAATCCCCCCTCCTTCACAATCTCACCACTCCCCCCTCAAACAAACTTAGACACATCTTGGTATTAGAACACCACACCCCCTCTCCCTCTATAACCAATCTTCCCCCTTTCTCTCTCACACACACATCCAAACACCCTTTAAAACAATTCCTTTGTTGCCCCTCCCTCCTGCCAAAACCCTCCCTCCCTCCCTCCCTCTCCTTCTACCTCCATGTGTTCCATCCTATCATTCACTCCATCCCTCACTTTCTCCCCCTACCTCCTTTCTCCACCTTCAAGCCTTCATCGCTCCTTCATCTCTCCATCTTTATCTCCATTCCTTAATATCCATCTCTCTCTCTCACACACACACAAAAACACACAAAATCCCTCATCTCTATCCCTCGGTGTAACCATCCCTGGCCATCCTTCATTTCCCTAAATCCCTACTCTCTCATTGTACCACTCTCTCACCCTCTAACCATCCCTCCATCCATCATTGTCTCTCCCTCCATCTCTCTCTTTCTCTCACACATTGACTCTCCCCCTCTCTCTCTTTAACCACCCCCCCCATTTGTCTCCCTCACTCACTCACTCTATACCTCTCTCTATACCACCACTCCATCCATCCCTCTCACTCTTTAACGACCCCCCCCCCAATTTGTCCCTCCATCCATTATGCTATATCTTTCCTCCATCCATTATCCCATATCTTTCTTGACCCAATCATCCCTCCCTCTTATATATCTCCCTCTTCCATCCCCCCTATATCTCTTCCCACCCCATCCCTCCCTCCCTCTTATATATCTCCCTCTTCCATCCCCCCAATATCTCTCCCCCCCCCATCCATCCCTCTCACTCTTTAATGACCCCCCCCATTTGTCCCTCCATCCATTATTCTATATCTTTCCTCCATCCATTATCCTATATATTTCTTGCACCCAATCATCCCTCCCTCTTATATATCTCCCTCTTTCATCCCCCCTATATCTCTTCCCCCCCCCCTCCCTCCCTCCCTCCCTCCCTCCCACTTATATTTATTCCCCTCCCACCAATCACTTCCCTTTATATTTCTCCTCCCTTCAGTCCCCCCTCATATATCTCCCCTAGCCATCCCTCCCTTCCCCTTATATTTCTCCTCCCTTCATCCCCCCCATATCTCTCCCCTACCCATCCCTCCCTCCCATGATTCCCTCTACACCTTCCTCTCCCTCCTTTGACTCCCCCACCCCTCTTTTAGCTTAATTAATGTAATGTTGGGCCATGAGCCACCCCATCGATCGTATGGATGGAATCTTGGGAGTCTAAATGGTATTATAAGGGGATAAGGGTTCCATTATAGGGTTTTGGATGGGAGGGATGGGTCTCTGGACATTGACCATAGTCATGGAAGAAAATACAATGAGTCTCTAAATCAACACACATTCCTTATAGATGGAATATTTGGCTTTTAGTGGGATATGGGTGTCATTATGAGGTTTTATGCACTAAGGATGGGTCTGAGGGTCTTAACGATGGTAATGGGACAAAAGCATAACGGAAAAAAGTCTTAAACCACTACACATGCCCTTTAAAGGGTATATTTAGCCTTAATATGGGATATATGTGCCATTAGACTATTTTATGCATTGAAGTGTAATGTCCCCAAAATAACAAAAATTTAAAATTTTTCCTGCCTGCAATAGTCATTAGTTTATAATAGAAAAATGCATACATTAAATATAATAATGTTAAAAACAACCATACTTGTATGACACAATGTAATCCTAATCCTTCTTGTTTTACATGGTCTCTTCTATATGTAAGTTTAGAATTTGTAGAAGCGGTGTGGAAATAAAATGAGATCATGTTTTCATTGCAATTGCAAATGCTAGTTCAAAGGTAGGATATAACACTACTTATTGTTTTAAGAATCATGTGATTTTAATTGTGAATGTCTAATGACACCTTCAGGTGATGAGCTCCTTTGATGATGGTATGTTTTTCACATGGGGATTCTATAATACTCCCAGACAGGGAATCACATACTTCGGCAGGGTTGCCGGGAGGTATGGGTGATTGTAGTGGTTGTCGGACTTACTTAGCATAAAGCTAATGCCATCCTGTACTCTGGTGTTTGCAGGTATATTCAATCTGCGATTATTTTCTCTAAATGGATGGTTCCTATTTTACTATTGGTCCTATTTCACCGGGTGCGTGATAAGTCATTTAAAAAGTAGTTACCCCCATTACCATGGGAGTCCTCAATTTGAATGTTTCCCAATGTGCGGTTTACAACTATTAGCTTCTTGTAATGCAAAGAAATGTGGGTTGGTCATGACTTTACTATAGTCTTTTTATACGAATCGAGCCTTTTGTAATTTAACACAGGGGTGGTTGAATCCACAATTTCACTATAGGAATTGCGAATTATTGAACCTCCACTTAGAGAGAGGTTGGTGAAATCTTTAATGCACTTTTAGTGAATATGGAGAACAGCCTGGCAAGAGGGTTTGGATATCGATTTTGGGTTTTCTATAAGTAATCCTTGTATTTGACTTGTTCTTTCTTTCTAGCTCTGCGCTTTTCTTGTTTGGTGATGGTGTGGTGTACTAACCCAAGCTCTGATCATGGTCAGCACACTTGGTGACTGTTGCTTTCGGTTATGGCATAAGGCAGCCATGCTTCTTATAGGTGAGGAACTAATCTCTATCAGCAATTGACATTTCAATCTTCTTCGATTTGAAAACACAGGTTTGAACTAATTGATATTGTATGTTGCTTATGACAGGTGATAAATGCTTTGGTATGGAAGCTGCGAAGATTTATGGTGTTGTGGGCATGGCTAGGGTACTGGTAAGTCGGGCTTAGCCACTCTTTCCCTATCTCCCGCACCTCTACTGTTGTATGTATGCATTTGGCCTAGTTTTAGAATGAGGCTCCCGTAAGCTCTTGTCTTACAGATTCACTTTGGGAAGTCTAAAAGTCGCCTACTAGCTGGACTTGGAAGAATGGGTTTTTCAATATAAAGTTAATAGTTGACTGGGATTGTGATGTAAAAGAATTTATCCAGTAGCCGGGTCTTACTGGTTACTCTGCTCTGCGAAATCTTGTAAACGTAAAATGCTATTTCGTTTGGTATGACTCCTGTGCAGTTGTAATGATTCTGAATGGTACAATTCTATTTTTCTTGTGTGAATACGGGCATTTAGGCTGTAACTTATGTGTTCTAATATTATGGGTTTCCTGGGTATTTTTTTAAGCTATTGTACAAAAATGGTCGACATGATAAAAGGCCTTTGGCGCCTTCAGCTTGGAAATGTAGCTGTGGTTCGTGTGTTGATTTCATTTGCACTTGCTAACTATGTTGGATATTGCTATGGTGTTTATGTGTGAACAATGTATTGCCTGTGGGAAGACATAAGATATCCAATGAAGTTTTCTATGCCTCTGTTTCTGTAATGTGGTTAGATTTTAAATAAGAAGATCTCGTTAGCTTACTAGATGCGTGGATAGAATGGATACTTATGGGGAGAGGGTTTCAAGGCTATACTCAGCATTTTGTTTTATTTAGGGATTTGTATCCTGTAGGAATACTTTATACAACTAGGCTATTTTGAAGGCCACGAGAAATTGACCCTGGTCCTAAGTTTTGATAGGCATCTTCGTGATTACCATACGAAATGTGTTTTGCCTCTATTTGTGATTGATCTCTGCGTTTGATGTTTTTATGAGACTTTGACTTTGGAAAAGAACTTCTTTCTACGTCTTCTTGTTTATTTGAAATGAAGCTTGAATGTTTTCCTGTAGGTGACTATCGTAGATTTGTATGTTGAAAAGAATGGAAAAAATCTCAGGGTTGTCTATTTGATTAACGTAGGGTTGTTGATAAAGTGGATATGGGAATGTAAAGATTTATGTCCTAGCTATTGACTCTGCTTTTGTAATAGGATATGTATATGTAATAGAAAAACTACTTAATTCGATGACGCAGAAAATATCAGTCTCTATTTTTGTAATAGAAAATAAACAGGTTACTGTAGCGGATGCTGGCTGAATTTGATGTAACTTTGAATAACTGGGTTTGTAAAAGTTTAGTCTAGCAATCAATGATCTCTGCTAAATGATTTTAGTAGTTATATAAGTACGTTGCAATTTAAACAAGAATTTATGGACAGATAAGAGAGAAAATAAAATATTAGACTTCGATGAAGTAAAACCACAATACGATTAGCTAGCAAAGGCTCTTTGCTAGCTAGCTAGACTTGCTAGGAAATGCCATTGGATTTTGCGCAATTCTCGAATTTAAGCTAGTATAGAGAACCATACTATTTTAACATTCTATTTGTAAAATAAAATAATTAAATGGGAAAGTCTCCTAGAAATTGTGTACTTGTTGATTCCTGTAGCTTGCTTCTGCTGATAATGCCCTGCCGATTCCTGTAACTTGCTCCTGCCGATAATGACCTACACACTCAGCTAACTAGTGAATGAAAACTACTGGACTCTTAGCTGACCTGTTAACTGATCTTGGATGGATGAATTTGGGACTACCACATTCCTCCCAACCATGATTCTACAATTCTTCCTTGTTCAATAAGAATCCCCCCGAGCTGGTTCTGACATGCAAACTGAGAAGTAGAGGCCCTAGGTGTGTAGCTGGTTCAGATCTGAAAAATCTATAGGAAGAGTTCACTTCCTGGAGTAGAGAGTTCTTCTTGGCATAATAATAATACCAAAAGAAAAATATACCCCCAATCTTTGGGGTCTGTCCTCCTTAAGTAGGACAAATCTTGAATTAGGACTGTTGGAATTTTACTAGTTTCTTTAAAATAATTTAATTTATAAAATAGTATTTGTTTGCTTGACTGCTAGTTATTTTGGAACTAAGACTTCTCAACTTTATTTGATTAAAGTGTATTTAATATTTAAATCTTTTCATAATAAAAATAATATAATAATTACAATACCATCTAAATATTACTAAATAATATTTAGTAAGTGGCAACCCACTTATGCATAATTATATATCTATAAAAGTGCAAACATTTATAAAAGAATATATAATAAATAACAATATTTATTATTGAAAGCTCCTAATAATAATACTTAGCTTTGGGATCCTTAAACATTTTGTTTCACATGATGCTTCTTTTAATTCTTTTTAATGAAAGGGGTCCACTTCTGTGGATGGTTTCGGTAAGCTAATAGGGCACCTCTAGTCTCTCCGTTTGCATGTTAGATTCCCTTGATTTAACATGGTAGTTCCCGCAATAGATGATGATAATAAGGTTTGTTTAATCAAGTCGAAATATTTGTGATAAGACACGTAAGTGCTATTCAGATTCCTCTCAACTCAACACTTGAGATCCGGTAACCCCGAGTGCTCTTCAGAGCCTTTTAACTCAACACTCTCACATGGGCATTATGTTAGTGCAATTCCAGAGCCTCTGCTCAACATTAGAGCTAGAATGTGGTTGTGAGGCACATCTAGGATATGTAAGTGGCCTCGGATCTGGTAATTATTTCTTTCAAGCTTGGAGTGCTCCAAGGCTTATGCCCGACACTCAACGTACCTCGGGGCTTAGGCCCAGTACGTAGTAAGAGTCCTCTAGATACATCGGGGCTTAGGCCCAGTATATAGGTCATTCGTGTGTTTCTCAGTCCACGCTCAACACCCTACAAAGTTAGCCATATGAATCATGCTCTGCATAGTATAATGTAACCAAAGAGGAAAAACTCAGTATATCATAATTTGTAACAAATTCTCATAATACCACATAGTTTATTCATTCGGGATTTCCTTCCTAGTATATATATTCAACAATGAAACAATCAGGGTCCATGCCCAATATATCAACTCATGAAAGCATAAATCAAAACATACTAATGTTATGCTAAAATAATAAATCACATATGCTGGGGCCGTGGCCCGATATAACCTCAATACATCATTAGTCCAAAAAGTTGGGATATTACATGAAGATTGTTCTCGAGGCATTGACCATGGTCATATAGGAACCATTATGAATATTTCCAGACAAGAGATAGTTCTGAAGACACTAGCATGGTCCAATGATAAATCCAATCTTCTAGGGATTAAATGATGTTTTTATGGTTCATGGACAAATGACAAGGTCCCAAACTACGACAAGCCCTATAAATGGAGTCTAAATTGGATAAGGGTGTCATTATAAGGTTTGGGACTTTGATCATGGTCATGGAAGAAAACGTAGGGTCTTAGGACCTAAATGAAGCTTTTATGGCTCCTGAGCTATAAATGAGTCCTTTAATCACCACACATGCCTTCTAGATGGGATATTTGGCCTCTAGGTTGGGTATGGGTTCCATTATGAGGTTATGTTCACTGAGGATAGGTCTCGAGGTCTTAACCATGGGTATGGGTTCCATTATAAGGTTAAATGAGGTTTCAATATTTGATATGCGATATATCGCATATGCGATATATCGCATATGCGATTTAGAGATCACGTTATACAAATGGGCGTTAGGTAAAAAGCGTAGAATGCATATCGCATATGCGTTAAAACGAACATGCGTTATATTGCATATGTGATATGGGTTTTATAAAAAATCTTGGGTTGCGGGCCGTGGGCCAGTTTTATTGTAGCAAAAGACATAATTCTTCTGAACCCGCACACAACGTACTGTTCAACCTGCCATTTAATCATTTATTACACAAATCCATAGGGTTTGTACAAGTTTGGGTGGATTTCAATGTGGAATGTACGTAATAGAGGTCAGAAGTAAGCGAGGAAGGTGATTACACCCGAAGAAGTTGAAAATAAAAAGAAAAGAAGAGGGAAGATTCAAGAAATCGTCGGCATTCATTGGATGAGCAAATACTTCCCATTCCCGCTCAACAGATACCTGATGTAGAGGCTGAGGAAGATATTGCAACGTTAATGCAAGCTGGTTATAGTCGAGATGATAATCTTGGTCCGTTATTAAGCGGACAATCTTGTGAAGAGTTCAATCGTTATGTTCCCGACGATGCAAATGTGACTCCACAACAACCATGCTAGGTGGTTCAATCTCCTAATCGAAGTTGTCATCCTGTAGTGGATGTAAACATCACTCCATCATTTCAAACGACAAGAAATCTCGCATCAAAATGAAAGAGAACTCCTAAACGCATACAAGTGGACGAGAGAAAATTGACTTCCATGGAAGGTAAGGTGGCTAAATGCACTATCCTTCATCATTGTTCTCAAATAATCAAACAATATTTTGATAAAAAATCTGAAGACAGTAAATGCCAATTGCTAGCAGAAAGTTAGGAACAAGAACATTGAAGAATACTGAATCAAGTAATCACATTGTTAAATCTCTTACTGCTGCATTCACATTGATTGGTAAAAAAATTGTTCACAAGACTGTAATGTGGCTCGCCACGTATTGGCTAAATCAATTGTATGTAGATCCACAAGACAACGTCTTTTACTTTAATGCACATCACAAATTGTGCCTTTGCATCCAAAGACACTTAAAAAATATTCAGTAAGAAGATACTGCCTTGATGTAGAGGGACAAATGGAAACATTATGGGCCTTTAGCGGTAGGTTTCCCTACAAAGACATGAAGTTAGTCTAAGTACTGAAGGGACTAGTCCACACTTTTTGGCAGGATAACATTAGGCCTTCTTCTAACGCAAAGGATGTGTTAAAATGCTGTAGGGGTTCTATGAACAATGAACCTCATGTTAAACATTATCTTGACATGACACAAACTCAATTGTTCGATATGTTTAAAGTTTCTCACGTAGAGCTAAAGCTCAGGCAAATATCTTTTGAAAAATGCAATCCTTGGTATGTTAGAATCAATACCATCCGGAACAATTGTTGTTGTAGATACCACTTAGAGTTTGATCTATATTATCATACCTTTGCACATATACGTCGTTTTTTGCATCTTAACCATGTGCAGGAATGCTCAAGTATAGTACCGCCAATGTCATCTAGAGTTTTCATCCATAGCATAATGTGTCCAAGGCAAGATGGGAAGACACATTACTTAAAACAATGTGTAGAGGGTTCTTGCAACAATTGTGGTGGGCTATCATTATGGTCCGATTGAATCCATGAGAGTGAAGATCAAGCATTCGGGAATGCAATTGTCGAGAAGCAGAATTATCAGTACGAGACATATCAGGTACATGATGGGAAAGAAAGCAGGAAGATTAAATTGGTGACTTCAAAGGTGACAATCTACAAGAATAATATTCATTTAATTGAGTGTACATTGTTTATGTTGTTTTATAGCATTGTTAAATATTGACATATTAATATTCATGTAAATCTTTTTATGTTGTTTTATAACACTGTTTATTTTTTTCCACCAGGTGCAAGTATGTGATTTTATTTCAGAGTTCCGTGGAAAGATCCAATAGTACATTAAGCATGTCGATATGGCACGGTGGCAAGATGAGCAATTCAGAATATGCCGGGACACCTTCCCTCTCGGAACAATACTATCAGTGGTTGACTTTGCGGAAAATTACACCCTACAACAAAAAAATGAAATACAAAGTCAATACTATCACTTAGAGCAGGTGAGCATAATGGTCCATATCACTTATTGACATGGGCCAGATAGCAATGATGAGAAACGCGTGATATTGAAAGAAAGTCACTTTTACATAAGTGACGATTGGACCCATGACATCCATTATGTGCAACATTTCTTTCAATTGTTCTATGATCATGTGATAGCTATGGATATACCATTTTATCATCATTTGATTTGGTCAGATGGTTGTGCTGGACATTTCAAGAATGCACGTGTATTTCAATGGTTGTGTTTGTTGCACATAAAATACAAGGTGCCACATACATGTAACTACTTTTAAACAGGTCATGGCAAAGGAGAGCACGATGGTGTTGGTGCATGCATAAAAACTGCCCTTCGAAGGGAAGAGATGAAGTTTATAGGTGCTCTCCTTCGAGACGCTGAATCTATAGTGAAATGGTGTGCATCTGTGATGGGAGAACACGAAACAAGGAAACACCTAATGCGGAGAATATTCTGGGAGGTGACATATGTGGACCGATCCCAAACTCATCAGGTGAACACAGTGCACGGAACTCGACAGTTTCATTCAATTAGAATCTTAGACAACTCAGCCCTACAAATTTGGACAAGATTGAAGGCTTGCTTTTGCAGTTCTTGTAGCATCGATGAATGGGATGATTGTGAGTATACATATACAGTTGATACATGGGATCGAGTGACACTTGACACCGATTTCAAGGGGGTTAATGAAATAGACCATTTGGAAGATGATCAGACATATATTTCTATAGACTATGATCACATATTGGATCTCATACAAGTAGGTAAAAAAAGTAAATTAGTAGTATCTAACTCACTACAAGCCTTTACATTGAAAGAAATTTTATTTATGCTACATGCAAGACCTTTTTTAATAAATGTATTTTTAACCTTTTCCAATTTCTTTTCACAGGTCATATATATGCAGTGGTTTCCCCAAAAAATAATGAATGGGGTTCTGACTATTGGTTGGCACGTTGCTTAGAGGAGAAACAAACCATTCTCCAACCTGTTACAGATGATCAAAATATTGAATTCCCAACTGGCTCGATGGTTATAAAAGGGGAGTACATGACACTAGCAACATAGCAAGAAAGGAAGGGTGGGTATGTATATCAAGATTATAGACCAAGAGCTATTGTATACCACTTCACCGACCTGGTAGTTGGTATAAACATCAAGTTGTGCACACTTTCGAACAAAAATAGGTCACATGTACGATACTTGCTACTCATTTAAATCATGAGAGATCTATGGACACCATTGGCAACAGAGATGATCCAGATGTCCTACTCGAGTGAGTGCATTGTCAGGTGTTACTAGATTGTCTAGTGTGGCTAGATTGTCAAGTGCGTTATTTAATCTTTAAAGTGAGTGCTGAAGCACAATTTCAATTATTTATCCTTTAGTTTATTCCCAATGTACTAATCTGTGATTGATGGATACCATTCACATACATAATACTATTAAGAGGATACTGGACACTATAAACATGATCCTACAACCTCAGGTGAGTTATCTATAAATAATGTTTGCACATTTTCATTGGGTTCTCTTTATTTTCTTATGAGAGTACTAATGTTTAGCCGTTCATATGCCTAGGATACAAACACAATATATGGCACATTAGAGGTGCCAAGAACAACCTAGTGTCTATAGACACAAACAAATAGAAATTGAAAAATAACATGCTCTCGAGTTGTTGCAATTTACCTTTTTTGATGGTTTTTATATTAATGTACATTTAATTACATTGCTAGGTCAACTCTTGCAACTCTTGCGTTGGTGGGTCAAATATGAAAAACCCTCGACCGTGCTAGTGTTGGTAGTGTTCTGATATCAACATTTCCCATACACACTTGCAGGAGCCAACGACATGCAATCTTGCTGCTCCGTTTGGTTTTTCGCTCCCGGACCAAAAGTCACTAAGTGTCCCTGAACAACATTTTCATGCGACTTGTAACTCGACATAACTCGACAGCCAGAGGTCGGATCGATGAACCGTCTATTCCATTGGTCTCCTAGCATGCGATTACCTCTAGGGGGGCCTCTCCCTGGTGCTCTCATGGCCCAGTGACTTCATTGTGCATTCATTTCATAAACTAGGGTTTTGCTCAGTTTCCTTCAATGCAACTCTCGTATTCGTGGGTCAACTCTGCAAAACCCTCCACTGATCAAGTGTTGGTAGTGTTCCCACGTCGGACTTTCCCATACACACTTGCAGGAGCCAATGACACGCACTCTTGCTGCTCCGTTTGGTTTTTCCCTCCCGGACCGAAAGTCACCAAGTGTCCCTGAATGGCATTCATGCGACTTGCAACTCGACATAATTAGGAAACCGGAGGTCGGATCGACGAACAGTCGACTCTATTGGTCTCCTGGCATGCGATTACCTCTAGGGGGCCCTCTCCCTTGTGTTCTCATGGCTGAGTGACTTCATTGTGCATTCATTTCGTAAACTAGGGTTTTACTCAATTTCCTTCAATGCAACTCTCGCATTGGTGGGTCAACTCTGAAAAACCCTCCACCGAGCAAGTGTTGGTAGTGTTCCCACATCGACATTTCCCATACACACTTGCAGGAGCCAATGACACACAATCTTGCTGCTCTGTTTTCTTTTTCGCACCCGAACCGAAAGTCACCAAGTGTCCCTGAACGACATTTTCATGCGACTTGCAACTCAACATAACTCGGAAACCGGAGGTGGGATCGACGAACCGTCAACTTCGTTGGTCTCCTAGTGTGCGATTACCTATAAGGGGGCCTCTCCCTCGTGTTCTCATGGCCCAATCACTTCATTGTGCATTCATTTCGTAAACTAGGGTTTTGCTCAGTTTCCTTCAATGCAACTCTTGCATTGGTTGTTTCAACAACTACACATGGGTCTACTTCAAGTGACTTAGTCATTCGTTGTATATCAAACTCTACATATGCTACATTTGAACATGTTGCAGCATTAAGAAAACACTATGTGTCTAGAGATCACAGGCTATATTATTCTTGTACTAAAGTAGAAGCCAACAACCATATGCATAAGCTACACTTACAAATTACAAACCAACTAGCTGGGTTTCATGAACTACACACCGCATAATAAAACTAGGGTTCACAAATTGAGACATGGAACTACAAACTAGGGTTTTATGAAATATTTAGGTTTAGATCATTAGATTGGTTAGTATCATTTAAGTAGAAACCAAAAGGCCATATACGTAGGCTATGCACATACATGAAACAAAATGAATAGGGTTGAACATGGATCACAAGTGGAAGTTCACATGTATGCATGACTTAGAAGTAGAAACACATGCACATGAATTACAACCAAAACCAACTAAGGTTTCGTGAATTATAAGAAATCCATGAGTATAGAGATCAGAGACTATGTTATTTTCATTAAAGTAGAAGCCAATAGCCCATATAACTAGGCTAACTTACAAATTGAAAACCAACTAGGGTTTCATGAACTACAAATTGCATACTATAACTAGGGTTCACAAGTTTAGAGATGGAACTACAAAATAGGGTTTTATGAACAAATTAGGTTTATATCATAAGATTGGTTATTATCATTCATGTAAAAACCAATAGACCATATACCTATGCTATGTACTTAAATTCAACAAACCGACTAGGGATGAACATGGATCATAGGTGGTAGTTTAAGGTATATATTAGAATTGTAAAGCGAAGAGATAGGATGATTTTTAGAGAAGTTTAGGAGGCAAATCGGTAATACTCAAACCAACAAGGAAACAAAACCGTAGGGGTCTTTATAGGCTTGGAAAGGCTCACAAAATTAAAGGTTAGACTTGGAGGAGGAAATAGAAAAAAAACTAGGGTTTCACGAACTACAAACCATAAACCTAAAAACTAGGGTTTATAAATTTACACAAACTAGGGTTTATGAACTCATTAGGTTTATATCATTATATTTGTTAGTCTCACTCAACTAGAAACTAGTAGACCATATACCTAGAAGATATGTACATGCACTACAACAAAGATTGGGTTTCATGAAATACAAACCACAAAACTAAAAACTATGGTTCACACATTTTAGGCATAGAACTAAAAATCAAGGGTTTCATGAACCCGTGCTTTATGGGCAACGATAGTTCAAAGTCAAAGACAAGGCCTAAATTTTCTATGACATACGAGTGATATCTCCTTGTGTTGATACATACATTCGAGTCAAGGCAAGTTATGACAACAAACAAATTAATTCTCTTGATTTGAATGGGTTCTAGACAATTTAAATCTCTGCTAAGTATCAATATACCACTGTCATTAAGGAAAGATTCCAGCCAAACAAATATGAAGTCCCAGAACTATAAGTATCAAAACAAGATTTTAATTCAAGCTTTCAAGGACATAAATCTTTGCAATGTATTTGTTTTGATAATATCTTCTATATCTCTGTCAAAATTATAATTGTTTCCAGCCAAGTAATGAAACGTTTTGCAGTCCAATGATATTCCCAATCGATGCCAAGTGATAATAAAAGTCACATATGTATGGAAAACAAGCTATGGAGGAAAACCCAAGTTTCTTTTACAATTTCCAAAGTCAAATTTTACTTGCATACCACTGTAAAAATCAATATCATTATAGCTGGAAATTACTTATGTTTGACAGTCCTTAAAATGTTCTTGTAGCATGTTTTTGATGGCCAAGTTATTGAAGACTTTAGCGAAGTTAGGATAGGGATGTTAGGGAGTGAAATGATGTGAAGTAGGGCTGCAATAAAGGGTTAGGAAAGTAAAAAAAGTGGCATTCCTATAGGTGTCTAGGCAGTAAAAGATGGCAATAAATACCTTGCTTTGAGAGTCTAGGAAGCCTAGATGAAGGGGGTATGTCCTAGGTTTGGTTTAGTAAGGTTCAGGGTGTCAAAATAGGAACTTAGGGCTACCCAAAAGGGAATTTAAGGTCATTAAAAGAGGTAGTCTTGTAGGTTGTTTAGACATAAAAATGGCAACTAGTGCCTTACGTTGAAGGATTATAGAGTGTTGGGTGCATTTCCTAGTGTTTTCTTAGTTACACATGCCAATAACCAGCAAATCCTGAGCCCAAGGAGGGGTGCATTCGTTGTTGGAGGGACAAACATTTAGTTTGGGTTGAAATTGTTGTTATACACCTGTTCTTCAAGACCTTTTGGGGCAGTTTCTTCAAGAGTGTATTTAAGTGAGTTGTTAAAGGAACATAAAAGCTAATGTCACTTTCCTTCAAAGTTAAGTGGTCTTTTGGGATTTAATGCAAGTAGATCACAGTTGTTGCAGACCGTTGGTATATGTGTTTAGTGTGAAGTTAATTGTTGGTCTTAAATATCCTAAAAGGGTTGATTTTGATAATAATTGCAAACAAGTTTATTTTATGTGCACAACATTTTGCAAACAATTGCCTATTTAATGAGATATTAAAAGTATTCTTTAAAAATTATAAAACCAATTATGGAAACATGTTTTGGATAGTATGTGATTGGCAACATGATGTCAAGTGTATGAATGCTGATGAGAATGATGAAGACATGTTTAAGTTGACTATGAATAGGTTAATGATTTGGTGGATAGAGTACTGAAGATAATGGACAATTATATGATGCATAGAAAGACTGAGGCAATGATCAGTGATGATGAGTAGTATAATGATGCTGCTGATGTGATAATGTTTGATGCTGAGATACTAGTCCCAGGGTCACATATGATGTGATAATTGTGAAGAAAAATGTGATGTTGATTTGATGAACTAGGGTAGTCAAATATGCATGGACAAAATGACATGATTGTGTCACAGTATGCTTGACAGAATTATGATGATGATGACAGTGTGTCATATTTTGGTGTTACTCGTGAAGATGTTTGTTGAGTTTGTTTGAACTATCTTGCAAGGGAATGAAAGGGATTGGTTTTGATGTCTTGGTAGGGTCTTTTCTCATGATGATGAGGGTTTAGTAATCTTTAGTTCATCTTAAAAATCTGAATTAGATGTATTTAGAACAATAAAAAATGAGCGAGAATTTGCAGCCATATGCATTAATTTATAATTCTAATTTTCGTCATCATGTTGAGCATATCTTTACAGAGTTGTTTCAACCATCTCCTTTAATTTTCAAGGCTTTCTTGGGACAGGTTTTTTTCAAATTTTTAAACATTTAACGCAACAACAACATCAAACAAACACAAGGCCATATGCCATATGCCTAATTTTTAGTTAGATGCCTAATTTGTTAACTCATTATTTCACAAGGCCATAAACCTAAAAACATAGTTAAGCATATCTGCAAGGCATATAATGCACATCGTGTTCCCATATCAAGTCAACCATATATATAAATATGAACAATGCTTTATATTATATGTACATATAATGTTTTAAAAAATGGCATGCCATGGCCATAATACAAAACAATGGATCATACTGTATATCTGTGTGTACATACAAACAAAACGGTACATGTATGTATCCCCTCTATACATGGATTCTATTTACCCCCCCCCCCCCATACACGAATTCTATTTATCCCCCTTTTCACTGCCAATGTCAGTGGCTTTTGAGAAGTCTATCTTTCGTTGCTCGATGGCATTCCCCAACACTGAATAAGAGGATCGATTCTCATCTACGGAGACTGCACACAAACCAAAATTTGTAAGTTACTTTACCCAGCTATAAAAATAAATACAACTCTATGTACATTTGTTCAAATTCCAAGCAAATATAACATTTTATTTACTTACTGTGCATGTGTAAGTCATGGTCCTCGACAATGTAACTGCATGTACTTGGGTCGGGGGGTGTGGAGGGTCATTAGTGGCCCCAATTGGGTTCTCTTCAGGCACCACTGACTCAGTAGATGCCTGCATAAAGTAACATATGTCAATGTCAGCAAATACAAAGAAAACAAGAAATATATGTACTACATGGATGGAGAATGACTTTTTCAAAGAAAACGAGACATACATGTACATGGGGGGAGTAGAGGCGGGTCAACAAAACCCTCGATTTGGTTCTCTTAAGGCACCACTACCTCAGTAGATTCCTGTTGTTTTACGAACAATCTACCAAGAGAAGACTCGAGTCCTAATCTCCCTAGCTTAACTTAAGTCTAGAAAAAATAGAGACAGAATATAAATAACTCTCCTAAATCTAATTAGAGATCAAGGAACTAGATGCTTTACCTTTCAAATCGTTGATCCTTTCTCCTTGAATGCTGCTCCAAGCTTGATGGTCTTCAGATCTCAGCTGCAAAACCTGTCAAGACAACACAAAAACACAAGCATTAAGATGCATCTACACAATAATAGATCTAAGTAAGCAGTTAAGCAGGAAAACTACACAAAACACCATCAATACAATGAGATTTTGGTGGAAAGCATTTATATTACCGTATAATAAGGGAAAGTACATAGAAGGAAGTGATTACAACCAATGACTTAACGTAGCAATCCTTCTTCGATCAAGGCAATGCCAAAGCCTCCAAAGGGATGATGGATCTCTCAAGGAATGAGTAGAGATTTATCCTAGGCTAATTTCACCAGCATGTAGATACCATAGACTCCCTCCCCTTGGAATGGGAGTGAACTTAACTTATATAGGACTAAGTGGATAGGGTAGGTTGAGATATGGTAGGAGAGAGATAGGGGATCCTACCAAGAGGCTAGGAACAAAATGCTAGCTTCCCTAAAGGCTAGGGATAGGGAGCCACATCACCTTGCATCGAGAATGGGCTCGAAGGTGCTATTTTAATCAATTACCTGACATCGTCATAGTATGTAAGAGGACAACCTGCGACGTCACAGGTTGCATTAGGACAACCTACGATGACCTCTCAAAACCTAGCAGGAAAAGTTTTGTATCTCTTCCATGTTGATGACTTAGTCAAGGAACTTCAGTGAATGTTTACACTACTATCATGATAGTAATAGTTAGGTGTAACACTTGCATAAAGTAACATATGTCAATGTCAGCAAATACAAAGAAAACGAGACATATATGTACTACATGGATGGACAATGACTTTTTCAAAGAAAGAGAGACATACATGTACCTGGGGGGCGGGGGGCAGAGGTGGGCCACCAAAACCCTCGATTTGGTGCTCTTCAGGCACCACTGCCTCAGAAGATGCCTACATAAAGTAACATATGTCAATGTCAGCAAATACAAAGAAAACGAGACATATATGTACTACATGGACGGACAATGAATTTTTCAAAGAAAGCGAGACATACACGTACCTGGGGGGGAACAGGTGGGTCACCAAAACCCTTGATTTGGAGCTTGTCAGGCACCACTGCCTCAATAGATGCCTGCATAAAGTAACATATGTCAATGTCATCAAATACAAAGAAAACGAGGCATATATGTACTACATGGACAGACAATGACTTTTTCAAAGAAAGAGAGACATACACGTACCTGGAGGGAGGCATAGATGGGTCACCAAAACCCTCGATTTGGTGCTCTTCAGGAACCATTGCCTCAGTAGATGCCTATGTAAAGTAACATATGTCAATGTCATCAAATAAAAAGAAAACGAGGCATATATGTACTACATGGACAGACAATGACTTTTTCAAAGAAAGCGAGACATACACGTACCTGGGGGGGGCAGAGGTGGGTCAACAATGGGTACAATAACTAACATTGGCCTAAATGGATGGGCATATGCATCCATAAACAAGGCCACTCGGTGGAAATAGTAATCATGCTATGTAACAAAACATAAATATACAATTAGAAAATTTCTAATAATTAAAAGCATAGATGTTGAATCATTAAAAGCATAATTAAAAGCATAAATAAAAGAATACCTGTGTTTGGGAATCTACCTCTACATGCAAGGGACCTTCCTAAGATTCCATAAACTCATCTTTCCCACCCTGCATAAAAAATATTGTATCCAGATTAAGACGTATTGAATGTTACAATCTCTACTATAAATATGTAAATCACAATGACAAATTAAAAAGTAAAGTTCTTATATCTAATGGTGAAGAACCAAAATCATATGCAGCATTGACCGCTGCATCAAGGTCATCAACATTAACGACCAGATTGTGCGAATATGGGGTGTCGTTGGACACTAGTTGTATATTTGTTCACGTAAATTGTCAGATAATTAAATATAAATAAATTACGAAACAATTGAAATCTGTGATATAAAACAAAATATACTATGTAAAAAATGAGTTTTCCTTACATATCAGAGTAATCCATCGCCCCGAAACTCTGAAGCGGTACCATAGCATATGCTATGACACGCTATGCAAGGGTGTGGAATAACATGCCGCTTTGAACTCTCTGCGTCGCTAGTGCAATCTGTAGCTATGGTACGGTCTGGAGACCTAGTAAGTGGATCCTAAGTGTGCGATGGTCCAACCCTAGATGGGACAGCCTCATAAGTGCCAACCCCTTGGCCTACATTAAGTCCAACAGCAGTTCCAACCCCTTGGCCTACATTGCCTTTGACAACAGTCCATGTCGAAGCAATGTATCTGCCAAATGGAATAAGGCCTCCTGTGTATCATCGATAACGGGACCCACAAGAGGATATACCCGAGGGAGGTTTTGTGTGCATGGAGGGCGTCGCACATGGTTATGATCAATCCTAACCCTTTCCCTATCTTGGTTCATCCCATGACCTAAATCCTGAAACTCTAAAATATCAAAATAGTTCACATGTTTCCCCAAGATAAATTCTGCATACAACTTCCTCGGGAAATAGAATGGGATGTCTCTATTCCCGTGAGGGTCTTCATCGAATACCATGTACCAACGATCCATCCAATTGGCTTTCACATTTGGTTCCATGCACCAGTCTATGGAAATGTGTGGTTGACTGGTGGGTGGAACCAATCTGGTGCTAGGGTCCCGGAATAATGAAAACAATTGGTCTTTGGTTATCTTCAATTTTGTCTCATCTTTGTAGCTCAACCCAGTGGAATAGTATTGCCTCTGGGAATATATGTACGATCTAATGTTGTACAGTACTCCCTGGGAATTGGCAATTGTGTTTGTTATGGTATCTAATGCCTTGGCTAATGATTGTCATAAATGGTCCCCCCCTCTAAACAGTGAGCTAAGGCACCTCAATGCACCTAAACGAACCAGAATCTTTGAATTTCGGTCGTGTTCCTCCTAGGTGTTTGGGTTTGGGTTTGTGTTCTTTGTTAAGATTAAAACAACAAATTCAAAATTTAATTAATAAATTTCGTTTTTTGGTTTAATATGTAACAAATTTCATTAAATTGGTTTTAAAAAAAGCAAAAACTATTAAATTAACAAACACTTGAATGAAAATTGAAAGGAATTTGGAAGGAAAGGGCCACCTACCTTCCATCGTATCCAAATTATGAATTGGCTCTTCCAAATTCGCCTCCTCCTTCTCTCAAACTCAAATCGATAAGGCATTTTATCGCCATCCCGATAACGCCGTCCTTGACTTTATGCATGTGAAAATGAGGCCGCGGGACTCTGTTTTTTTTTTTTTGGTATTACAAATCGCAAGTGCGATATATCGCACTTGCGATTTGTAACTCTTAAGAAACGCACGTGCGATATATCACTTGTAAATTTTTTGAACCATGTTTCCATAACAAACAAATGCTTTTAGTATTAGTCCTACCTTATCCATGCCAATAGTTATTATTTGGACAATGTCGACTAACATTTAGGATGATAATTTGTCGAGAAATATATTAAACAAAATAGAAATCAATATAGTAGAGGAATAAAATAAAGTAAAATCATAGAACACGCCATTTAATCTCTTATATAAATGTAAGAAATAAGATTATGCTTCTTGAATTTTCAATTACATTTAAAAAAAATGCATGCTCATTATTAATGTGCACCACATCCTTGTTACAACAGTTCACAAAGTGACCCAAACTATCAACAAAAACATTAAGAAAACATGTGAGAATTTCTCAAACACTTTATGGTCGAGGGGTCTGATTGGAATAGGTCTTGATCTCTAAAATGAGTAGGTATGAGAAGAAGACCGAGAATGATTCTCTAGGCCACAACCACTTTTCTTCATCCTAGTAGGATACGAAGACCATGTGTAGGTTTTGAGAAATGGAAATGGACCTGAAGGAAAAACTATGGTGACCGAGAAATAAAGGGGGTTAAACCTTAATGGTGGATTCTTGAGCTCAAGCACCATGAATAACACCTAAAATGTAGAGGATTCTCTATAGAATTGCAAGCCCCCACTAGGGTGTCTTTGACATAAGGTTTGGATATTGACGCCATTAATTTTTTTTAATGCCTTGTGGAAAGGTCGCATGGCCTTGATCATGGTTACAGTTGGGAAACAACACCTCAATCCTTTCATGATGTGTCCCATGCATATAATGAAACATATGTTGTAACATATTGTATTTAATATAAAATCTAACATTTCATTTTAAGAAATTATTATTTATTTTATTTCTTAAAAGCATTTTCACTTTTTCTATGTTACATTATACTATGCATTTCTTTATATTATTAAGATAACACTGATTATGTAATACCTTTTTCCTAATTTGAGTTTCCCTATTTGGGAGAATGTACTACTTCTCATCAGAAATAAAAATTCTTACATCAACCTAGAGCTTTGAGTTGTTGTGCACTAACTAAATTACAAAAAACTTTAGATCAAAATTCAATGTCAAATGGAGATATCTCCATCCACATCCTCTAATTAAATTTAAAAAAGGCCTTTCTTTCCATTATAAAAATGAACTTAGTAGTTAAAATAACCTAAAAAATATCACATAAATGTTATAATTTCTTTTCTAATTTGGCTCAATCAACAACTTGGCCTTGCTCATACTCAAATGACACAGGTTCCATTCCACTACCACTATAACCTCCATGAATTCCTGAGCTTCAACACTTGCAACACATAAGTTTAGTCAATGCTTGAATCTACTAAGTGGCAAGGAATTCCTTAAGAGTGCACTCTAACTGAAACCGAGTCTTCTGATGAAACAATTTGTAGATGTTGTAACACAGTTTTGGTATTACAAATTGCACTTGCGCTATATCGGAATTGCGATATATCGCACTTGCGATTTGTAACTCTTACAAAACGCAAGTGTGATATATCACATATGCGATATAGGCTAACTAAGTTTAGCCTCGGTTTTGGTCTCGGGTTTGTCCGAACCTAGACACAATAATGCATATGCGTTATGGATTTATATTTCGGACATGCATTTTCGATTTCTAAAGTGGCACTAAAAAGTGGAACCAGCTTTGTGCGCGCGCCCTAAAGAATTTTAAGACGGTGCAAAAAGACAAAATGTAGGAAATAAAATAAGATTTCATAATATATAAATTTTGCTTTTAGAAAATTTGTGTAGTTATTTCTAAATTTTTTTTTTCTAGAATTAGATTTTTAAATTTTCAACACAATATAACATATATATCCATAACATATATGTGGGTGATTCCATGAAGGTGGTTCACGATTTTTGGCATGCGGGAGCCAAGAACCTTGTTTTTCGAACACTCGATCGAGGTCTTGTCAAGCCCTCGATCGAGATTTTAAAAGCTTGATCGAGGGTTTTAAAAGACCTCGATCGAGGGTTTTTAAATACCTCGATCGAGGGTTTTAAAAGACCTCGATCGAGGGTTTTTAAATACCTCGATTGAGGGCTTGATTAGACCCTAGATCGAGGTGTTAAGACAAAAAAAAAACAGGGCTTGGCCGACCAGCTGACCCTGTTCGAAAAAGACATTCCACTGACCGTGAGTAGGACAGGAAGAACGCCCTCGAACGAGCATCTACAACCATCTCACCATGCCATTCCCCACACCCAACGCCACCTCCTAGCCGTGTATTCTAATCCACCAGGTAAGTGGAATTCAACCTGCTATTTGTTTTTAAAAAAAAACTTAAATTTTATTTGTTTTGTATAAAATTGTGTCTTTTTTTATAAAATGTAAATTTTATTTAGTTTTTATAAATTTGTGTGAATGTAACCATTGAAACCAAAAACCATTAAAACTAAAAACCACCTTTGAAACAAAAAACCACCATTGAAACCAAAAACCATTTTTTTGTGTAGAAAAACCATTGAAACCAAAAACTATTTGAAAAAAAAATAAAACAACAAACATTCCAAAACAAAAACCAAAAACCATTTGAAATATGTTTAGGGTTTTAAATTTATGTTGTTTTTATTTTTTTAAATTATTAATATTTTTGTTTTTATCAACTAGTAGCATTTCATTGCCTAAATGCTACCGGTTTTATTTTAAAATGTGTTTTGACAAGCATAAATGCTGCCCTTTTTTATTTCAAGCCTCTGAGAATGGCAAGAGGATTGAAAAAAAAAATCATATTACATTGTCGGTTTAACAAAAGTACAACTAGTAATTGAGTAGCAATTCTTCCATTCATTTTAAACATTTTTAATTACTTTGTATCCATGTTTAATTTAATTTTGCTAATGATTTAGAATTGCACATTGGTGGATGATAGGGAAATGCAAATCCCACACACATGAAAATGAGAACATAGTAAATGCCAATTGTAGAATGATAATGGAAATGCAAACTCATATATGATCTACTATAATGAGATGCAAATTTATTAACTTAAAAAACATTAATATTAACATCTTATTGTCACTTGCGGTAAATTATCATCCTTTACTAGTGTCCATATGATAGTAGTGCAAGTCATTAAAATAATTATGGCTGTGGTATTTCCTATGGATTTTCCCTTCCGATCTTCGACTTAATAACGTCTTCGCAATGGTCTATGTGCATAATATAACATTATTATTAAAGAATTTCTCCCCAATAAATTTTGGTGATTAAATATAGCTATGAGAGGAACATGGCTTCAATGTGGAAATTCTTATGGAATAACCCATATATTTATATATATACCATTACTATCCTCACTCCATAATTTTTCTTGGTGTTCGGGTACACAGGGTACTACCAATGGACCGAACACCAAGAGAAACCACTTCACACAAACAGATCACAAATCAACACACCGATTTTGAAGTGGTTTAAACCCTCTTGAGGGAAACACTCCACGGCCTCGGCCAAATAGCTTTTACGGGACAATTTATTATGCAAAGAAAGAAAGTTACAAATGAGCTTCTCATAATCGATCAACTAAACAATGACCCTCCATGCTCTTTAAATAGAGATCATGGACCAATCGGGTGTTAAGCCATGGATCAAGGTTAGGTATGATCTAAGAGAAGTTGAGCCATCGGATCACTCTATGTCGGGAACATATCGTGACCGTCAGATTAAGTATTTACAAATGCATACTAATGCATACTAAAGAAACACACTATCCCTAATGGATATATTACACAAGTTGATCTTAACTAACTCCTAAATGTATAAATATCCTAACATCCCCCCTTAAGAACAACTTGGGATAGGATTGAAGGATTTACAAAAGTGACACTATTAGGAGAAGGAAGGAGGCATTAGAGCCTATCCCCCCTTAATGACAAGTTCCTGAACTCCTAACATAGATCGAAGTTTAGAGAACTTCGCTTCTGTAAGAGACTTGGTGAAGATGTCTGCAACTTGATCATCTGTAGGGAAAAAGAGCACTTCAAGAACATGATCATGAACAACATTTCTGATAAAGTGCATATGTAGCTCAATGTGTTTGCTGCATTGATGTAGAACTGGATCTTTGGCAAGCTTGATGGCACTTTGATTGTCACACCAAAGTGGAGTAGGCTGCTGCTGCTCAAATCCAAACTCTGAAAGGATATGTCGAAGCCATAAAGCTTCCTGACTGGCATTAACTGTGGCTCGATATTCTGATTCTGCTGAAGAAAGAGCAAGAGCTTGTTGTTTCTTACAAGCCCAAGTGATAGGTCCAGATCCCAGACTGAAAACATAACCTGCAGTAGACTTTTGATCATCAGGATCGCCGGCCCAATCTGAATCAGTGAAACCAACTAACAAAGGTTTCCCCCCTATACTGTAATGAATCCCAAACTGAACTGTACCTTGAATATATCAAAGTATTCTTTTAGCTGCTTTCGAGTGACTTTCATGAGGTGTCTGCATCTAATGGGAAACACGACCAACGACAAAGGAAAGGTCAGGATGGGAGTGAGTCAAGTATAAGAGACTACAAACAAGGTAACGATACAAGGTGGCATCGACTTCAGGTGAAGTACAAGTGGCAGAAAGTTTGACTCCAGACTGGAAGGGAGAAGGGGATGGTATACAATCTTCCATGTGAAAGCGACGAAGAAGGTCACAAGCATACTTAGATTGAGAAAGAAAGATTCCTTCTTTGGTTTGCAGGACTTGGAGACCAAGAAAATAATGCAAATGTCCTAAGTCTGACATTTCAAAATTTTGTTTAAGACTGGATTTCACATGAGTTATAAGCTTAGGGTCACTACCAGTAAGAATAAGGTCATCAACATATAGAACAAGTATGATGAGATGGTTTCCTACTTTCTTGGTATAGACATTGGGGTCAAAATGGCATCTAGAAAAACTAGTGTCAAAGAGAAAGTTATCCATTTTGGCATACCAAGCTCTAGGAGCTTGCTTAAGGCCATATAAGGATTTCTTAAGGCGGCAGACAAGGCTAGAGTTATTCTGAACATATCCAGGAGGTTGTTCCATGTAAATTTTCTCCTGTAAATCACCATGTAAGAAGGCAGACTTGACATCCATTTGATGGACTTCCCAGTTATGTAAGGCTACAAGGGAAAGAAAAAGGCAGATGGAGTTCATTTTTGCGACGGGAGCAAAGGTTTCATTGTAGTCAATCCCTTCAACTTGGGAAAATCCTTTGGCAAATAACCTTGCCTTAAGTCTTTCAACACTTCCATCTGATGCATACTTAGTTCTGTAGACCCATTTACATCTGAAAAGTTTTCTTCCGTTTGGAAGAGGTACAAGATCCCAAGTATCGTTCGCCATTAAGGAACGATATTCGTCATCCATGGATGCATCCCAATCTGGATTCCCTGAAGCTTCTGCAAAAGTTTATGGATCATGATTCTTGGAAACTTGAGCCAAAAGAGAAGAGGTTCGCTGAAACTGAGAACGTGTTCGACGTTGATCTCTAGGATCACCGGCAAGATCACCCACTGCTTCACATGTTGAACGGACCCATCGAGGAAGTACTTGTGCTGGTGAAACTGGAGGAACATGAGCAGGCGGAGGTGGATTTTCATACTCACTGTCATCATCAGAAACTGGAGTTGGAAACCTGTCAAGGAAGTTGGAAGAAGAAGAAGAAGGCACAAATGTTGAATCAGGCTCGCAGGCCAAAGATGGCACAATTGACGAGTTAGGCTTGCAGGCCAAGAGATTTTCATCAAATTTAACATCTCTTATAATGATTATATCATGAGAATGTGTTTGAATAAGTCTATAACCTTTTACATCTTTAGAATATCCAACAAATATGCACTTTTCACTTTTAGGCTGCAATGCTTTCCGGTTTTCATCCGGAATGTGAGCCCATGCTTCACTACCAAACACACGGAAGTGACTTACATCAGGTTTAGTTTTACTCCATGCTTCTTCTGGTGTTATACCTTGTAATGCTTTAATGGGGGTGTGATAAACTATGTAATTTGCACAATTAATGGCTTCAACCCAAAATTGAAGACTTAGTCCCTTAGATTGGATCATACAATTAGCCATTTCTTTTAAAGTGTGGTTCTTTCGCTTAGCTACACCATTTTGTTGTGGTGTGTATAGAACAGTGTGCTATTGTTGGATACCTTGTTCAATGCAGAAAGTAGTGAAATTTTTGTTAACATATTATCCTCCATTGTCAGATCTTAGCTTAATAATTTGATGACCAGATTTTTTTTCAACAAAGGCCTTGTAGGCCAAGAACATGTTAAATACTTCGCTCTTAAGTTTTAGGAAATAAACCCAAGTGCGTCTGGTGTAATCATCAATGAAAGTTAAGAAATATTTGAAACCAGAAAAGGAAGCAGATGGAAGAGGACCACACAAGTCACTATGCACAAGCTCCAAGGGAACCGAGGCGTGCCAAGAGGCACGTTTGTCAAAACTGTCCCGATGATGTTTTCCGAGTACACAATCGGAACAAACACCATCCCTGGAAGATACCATCGGAAGACCTATCACCATATTCTCTTTACATAGTTGTTGCAATGAGCGATAATTTAAGTGACCAAATCGCTCATGCCAAAGTTTGCTCAAGTTATCACTATGAGCAACAAAAACTGAAGGGAAAGGTGATGAACCAAAGTTGTTAAACTTGAACAACCTAGTAATATCATCAACAATTCTGGTAGCTAGGACCTATTGAGGATCTTTAAAATCCTTGATTACAACTTGGTGAGGTGTAAAGGTCACAGTTTTACCTTCACCAGAATGAGAAACCTGATAACAAACTGCAGGAAATTCTTGGAACACATATTACATCACTAAAATGACCATTATCTACTAGAACTGTTCCAGCTCCTACAACACTTAGAGATCTATCATCACCAACAAATATTTGTTTGGTGTTACATTCATGCATAGTAGAAAAGATGGCTTGATCCTTAGCCATATGATAAGATGCTCCAGAATCAATGAGCCATTCATTTGAAGTAGAAGAAGAAGATGCATCATAAGAATAACCAGAAGCATAAAGTGCATGTCCATGAGAGGAAGATTCTGAAGGCGAATCTAGGCTGATGTGGTGCTTCTTCATTGCTGCTTCCAAGGCTGCCATCTTCTTGAAACACTTAGATTCATCATGATTATCTTTCCCGCAATAGTTGCAATGATGCTCAGTCTTCTTTCCTTTTGGCTTGGATCCTTTGTCATTTTTTAAAGAAGGAGCTGACTGAGAGGGTTTTGGACCCTTGTTTGACTTACTATTGCGAAAATTTTGTTTCTTGGGAGGCTTGGACTTTTCTTTCTATTGGGACAATAAGGCTTTCCCAGATGTATCTGCATTGTTGATTATTCCAAGATGAATGAGTTTATCTTGCTCTCTAATCAAGGAATCACAAAAGGATTCAAGACTAGGCTCTTGATAGCTAGCTGCATTCAAGGATTCTCTCATGGAGTAAAATGTAGATACAAAAACAAAATATGCAGGTCCAAGTTTGGAAAGAATATGATAAATGCATTATTTGTCTTCCCTCTCAATCTTACATTCTGCACATAAGAGTTTAAGATTTTTGTACTTAGATAAATAATCTTGAATGCATGAAAAGTCACTTGGATTTAAATAAATCAACTCATTTTCGAGTTGGTGACCTCGAATTTCATTGTATTTACCAAACACAGATTCCAACTTATCCCAAGCAACATCAGGTTCATCAATTCCAGATATGTGGAATTGCAAATCAGTAGAGATTGACATCCAAATCAATCCACGAGCTTCGTCACATCTATTTGCCCATTTTATTTTCTTATCATCATCAGTGGGTTCTGTTTCTTTCCCTAAGGTAATTTTGAAAAGTCCCCTACTTCATAGAACATCCTCCATACGAGATTTCCATGAAAAATAGTTGGAACTGTTAAGTAGAATATCACAAGGGGCATCCATATTCATAAATTAATGGCTGTAAAAGCAGAAACCAATAGTATGGATGTGAACAGCTCGAAAAAATAGGCGGTTTAAAAAAAACGGCACTGAAAACTGACTCTGTATGATGAAGTTATGCTTGAACAAAAAAACTGTTGAAGATGTCCCCAATAGTGATGTGGAAGCTAGAGAATGTCCAACAAAAAAAAGAACCCCCCTCTTCCCAAGATGAACCTTTTGACAATTTATAAGAAAGTTGCTTTAAGTGAACCACTTTTGTAAAATAAGTGATTTCACTTTTACAATGATATTACTTTTAAATAGTGCAACAATAAAAAAGAACTTAAGTGACTCACTTGTATTTTTATTTTTTATTATTTAAGTGAGATGCATTTTTACAATAAAGTAACTTGGAAATAGAAATTGCATGTACTTTTTATTTTAAAAGTAACTTCCTAAGACTTGAACTCAAGACCTAATAAGGAATAAAACAACTTTGAACCAAGTGAGCTAGATTAAAAGGCATGTAAAATATGGGAATGAGGAAGGGGGCTTTTTTTTTACTCTTCTTGCTTGGTTTGCGTGCTTGCCCTTTTTCCTGCAAAACACACCACAAATCGAAACAAAAAAAAACTTTTCCACACTTTTGGAGTTAGATCTCATTAGCTTTCCCGGAAAGTCTACATTTTTTCTCTGTTTTTGATTTGCCGAGATAGCGCAAGGTGCACAACAAAGAGCATATGTAGCCGAGAAAAACCCTTTCCCTTTCTATTTCTGATTTGTCGAGATCGCTCAAGGTGCACGACAAAGAGCATATGCAGACGGGAAAGCAACAATCCGAACCCAAAAAAAATCTAACAGTAAAAAATGATAAAATATGAGATTTTTTTCTTTTAAAAACATAAAATAAAAAAATGCGTCACTATAACATTATACCTTCAGATCTGATGAAATACGCGTTTCTGGAGCAACCGAGAACCATTTTTGATCAAACGAAAACTATTTCCCAATGGAAACGACGCTCCGGACACAATGAAACACCTCCCATAGCCCAGAAATGCACAGAAATATTAGAACTAGAAACCCTTTCAAGTTTCGGCAACAACAGTTCAAGATCTAGATCATAACCGGAAGCGGCTCTTCATAAAAGCTCTGATACCATGTTAGGGTACACAGAGTACTACCAAAGGACCGAACAACAAGAGAAACCACTTCACACAAATAGATCACAGATCGACACACCGATGTTTTGACGTGGTTTAAACCCTCTTGAGGTTATTTGGCCTCTACTTCACCACCACCTCTTGGCCTATAAGGCCCTTGTTGAAAAAAAATCTAGTCATCAAATTATTAAGTTAAGATCTGACAATGGAGGAGAATATGTTAACAAAAAGTTCACTACTTTCTGCACTGAACAAGGCATCCAACAATAGCACACTGTTCCACAAAATGGTGTAGCTGAGCTCTTCACCACCACCTCTTGCTATATTAATTAGGTCTCTATGCAACTTATTTTTTTCAAATGATTTTAAACATATAATGGGAGCTTCCATGTTACAATTTGTGCATTCATGTGAATCTTGTATCAATATAAACTATGAGTGATTATCTTGTAGGGTAGTTGATTTAAAAAAGATGATTTTTTCATGAAATGTATACTTCTATAGTTCTTGAGACTGTAACTTTTGCATACTAGCTGCCAAAATGCTTGTAACATTCCTTCGTTGTCTATGCCTCTATATAGGCGACGATGGTAGCTTTCATGTAAATACTATAATGTATTTCTTGTACTAAGACCCACTGCATTGTGGTATGTGAAGATAGTTGACTTTGAACATGATATAATGACACACCCTCCCTTGTCTAATCTACGATGTCCAAGTTTGATAATTTTCATTCTGCTTTCAATGAGGTTATAGTTTAGTGTGAAGATGACCTGACATGCTAGGTCACTCTTCAATCCCCTAGAGGCTCAAATAAATTGTTGGGCCAAGGTGTAAGTTCTTGGTGGTTTTGACATAAAATGTAACCCATATGCAAGGATGGTTGACCTTGAACAAAATATCATGCCACATCCTCCTTCCCTAACTTGATGTCCCAATATCATCATTAACATACATAATACATTTGAGAAATCTGATGATAGCTCCACCGGAATAGAATCAACCTGACGAACGGAGGAGGAGGCAATCTAGGGTTTCGGTGCAGTGCTTGTTGTGTGCGCTTGTCAAAGTTTATGCAGTAGGGACCACATCCCCTGCGACACCTGCGATCGTGACTCTGCCATGAAGTCTGCAGGTGCGATGTCCACAACAGCAGGAGATAATGTCAAGATGGGGGAGGACGGAGCTCAGGAGAAAGGAGCTAAATGCCACATGGGGTTGGGGGGTTGTCTCCTGAAAAATATCGCTATCCCGGCTATCCAGATTCGTGTGGAGAAAGTTCAAGAGAAAATTGAACTGTGGAAGGAGAAGGATTTGACGAGTAAGTTTGTTGGCATCTGGCTTAGTGAAAAGGATTTGGTCAGGTGGATCAAAAGTGCCTAGAATCCGAAAGGGCATTATGATCTACACCTAGGATCTAAGGGATTTTTTACCATAATATTTTTCAATGTGGAAGATAGAGACAGAGTTCTGGAAGGAGGCCCCTATTTTTTCCTCTTCGTTGGGCTCTACCTTCGACCCTGGAAAGAACGTTTTAATCTGGAAATGGAGGATCTGAAAGTTGCCCCAGTCTGGATCAGACTCTTTTCTCTTCCCTGTGAATTCTGGGACCTGGAAATCATACAAGACATTGGAAATCCACTTGGGGAATTCGTCAAAGTAGCGGAGTAGACCAAAGAGCAGCGGTATACTGCTTATGTGCGGATCTGCATCTGCATGGATCTCTCCAAAGATCTCCCAGAAGCTATGAGTCTCAATTGGGAGGATGAAGAATGGATCCAACCAATAGACTATGAGCAACTCCCCTTCAGATGTAGACTCTGCCATGAATATGGCCATTTTGGCAAAAATTGCCCTCAATCTAACATCTCAAACTCTGTCATGAATTCTTCCACCGAAGGTAAGAACGATAAAGAAGGGTTTATTTAGATCTGAAATCGGCGGAGGAGAAAAACTAGTGATCAAACTCAGAAAGGCAAGGAGAAAGTGCACACTAGTTCGACCAGTAAAAACCAGTTTCAAATATTAGAAGAGGTTAATGAAGAAGGTCAAGTTCCAAAGGAGGATAAAGACTCTTTGATGATGGTGGAAACCGAAACTTCGAATACCTTGATCCAGGAGCAGGACCCTGAAGAGATCCCGACATCCATGGAGGAGGATGGTGAGGAGGAAGTAGATCTAGGGGATTTATATCTAGATGCCATCGAGAAAGAGTGCGAAAAGCGGGGGAAAGGTTATATATCTAGACAACAGTTGGAGCTCCTCAAGGACGCAATCATCAAATCAAAAGCTCATAAGGAACTGGGTATTACAGCAGACCCTCATTCGGGGAACAAACGGAAGTCACCAGCAGAGGGCCTGAAGCATGGAAGGAAATCCAATAAGCAGAGAATTGCTGAAATATGAGTTAAACTAATTGATTCAGTTCAGTACCAAACGATCTGGGCAGCCTTCTCTGAAGTAAAAAAAGTTACCCAATGAGGATCACAACCTGGAATATCAGGGGGTGCAATCACCCCCATAAAATAAAAACCCTGGCTTGAAAGGTAAAACAGGAAAAACCTGATGTTCTTTTTTTGTAGGAAACCAAATGCTCTTCTTCAACAATGGAAAAAGTGGGAAAAAAATATGGAAAGGGTCGAAGGTCATGGCCCTTGATTCCAATGGCATGTTTGGTGGCTTGGCGGTTCTCTGGCGACCTAATCAGATCACGCTATCAAATTGGAGGGCCACTAGATTCTTGTTGACATCCAACTTTGCTATGCATGATTCAGGGATATCAGGCTCCTTGGTGAATTTCTATGGACCGAGTGCAGCTCCCCATAAGGAGGCTTTCATTTTATTCTTGTCGCGGCTATCTACATAGGCAGAGGAAGGGGCATGGGTTGTTGGTGGGGATTTCAACCTTATTTCTTCTCTTAATGAGAAAAAGGGAGGTAGAAGGATTTTGGATAGATTCTAAGAAAAATTTAGTGATTTTCTTGGCCTTAGTCCTTTTGTTGATGTGGAAACTAGAAATGGTTGTTTCACTTGGAACAATAAATGAGGAGGTAATCATCTGGTCGCCTCCAGGATGGACAGATTTCTGGCTACTGAAGATATTTCCCAGGGAATGGGAGAAGTCAATGCCAGTGTCCTTCCTTCAGCGAGCTTTGACCACTGGCCGGTTGGTCTGACATGGAATCTCTTAAATTCCCTCCTCTTCAAACCTTTTCGATTTGAGAAATTCTTGTTGGACCATAAATATTTGAAAGACTTGGTGGGTCAATCGTAGCAAGAGTTGGTCCCCCCGAAGGGGTCTGGCATGTATCAATTTCAACAAAAATTGAAGGCCTTGAAATCTAGGATTCGGACCTGGAACAAAGAGGATTTTGGCAACATCTTTCTGGACAAGATGAAACAAAGTGAGGATCTTGAGCTCAGTCACCGGCAAGGCATGGAGACCGGATGGGATGAGCAGCTTCGTGAACAGGAACACATTCTTCTAGAGCGTATTGAGGCACGTGAAAGACAGGAAGAGATATATTGGAAACAAAAATATCGTAACCAGTGGCTTCAAGAAGGGGAAAGGAACACTAATTTTTTCCACAATTCTGCTATCCAAAATCGCCACAGGTCTAAAATCCTTAAAATTCAAAAAATCAATGGGGTTCAAGCGCATACTAGAGGAGAAATAAAAGAGGAGTTGGTCCACCACATTGAATTTGTTCTTAAAGAAGACCGAGTTTACCATCGCTAGGATATAGCCAAAATTGCTAGCCTCATACCCAGTCTAGTGGCAAGGGATCACAATGAGTTGTTATGCAAAACCGTATCCATGCAGGAGGTAAAGGAGGCTATGAACCAGATGGCTTTAGTAAAAGCTCCTGGACTTGATGGTTTCACTATTGATTTTTTCCATCACTTTTAGGATCTCAGCAAAGTTTATGTTCATCAAATTGTCGAAGAATCTCGCAGTAGCCATGGGGTTTTAAAAGCCTTCAACGCCACCTTCTTATCTCTTATTCCAAAGGAAGAGGGTGCGGATACTCCAGGTAAGTTCAGACCGATATCCCTATGCAATGTGATCTACAAAATTATCTCCAAGGTTATTTCCAACCGACTGAAGCCTCTTCTCCCCATCCTCATCATCCCTGAGCAATCAGGTTTTATGGAAGGTAGAAAAATTGTTGACGGCATTATCCTGGTTCATGAGACCATGCATTACCTCAAGTTCACTAAAAAAATCGACATGCTTCTTAAATTAGATAATTCTAAGGCCTATGATAAACTTAGTTGAAAGTACATGAGAAGTATTTTGAAGGCCTTTGGGTTTAACAGAGACTGGATCACTTGGGTCAAGAATCTGGTCTCTTCCCCCTTTTACTCCATCCTCCTGAATGGCTCCCCTACCAAACTTATACAAGCTTCTCGGGGTATCCGCCAAGGAGACCCTCTCTCTCCTTTCCTTTTCATTGTTATGGCGGAGGGTCTGGATAAAATTCTGCAGTCTAACACGGTTGATGGAGAGCTAAGAGGGCTCAAACTCCATGAGGGTATGGAAAAGCAGACACACCAGCAATTTGTGGATGATACTATGCTTATGGGGCACCCTTCAGTCCAAGATGCCCATGTTTTCAAAAAGAGTCTAGTGTTGTTTGCGAAAGCCTCGGGGTTGGAAGTTAATCCTTGAAAATCCCAGGTGTTTTTCTCTATACCCCTAGCCCTACCCAACGCAACATTATTATAATTCTTGGTTTTGCTCGTGAGACTCTACCTTCCAAATACTTGGGAGTTCCTCTAGAGGAAGGAATGATATGCAGGATTTCATGGCAAGATTTACTGGACAAAATGAGATGCAAAATGGCCAGCTGGACTCTTCGACCCCTAAATCTCTCCAGCAGACTGGTTATAGTCAAAAATGTGCATCAAGCCATGCCAGTCTATCGTTTCTCCATGCTCTTTGCCCCTAAGTCTATTCTCAGAGAAATTTGTGGTATTCAATGAAAATTATTATGGGGAGGCAGAGAAGCCAAGGAAAAATTTGCACCAGTTGGATGGGATCACTTATGAAAACCCAATATTAAAGGGGGTCTAGGTATCAGGGATCCTAAGGTCCTTAGTGAAGTGCATGGATCCAAAATTTGGTGGAGGTGGTGCAATCATAGATCTGAACTATGAGCCTGGTTATGGAAGATCAAATATGCTAGGGGTAGACTGCAAGGGAGCTTGATCAAATTTAATGAGGAAAATAACGGTTCTCACATCTGGTGGAAGGCATTCTCAGGGCATAAACTAGTCCAAAACTTTTGCTTCTAGGAAATTCACGAAGGGGAGTTGGCTAACTTCTGGGAGGACTCATGGAACCAGTTTCCTAAATTAAGTGATGATCCTGGGTGGCAACCCATCAGGGACAGAGGATTGGCTGAAGGAAAAACCAAAATGCACCACTACTAGGAGCATCCAGGTCAAGATGGGTTTAGGAAGTGGTTCGATTTCAGGGGTTGGGTGGATTTCATTCCAACTGAGATCCTTCAATCATTTTCCTCTACCCTTAAAGAAAGGCTTATTAGGTTCAACAATAATCCTGATAAATTACGGTGGGGCTTCTCTCAGAAAGGCAGTTTCAATATCAAAGAAGCCTATCCTTTGCGTATCAAGGAGGAAGGGGAAGCAAATAGTGTTTGGGGGGAAATTTGGGGGATGAACAACTGGCCCAAAATTGCTATCTTTTGTTGGTTAGTGGCAGGGCAAATAATCCTTACTAGTGAGAACTTGAGGAAAAGAGGGATCATGGGATCCTCGCGCTGCGTCCTCTATCTCAATGTGGAAGAATCTGCTAGACACCTCTTGGACTCTTTCCCATTTACTTCTACTCTATGGGATAATGGTGCTATGATCTTTAGGCGCAGTCATAGGATCGGAGTGCTGCCTGACCAAACCTTGAAGAATTGGGATATTAAATCCTATAAGAATCTGATCATCAGTTCTCTTTGGTCGATGTTTCCTGGCATGGTGATATGGTCAATCTGGAAAGAGAGGAATGGACGTATCTTCCAGAACATATCTAACAGGGAGAATGTGGTCTGGGTGAATTTGGTGAAAAACATGAAGGACATCATTAGGATTCTGCAATGGGATGACAAGGATAAAGTTTTAATGGTTGGAGATTTGCAGATTGCGGCTGGTTGGGGCCTAAACCATTATGACCTGGACGGGCTTTGGAGAAAAGAGAAAATATGTCGACCGAGTATCCCGAATCTGTGGTCTCCCCCACATTCTCCCGGTCTAAAAATCAATTTTGATGGTGCATCGCATGGTAACTCGGGGTCTGTAGGCTTTGGTTGGGTGTCTAGGAATCCATCGGGTATTATCCTGATGGTTTTTTTTGGGTCTATTGGCATTGATTCAAATAATTCGGTCGAGCTGGAGGGGCTTATACAGGGGGTCGAGTTAGCACTCAGAAACGCCTGGTTACCGGTTAGACTGGAAGGAGACTACCAGATTATCATCCACATGGCCAGGAAACTGCTATGTGGTCAATATTCAGAGAAAGTATCGTTGAGTTGGTGCCTTTTGGCCCGACTGGATCATGTGCGGATGCTTTTAGCCACTCAAACTCCCATCTTCTTCACCCATGTTAAAAGAGATGCTAACAAAGTGGTAGATCTTCTCGCAAATAACAGGATTGAAGGCGATAGGTCCATGGTTAATGGCACGCTGGAAGACTTTTGCCACGAACCCTGGATAGCCAATTGCAACCACCTAGCTGAGGCTGACATGGTTAGTAGTAGACATGTGCCGCTGAGGATGCCCACTAATCATGATGAGGACAGCCGTCGGTTCGGGGCAGTTATGAAGGTGCCTCGTGTCTGAAGTACGATCATCATAAGAACCACATCTATTTCCCCCTCAAGATATAGTGATAGTGTGAGCAGGTACAAAGCCAAGCATTGGGAGCCTGCAGGCCGGTACTTGTACTGGGCGTTGTACATTACCATCAACATTTCATTCATTCTACCTCGTGGGAAACTCAATCCGCTGATTAATGCTACGTTGCATATGACGGAAGCTCATAACTTCATAGTCACTCTCATAATGAGGTCAGGGGGTGTATATCTGGATATCCTCTTGGGAATTCCCTTCACCATTGTTTCCTGGTTTTCTATCTGTCGTCTGAGAGAGGTTTTCTTTCGTAATTGGGAATGTGAGTGCGGGTGGTTTTCTCTCTGTCGACCACCTGACCATCTGTGGGATCAGAACATGACTCCCAAATGAAATCTTAGTGCCAGGAGGGTGACAGGGGTTGGGGGCATTGACCAGCATGCCAAGGGAATTGTTTCAGATCCTTCCAATGTCTGCCTTGGTTGGGTGACTCGTGCATCTACCAGGTATAGGGCCTAGGATTTTGTTGCTTTCTTTCGTGGACGCGTTCCACCTATGATAAGGGATGATATGGAGGCAGTTGAAAAGGAGCTGTGGGAGACGGTTCGTGCAATGCCCATGGAGGATGTTAGATGTGAGGTCGAAGATTGGGTGGCTGACCCCGGATCCACCGCCAGTCGAGCTTCGGCATATGACAAGATCGTCATGACATATTGCATCACCAAAAACCTGATGGCTCAATTGTTAATGGATTCTTACAACAAAAGAAAGGGGGATGAGAAGACTTCCAGGTCATGGAAGGCCCAAAATTCGGATAATCGAGTCATGCATATGAAAATTGATGCCATCGCCAGGAAACTGGGCATTACCTTCGTCATCAAAGGACCAGAAGATGGTGATCCTTCTGGCAGCGGGAGCAAGGCCACCAGGAGTTCAACGATGATTGATGCAGAGGCCGACAAGGTGAAGACCCAGCCCACTAATGTGTAGACAAACCGTGACAGTGGTGGTAGGGGTAACCCGCCTGTTATTCATGTTTAATTACTATTTTCTGTTGTATTTTTGGCTCAGTAGGATATTCTCGGTGGTTCTTAGGTCGTTTTCATTTTCTCGAACACTTTGATTAGGAGCTATGTTAAGGAGTTTTGTGACTGTATCTTTCAAAACTTCATGTTTAAGTCAAGTGTCCTATTTGGCTGGTCACAGCCAAGATAGTTTTGGGTTGTTAAGTACCACTACAGTCTATGTTTGGTTTCCTGTTTAGCATTTTTGAGCCGAGAATGACTGTTTTTAGATGACTCTGTATGACACTCTATAATTTTCCTGTTGTAATATAATGTTTATTTACAAAAAAAGAAAACTTGATGTCCCAATCTAATCATTTTCACTCCTCGTCCAATGGGGTTGTAGTCTAGTGATGAAAAACATGGCATGTTAAGCCACCCACCAATATTCAAGGCCCCCAAAGGCGCAAATAAGTAGTTGGGACCAAATTCAAATCTTGAGTGATTTTGATGGAAGAGTAACCCCATGTCATGGCCTCTTAGCTAAAGGAAATTGTTTGTGATTAGTGGTTTTCCCATCGAGGTTTTTCCCCATGAAAATTCACAACCTATGGTGTTTCCATATATATATTAGACTGGAGTTTAAAGGAAGCACATTAAAAGAAAAATCTACGTTGTTTACTAGTAGTAAGTAAACATTGAAAATACTCGCGCCACCTCTTGACCCTCAACTAGTAGATCTGTCCCTACAAGATATTGAGAACATATCATTCTAAAAATAGTTTAGTTTTCCCCCCACATCCCAACCTCTAGTCCTAGGTCTAGCGAATCATCGCATTTTTTTTTGGTAGCCTTAAGTGTTGAGAGACTCTCAACAAATTGTTCCCAACTTTCACTAAGGGTTACACAACTACCTTCTTTTAGGCCGAGAGACTCCTTTGGGTATATTAGAATGCATTATATCAACTCCTTCTCTTTGGTTGGTGATTTGGCAGGGATGTCTTTATCTTCCTCCTTTATTTCCACTATTATTTTTTTGGTGTGACATTGAGGACTTTATCTAGGAAATCCAACTATTCTCAATGAATATATGTATCCAACATGCTCACATGATTTGAATGTGACCACCACATCTTATCCCTAAAGATGTTGCACTAGCTGCCACTTGAAACCAAACACCATCCTAATTCTCAAGGGTGTGTGTTGTCACAGATTTGTTTCAAGGACACAATTATTCATGTGACCCTTATCTAAATAGGAAGAATCTATCACTTCTACATAACAACAAATTTTCCATGTTGCCTTAACAACATTGTACTTTACCTCCATTCACACAACTCCTCAAATCCTACACAAAATAATTCTCTACAATGTAGATAAGCCACACAAGAAAAACCATCTTTTAATTAGCGGACCCAATGCTTATTGCTTCCTCCTCAAGAGAGATGACCTCTTGGCACCTTGTGGGAGTTTTGATGTGGGTTTTCTTGCTGCCACTACTGTCATTTTAGCCACAAGCCACTAAAGCCCACAAAATTGGGCCATAAACAATAGTATGTATTTCCCAACAATTGCCTCAACAGACCTTTAATGATGGTAACCTGCATGCAAATGAAACAACACATGTCTATACATTTTCTAAACAGATCTACATGCTTGACAATTCCACGTGAAAGGACTAATCACACTCTTCTTTAACGAGCCACACATATCCCATGCTCCATTTGAACATTCTTATTGGATTTACACAACCTCTTCAAATATGCAGTTACTTTAGGATGTGGTAGGTAGAGTCAACTTGTATCCCTAGGTGCAGATACATCAAACAACCCACACTATCTCTCGGTTTGGTTTGGATTCTCATGTGGTATGTGTCTCAAGCCAACACACAAACAACCCTTCCATTTGTTGATTCGTTCTGATGTATGTCAATATATCTAGAACGTCGTGGTTCTCTATAATCATTCCTATGCTATAAAATTTGACTCGTCATTCAAAATATTGGAAATGTCATAAATTATAATGATTCACTCACTCATGTCATGCACTCACTGCTTAGATTTGCTTAGCTTAGCTTGGCAAGGTGTATGAATGAGTCTCAATCATCTTTCACTCAACCTCCTTTCTTTCTAATCCAACCCGAGAGTACTTAACCTACTGATATTTTGCATGAAATTGATGCAATTTTTGCAACAAAGGCCAGAATCCTTCTTCTTGTGAATGATACATGTCATACATGAAATGAGTAAAGAGAGGCATTCCTTTGGTAGCTGATAAACCTAATGATGGTTCTAGTAGTGACTCATTCATAAGCACACAATATGGGGAAACAATGAGTTAGAAAAAACATTTGGACCAAAGTACCACAATGGTTATTAATAAAATTTAAAAAAAACAATTTTTGGCTCAGGAATTGTCTTTAATTTGAAGGGTGGCATGATCATGATCACGCAATCTCCCTTCGTCCTTCCAAACATATGTGGTTTCTCACCAAATTTGTATTCAACACTCGCCACCAAAATACATATAAAAATTACATGTCTTTACATCCTCTTCCATTTAAATCCTCATCGCATAGTCATAACTAAGGAGTGCATATTTTTTGTTAGATAAATTTTCAGTAAATTTTTCGTATATAATGCATTGAATTTCAATTGCAAGTTATAATATATATTTTCAGTAACATTTGTGTTTTGGTTTGGATCGCAGGTCCATCAGGGGGATCATACGACAATAAGGTCGCATGCATCACTCTCGCTGATATCACTACCCAGCGAGAGTGGGTGCACTCATGTGTCTGCACATTGAGGGACGATTCTCCCACATGAGGATATTTATTCATGATCTTATCAATAGTGGATGAGATGTTGGCCCTCTACAAGAGGGTGGGACCTTTTAGTGACATTTGGCATTTTGCATGCTAGAGGAGGAGACATGATGTCATTGGGCCCCACAAATGGGAGGATGTCAAAGTTTCCATAAAAGAGCATGACATCAAGGGTACTTTGTTTGACATCCCTCATGACCGCCCTTCCGGTCAACCGCTTAGACTCAAGGAGTTCAAGTTGGAGGGCGTTGCACCATATTTATATGATAGATTCATCGGAGCGTGGGGCATGTTCCCCCACCATGACCAGGTCCCATTGTACTTTGCAAAACATATTTATGCAGAGTTTTTTTGGATATGCACCCAGATTACACCAGCACAAGGTCTGAGTTCTTTGGGGCTGGTAGGGGACGCTCCTACCAACGTCTTGGAGCTCGTAGAGACCCTGCCTTCGTGCCACCCCTTCCGAGGTTGGTACTGATTCCAAACAAGAGAGTTATCAGGTCGGCGAACGTGGCATAGTCATCGCAGATTGTTGCAGAGGCTAGACATGACATGACATTACGGAGTCATTGTTCATTGCCATGGGCAATGCTTTTGTTTCTGTGCATGGAGAGGCATCTAGACCACCCCCTTCATCTGTAGAGCCAAAGATATAGAGGGTCGATAATGACCTGCTCAGGTGTTTGGATGGCGAGGCCTTATAGGGGTATGCTCAGTTATCGCAAGATGCATACTTTTGGTTGTATCATAGATATGTCGCTCCAGGACAGGTATACTTTTGTACAATTATGTATATATGTTTTCATGTTACATCATATTATCTGTCGTAAATTGAATGGTCAATAATACTTAAGGGAGCCATATTCTATTGCTCCATGCAGAGGACCACATTTATGGATCAACTCTTTGGTAGTGATCCATTGGTTGGTCCATATGCTCGTCCCAACCTGCGGATGACAGTAGTCGAGGTAAGTTATAATTTATGTTTAATTTGTGTTTATTATTTTTCAGTTTAAATAATTTATGTTTTATTTTTTAATTTTTGAGATTTTATGTTTTAGATCTTCACTTCAAATGAATTTCAAATTGTACAGGGAAAAGGAAAGGGCATTGTTCTTGATGATAGACATAAGGAACGCGAAGGTCCTCACCAACCAGTTCTAGACACAGAGGTGAGTTTTAATTTATGTTCCAATTCATGTTATTTAATCACATTTAGTAATTTATTTATGTACTTTATGTTTCAATTTTTGAATTATAACTTAAATTATGTTTTAGTTTTAATTTTTAATAAATCTAACTTATTACATGTAATGGCATCTTACAGAGGCATTGCTATAGGCGGGTGTCGATGCTGCAATGACTTTCTCATATGATTGGGATGCAGCTCGAGCACGTGGTCCTCATGAAGGCCCATCTACCCATATTCCTACCCAAATGCCAGTTATCACCATTGACTCGATGAAGATCGATGCATTCTTTCATAGTTTACCAGCTCAGGGCCACCATCGGTCTACTACAAATGAAGGCAGTCACAGGGCCGATCAAGGGCCTCGTGGGGGTAGTGGCCAATGAGTTGATGATTTATACATTTCCATGTTTTGGATATTTTCATATTTTATATATTTTCATGTTTTGGATGATCTATGTATACGTTTTCATGTTTAGGATATGGATTTCTATCATTTATACATGGACTTTTATCATATATGGACTTTAGATATGGACTTTTGGATATTTTATTACATATTTTATCATATTGATGTCTTCATGTGTATTTTGTATCTGATTTGAAATCGATTGTTTTTTTATATTATATCTGGGTATAGTTATTACAGTTACACATTTATGTTTTGTCGTTTCAAATGCAAACTTAATATACAGTGATTACAATATAAAAGTTCAATCTTGATGTGTAGTTACAATTTAGTTCAATTTAAAATTTCAATTTCAACTACATTACAGTTGCAAATCCAAAATTTAGAATTGAATACATACATTACAATTTAAAATTGAAATTACATTTCCAATTCAATTACAATATAAAATTTCAATTTAATGTGTAATTTGAATTCCAATTCAATCACAATTTAAAAGCTCATTTTCAACTACATTACAATTGCATAAATGAAATCAAAATTTAAAATTAGAATACATTTGAAATTAAAAATTGAAATTACAATTGCATTATGTTGTCTACACATTACAATTCAATTATAATTTTTTAAAATTAAATTTTCAAATTTAATGTGTAATTTCAATTGAAAATTCAATGTGTTGTTCCAAGTTAAAGGTTCAATTTCAATTACATTACAATTTCATTTGAAATCAAAATTTAAAATTAGAATACATTGTACAATTTAAATTTTACAATTTTACAATTTTACATTGTATAGATGTATTTTAAATTCTCAATTACATTACAATTGTATTTGAAATCAAAATTTAAAATTAGAATACATTTGAAATTAAAAATTGAAATTATAATTGCATTATGTTGTTTACAATTTACAATTCAATTACAATTTCCACATTCCAATTCAATTACAATCTAAAATTTAATGTGTAATTTCAATTGAAAATTCAATGTGTTGTTGCAATTTAAAAGTTCAATTTCAATTACATTACATCTATCACAGATAACATATGATTCGAACAAGTTCCTACATTAGTGATCTTACTCCCCTTAAAGATTTATTTTCATAGTTGTCAAAGTTTTGTAAATAGTTGTTAGTTCATACCTTACTACTTCTTTTTAGTCATTTTGTTGCTATTTTCCTTTCAAAAGGATTGCTTGGTTTCCTTTCCCAGTTCTAACAATTTATATTTAATTGCTTGTATAAGTAAATTGCAATCTTCAGAAACTCAGAAACTCTCAAACTTGACATTTAAATATAAAACATATTATACAAGTTGAGATATGTCCTTAACCAATCTTTACTTTTATTTGATTATAAGACATACTTTATTTTATGTCCACACTAATTCATTCCTCTATTACAGAATCATAGTTTTGAGAAATACTAAAAACATTATATTTTCTATTACAGAATCATAGTTTTGAGAAATAATAAAAACATTATATTTTGAAGTGAAGTAAGGGCATGCACCTTTGAGGTTCTTGTGAAGCCCATTTTATTGAGCTTATCTTGCTCTTGGAAATGTGGGACTACAAAATTGTCCAATGTATATTCCATGTAGCACCAAGTGTCAATATTTTTATTAAATGGAATGAGGAGACACAAAAAAATTTGATTGTAACTTTGATATGTTCAATAACAAAACTAATTGATTATTGTTGAATGAAACCTTTTTTCAATACATTGGTATTTGATAATATTTTTATATAATTGATAATGAAATACAATGTAATTGATGATGAAATACAATGAATGGATTATAAGGTATATAATTTTGCATTTGAAATCACAATTTAAAATTAGAATACATTGTACAATTTAAAATTTAAATTTTACAGTTTTACATTGTATAGATGTATTTTAAATTCTCAATTACATTAGAATTGTATTTGAAATCAAAATTTAAAATTAGAATGTACATTACAATTTAAAATTGAAATTTTACAATTACATTATATTGTCTATACATTACAATTCAACTATCTAGTAGATCTTTAATATTGTTTTTAAAGCATTTAAACAAATATCTATACAACTATTATGGAAGAAGTTCATGGAGAGTGACCATACATTCAAGTGTATTCACATTGGAGCATCATGACCCAATTTTCACAAAAGCCTCCCATCTAGTATTTTTAATCTTGGCATTAAAGCATCTACAAAAATACATTTATAAAACAACCTCCAAAAAAAATTCAACAAGACAACATGACAACTATGTCAATGATGCAACACTTGGCATACATGTAACTCATTCATCTCGCCAATGGGTTATAGGAATTCAAGTCTCTATAATACGATCATGGTCAGCTTCTGTCATCTTCCACCAGCACCAAATCACTGTATTGACATGATATATTCAAGCATAAAATCTTTGTAAATAATATGAGCACCCTATTTTTTCACTCTTTCATAAAAGTGTCCCACTAAAGCCATGTCTCCAATTTGGTAAAGCTACGGTTTTTATGGAGATTTTGAAAGTGTGATGGCTGATCTATATAAACACAGTTGCCAAATTTACAGTCTACCAAATTGCAACCTGCTCCTTGGCTTGCATTTTCCAATTAACCATATCATGAAAAATGGATCTTTTCCATTTTGCTCGTTCCCTGTAACCATTTTAGCATATCGTGAGAAATAGATCTTTTCCATTTTGCGCGTACCCTGTAAACAAACCGGACTCCGAAGTGCAAACTTTCATTTATCAAATCAATTAAAGGTTAAGCTTGCCTCGTTTGTCCAAGCTGCCAAGGTGGCCTTGCTCATCACCGAGCTTTTTCTCTGATATCATGTGTTGAAGAGAGGGTAGTATGATGGATAAGTGTAATTCCATACTCCATTTAGAATTGAATTTGCATATGGTACTATTATAAACTATTAAATAAACAAAATTTTATAATATTTTTTTTATAACATTTTTTATTTTCTAACACGAGTCTAGGACCTATATATATTATGACAAAGACATATCACTCTAAGAACTTATGTTAACCTTAACCTAAACTTAAAAACCAATGATATATATATTAATTAAAATTAAAAGAATTAATAACTATATATATAATTCATTATTTTTTAAATAATGTAATGCTTTGCAATATGCATCATGTTAGGCATCTCAATCATAAACTAATGAGAAACCAGGAGCATAAGAAAATAATGCGAGCTCATGATACGATGGAGTATTAAAAGTCCATAAAGCAAATTCGTATAAACAACTTAAAACTATTAAGAAAATTCGTATAAAGAACTTAAAACTATTACATGCAAGAATATTTGACAACACAATAAAAGTCTAAACACCAAAAAACTGAAACACGGCTGGCCTGACCCAGAAATGAAAAGGAAATTACATAAGACGTGCAGCATGGGACTACAGTTTTGAATTTGTTTCTAGATGATAATACTGTGACCAAATTATACCAAATACATGTCATGGTCTCTCGACAAAGTGGCCAAAAATCATGAATATGCAAGCTTCATGCAGCATGCTTGTCAATTTCACACATCCGAGTTGATAACCTAATGACTCTTTGGTGGTCCATCAAGGTCAGCCATGGTTTTAGATTTGTGCATTTGGTCTTGCAAAACCTGAACTGTCAATGGCAACTACTGAATACAAACCTGGAAATTATGTGAATATATGGTAGAAGAAAAAGACATGGATGTATTATGGTGTGAGAATTTCAATGAGTCTGCCCTAGTGTATGAATCACTTAACGAATTGCTTCTGATTTGCATGGTAAGTCAGTTGCTTGTAGACCTAATTGATGCATAAGTTTCTAGAGTTGCATGGAATGTAAACCTGCTGGTTTTAGTAGCGGAGCGACCTGAGCATTTTTCCGTTTGAACTTTGAACATATCACGCAAAACAGATTGTGCATCACCAACTCCCCGAATGTAGGGGCCATTCGACGTGGTCTATCAGTGGAGTGCATATAATTTCTTAGTACAGAACATTAATAATTCTCCACGTTGCTGCAACATATAAATCAGCCATCACCATTTGGTTCTTGTTTCAGTAGCCGGGTAGGTATATCAACCAATCCCTCTACCTCATGGCATTCATCTATTTTCCTCAATTTAATGTTGTTGTGACAGAGAGAACAATAAAGTTAAAAGTCTTATGTGACAATAAATTTAAGCTTTCGTGCATTTGACTGGTGTGATGTTATGCTGTGGTGAGCTCAAAGTTTTATCTGGGAAAAGGAATAAATGTTTACCCACCGTTAGAGATTAAAGATACAAGTGATTAAAATAAACGTTAAACATTATAGTTTGTTGAAGGTCGAGAGAAATATGGGTTGAAATGTGTCATAGGTGGAGTGGTTAGGTTGAAGATATTCTCACACGCCACACATTAAACGGGTCATATAAACAGCTTTCAAGAGAAGGTTCTTTCGTTAAATATGATGTTCCTCAAGTCATCAAGTCATCGCGGTAGGTGTAGGAATTTGGAAGTCATTTTTACCCGTTTTGACAGTCTAGATGGACGTTTTCACAGTTTCTTTGTTTTATTTGACTGTTAATTTAAAATTTAAGCTGTATTTGACGAACAAACTAACCCATGACAGGCAAAATACTCGGCAATATATTGTGATTGGAATGAGTCGCTGATATTATGGCCGCCATAAGTGGAATCAAGGTGCATATGTGCTTGTCAAGTTAAGTTCTGTCGACTGTCAAATATGCGAGAATATCAATTAAGCAAGTTGGAAATTCTATGTCATTGTCCAAGAGTGATGTCGGCGTACCAATTCAACTAAATACTCCACGTTTTTCACGTTTTTATTAGAATCTGGTCAGGGCATGGCCAATCCCATAATTATTGGCTACACTCGTGTAATTAAAACTGCACACAGAGGTTAACACTACACATGGGTCTCTTAAAACCTTTTAGAATGGAGTTGTTTAAATTTGTAAGTAAACTTTATCATATGCAATACCACCAATGAATTTCATGGGTAGGCTTTTTAACCGAGTCAAATTTGAATTAAATAACTTTGAGTTTATCGATTTTAATTTTTTGAAATTTCTATGTTTTAAATTCATTTATTATCAAAAATGCAAATTCAACCACTAATATGTTAAAAGTGTAAATTATTCTTTATGTTTAAGGAGTAGAAATGTTAGAGAATCAATAAATTTGTGGATAGGTGTGTATATCTTAGAATTTGGGATGGACTACTATTTATATTATTTTTTTAGATTGAAAGAGGATGCTAGATTGATTTTATAGACATCCTTCCAAATTCAAAATAAACAATTAATTAAAAAAGGTAATCGATAGTGAGACATAAACAACACGTGATTACAATTAAGTATAGAGAGTAAAGATGTGGATGTATTATGTTGAGAGAATTTCAATAAATGACTTAACGAATTGCTTCTGATTTTGATGGTGAATCAGTAGCTTGTAGACGTAATTGATGATATCATGAGACGCAGAAGTTCAGAGTTGCATGGAAAGTAAAGCTGCTGACAATGCTGCTTTTGGTAGCGGACCGAGCTCAGCAATTTTCCGTTGAACATTTCACGCAAAACAGATTGTGCATCACCAACTCAGTGAATGTAGGGGCCATTCCACTAAAAGAGACGTGGTATATCATTGGAATGCATATAAATTCTTAGTACAGAAATTAATAATTCTCCACGTTGCTGCAACATATAAACCAGCAATCACCATTTGCTTTTTGTTGCAGTAGCCGAGTAGGTATATCAACCAATCCTTCTACCTCATGGTCTTCTAGTTTCTTCAATTGTGTTGAAATGAGACAGATAACAATAAACTTAAATGTCTTATGTGACAATAATTAAAGCTTTCGTGAACTGAATGAAGAAGCAATTGACTGGTGTCGTGTTGTTTTGCTGTGGCGAGCTCAAAGTTTCCTATGTAAAAAGGAATAAATGTTCACCGTTAGAAATTAGAGATACGTAAACATCATAGTTTGTTGAAGGTTGAGAGAAATATGGGTTCGAATGATGTCATATGGACCTTTGCCCTTCAAATTTGGTGGAGTGCTTCTGTTCAAGATATTCTTACACGCCACACGTTAAACGGGTCATATAAACCGCTTTCAAGAGAAGGTTCTTTCGTTAAATATGACGTTTCTCAAAATGAGAACGACGTGAGAAGTCATCCCAGCAACAACCAGATTTGGTAGAATTTGGTAGAATAAGTTTTTGGTAAAATAAATTAAGATAGTGATGGGAACGACGTGAGAAGTCATCGCAGCATATCCAATCGACTTCAAGTAAATGTACTTAACGTTTATTAAAATTCAATCAGGGCATGGTCAAATCTAAATTTTAAGTAGGTTTCATGATATACAATGATTATGGATTAGAAAAGTATGAATTATAGATATACATTTTATTTTTTATTTAGTCAATCTTTTAACAATTTAATATAACTAATTCCAATTAACTTCAATTTAAGTTAAAACATCAATTTTATTTTATCTTTAAAGATTTCAATGTCTTAAACCCATCCATTATAAAAAAAATGCAAATTCAACCATTAAGCTTTTGTACCCGGAATGTGAAAGAATCAATAAATCTATGATTACGTTCACCAAGAATTTTATCGTTATCATCATCTAACGTTACTGCAGCGTTCACTAACAATTATGGATATATCGTATTATGATAGCGCCGCCTTATATATGTGAATAGAATGCTTATAACATCTAATTGATAGATATGCGAAATCTTTAAATTTTTGCCTCCTAGATTGATTTCACGGTCATCTAAAAAGATTTTTGGTTTTTGGTTTGACTTCACTGAAGTCAGCGGTTTCAAAATTTTTTAAAGACAGCGATTAAAACAAAAAATGTTTACCAAAAACTAAATTGTGAATGAAATAGATCGCAATTTTGGTGTTTGTATTTGAAATGCAAAAAAATATATATTCGTGATTTTGGTCTGTTTTTTTAATAATTTTAATGAATTAATTGTTTCTTTGTTATCATGTTTCCAAAATTTCCAAACGTGTTTGGTATTAGATATGAATCTAAAACAAATAAATTGTTTCAGAGAGTTATATCTTACCTAGCTTGAATTTGTATTATTCTCCAAGCTTTATGATGGTTCTATTTCATTGTACAATTTATAATGTTTATTGAAAATTTTGAGCTGAGTTGTTTGTTGGTTAATTAATCAACTCAAGGTTTTCAATGTATTTATTTATTGAAGGCATTCAAAACCTTTTTCACTTCATTACATATCATTATTTACCGAACCCCTCAATATTTAGGAGATTGATGATTGAATCTAGGATCTTGAATCGATGATCATGTGCAATTTGATGATTAATAATATTTTTCAAAATGGATCAGTGTAATTTTTTTTATTGAATGTGAAAAAATCAAAATTATGATTATGTCAAATTGTTGTAAAGCTAATTTTGAATTCTTTTATTTCAAATTTTAAACTTTTGGAAGTTGTTTCAAGTGTTTCCAACCATTTTTGGATAAAAAAATTTCAATTATAGATCAAAGAAGTTCAATTTTAGATGAAAGTTATACTCCCAACAAGTTGAATATTAATTTTTAAACTTCAATGCTTTAAGGAAAATCCACTATTCCCATGTTATTTACCTATATTATGCTTTGAATTCTATCCATGTCTTATTCTTTATCATGCTTCTTTCAAGATTTTCATGAGATCTGGAGTACATGGTGTATGTTTAGCCCTCCATTGATTGAGATGGATTAGCACATGGGAGATGGTATATGATGGGGGAACTTCCATAAAGAAGGTAATGTCTTATCCCTTCCCATCTTCTTTTTCCTTACTATTTTAATTTACTTCTCCTTTATTTATTTGTTAATGTTTATTATTGTTTTGTTGTTGCACATTTAAAGGAGAAAGAATAAAAATATAGCATTTTGAGGGTTCATGCATATATGTAGCTCATAGATGTGGTTTAAGATTAACATTGTCATTGAAAGAAACCCCTTTGATGTTTCCCAAAGCCTTATCCTCATTCATAATTCGTCTTTTTCCTTCCATGATCACAAGAAAAAGATAGGGTGATAGAGGAAATCCCTGTCTCAGTCCCCTGAAATATTTAAAGAACTTGGATGGAATAGGTTTCAAACGAAGTGCCAGAATTTTTGATATAATTTTGTAGGCTCTGTTGCATAGCGAAATGGGCCTGAAGTATCCAAATTTTCAGGTTTATCAATTTTAGGAATCAAATCCAGAAAATTCAAGTTGAGTAAAGAAGGCATGCACCTAGACATTCTGGCTTTCTATGCCATAATCAGAAGATCCTCACCTAATAAATAAATAAAATCTAGATAGATTTTCGGAGGCCAACCATCAGGACCCAAAATTTTCTGAAATGCTTTAATAGCACTACTTAGTTCCTCCAATGGGATCTCTTGATATAAATCATCATTGAGTTCCTGATTTAGCATTCTGGGGAATTTACCAATGACCTGAAGCATACTCATCGCATCCTGATGGTTCGGTTCAGTATATATATCCTTGAAATGGTTGTCAGTAGCATCAAATAATTCAGAAAATCCTTTAATAGACCTAGAATCATGGTTCTTCAACTCCCAAATAGAATTATAATTTTTCCTATGTGTAGCCATTTGATGAAAAAATTTAGTGTTCTGATCCCCAACCTGGAGCCATAATGCTCTACTCTTGAGTCTCCATTCAACTTCTACCTCACAAGGGATCTTACCTTTTTCCTATTCATACTCCATAATTATGTTTTTATGCTCGGGAGTAGGGAAAAAGCAATTGGAATAACCATATAATTTCAAAATTTCACTTTCAATCCCCTCCAATATTGATTCATGGGATTTCCTTTCATCCAGGTTCCACTTTAACACCACTGATTTCAAATAAATTAGAGACTCATCCATCTGAATAAATTAAAAACCCCTCCCAGGAATAATATGTCTCCAATGAAGTCAGACCAATTCTTGGAAGTTTTTCAATTAGCCCAATCATAATTGTATTTGAATGGGGACCCAGGTGTGCACATAGAGTGCCCCAGTTCCAGCCAAATAGGAAAGTGATCAGAAAAAAAGGAAGAAACAACCCATGTTCTATCTGTAAGCGGCCAACCAAATGAATTTTTATAATAAAGGGATCAATTCATTTGTAAATGCCAAGAGGACTGGTCCTCTTGTTGTACAAGGTAGGCTTTAATTCCAGAGGTTTAATATCCATCCAATCTTCATCCTTCAATAAATCACCTAAAATTGTGCCCAGAGGATCCAAACGAGCAGCGTGCCCCCAAATATCATCGAAAGACAATGTGAAATTAAAATCACTGCCAGCAATCACATTATGAACCCTTGTAAAATCCTTCCTTAATAAAGAGTGACATAATTTAACATACAAACCATAAATGTTCAGAATAAGAAGAGGGAATTCCAACTCTCCCAAAATATTTCAACGCCCACCACATTGCAAAGGGAAAAGGAATTAAGAATCCTTACCTTCTTGGACACTCCCGTAACCAGACCACCAGAGTGACCTGAAGCATCCACAGCAAAAAAATCCATACCTGGAAAAATACTACCTAGCAGATAAGAAACCTCCACAAAGTTCATCATAGTTTCTTGAAGCAACACTATATCAGAACGTTCAACTTTAACAAAATGTTTGAGGGATAATGATTTGGCCCACCCTCCAAGGTCGCACACATTAATAGAATAAATTTTTATATTGGAAAACCATGAGGGGGTTTTCTTGCTCTAATTACCCCTGATAATTTCATTTGTCTCCCCTCTGAAATCTCTTGTTTGGTGCTTTCCTAATCCTGGGTCATCTTGGACTTCCTTCCAAACTTAGTATGAATGGGTTTCAATTCCAATTCCAATCCTCCTGAATTCAGATCCGCTTTCAACCGAGACTGACGAAAATATGGACCACGAGAGCTAGAGCTCGATCGGCTACTCTCTAGCGCCCAAAGTGATTTAACTGGAGATTACTTCGAAGAATCTGAATTCAATCTAGTAATAGGCGCATCCCTCAATAAGGTGAAATCTTGAGCCGGTGCATCATAGGATACATTACCCATCGAATACAAAGGATTCACAGCATTATCCATCCCCTTATCCTTTGAAGAGTCCGTAATAATAGAGTCCAACACAGCTTCACCACTATTTTCCCAGATTTGTTGAAGAGTATCCACTTGGCTAGTGTATAGATCGAAACTATTGAAATTTTAAGTTCCATTATTAGGTTGAGGGACAAAAGGGACTTCAATAGGCCCCACAAAATCTCGAATAACATCCTCCCTAGGAACCTCCTCCTGAAAGCCCTTACCTCTGTCACCCTGCATGGATACATCATTCATGTAGAAAGTAGTATTATCATCGCCCACATGAGCTTCTTTTTTGGTCCAAATATTCTTAAAGAAACATTGTTCACAGTCGGCGACCACGTGGCCATAAAGATGACATCGGGCACAAGGGAATGGAACATTCAAATAGTATAAATATTGGGTAAATATATTATCACCCTCCACAAGGTCAATGAATTCGAATAAACCCTTCCAAGCATCCACCACCACCAGAATACAAGCAACTGACCTCCACTGTGATTTGTATAGATCTGCATTGATTCAGATCTTGGGGGCTGAGACCTGGAAGGCTTGAATGCCGATAGAGGAGGAGAAGAGATAGCCTCAAATTTGAAGTGGACAATGGATCAGCTGTGAGAAAGACACAGCAGTGAGATCTGGGCTGTGAAAATCCTAGACATAGAAACATAGAGTAAGTATGCCACATGGAGGGGTGAGTCTCAAAGAGGGTTCTTTGATCCTCACCTCTCAAACTATGCTAAGAAAGGAACTTAGAACCAATAACTCAATAATAACTCAATAAAATAAGATAAAGGTAGGATGCCACAAATAATATCCTTCTTTATTTAGAATACATAAAGTCCTTTATATAAAATCATTACAATGTGCCTTGAAGTCACACCATGGAACAAAACCATGGACTACCAAATACCATGGATGGGTGTAATCTAAACTGTGGGCTGCATGGAATATTTCAAAACCATGGATGGGAGAGGGTGGCCTCTCCATTTAATGCTTTTATGACTTATACATCCGAATTTAGAACATATGCCCCCCTAAAATTCAGATCATTCCTCCACCCTTAGAAAATGATGGTCCCCATCATTTCATGCTAAAAAGAGACCCATGATTACAATGTGCTAGTTACCAATGAAGAGAAGGGTTTTGTGTGGTTGACCCATAACCGTGATTACAATACATAACTGTGGGTTTTTTGTGGTTGACCCATAACCATGATTACAATACATAACTGTGGGTTTTTTGTGGTTGCCCCATAAACACGGGTTTTGTGTGGTTGACCCATAACGTGGGTTTTGGGTGGTTGACCCATAACCGTGATTACAATACATAATTGTGGGTTTTGTTTGGTTTCCCCATAACTGTGGGTTTTGTGTGGTTAACCCATAACCATGGGTTTTGTGTCGTTGACCCCTAACCATGATTACAATACATAATTGTGGGTTTTTTGTGGTTGCCCCATAACCATGGGTTTTGCATGGCTGACCCATAACTATGAATTTTTTGTGGTTAACCCATAACCATGATTACAATAAGATTTAATAAATGTCCAAAAATTGAAAAATTCATGATCTTTGGTGTAGTTGATGTCTTGTTGCAAATCCATTCATAACTTCTAATGCACATGATGAAATTGAATTCCGTTGAAGACCCATTTGAGATCTCGAAGATACCTTTCCATCCATATAACATACTTTCTATGTGGTTTCCCAAGGAGTGAGAAAATATTTGTTGAAGCTCATGAGATGTGCACCTACTATTTTAAAGACATATGTTGCTTCAATTGATGATATCTCTCAAACCAGAAAGCGAAATGAAAAAACGCGAAATACCAATTTTACATTACAAAAATAAATTTCCAATGATCTATGGTAGATCCTATGAAACATTCTATGGATTCTGTAGCACTTGTTTAAATTTTCTATATGTGCGGGCGCATTATGTACAAACATGTGCTACTTCAAACAAGCATATCTGACAAACCAGGAAACGAAATGAAATTTCGTGAAATACCCATTCGAGATGACGGAAAAAAATTTCAAATGAGATATGGTAGACCCTCTAAAATGTCTTGTAGAGTTCACAACATCCCTATAAATTTCGATGACTGTAAGAGTGTCGAATGTAGAGGGCCAAGGGTTTGTAGAGTAGCATGGGTTGTTGCAGAGGTTGTGGAACTTCCATGGGAAGCATGGACACCTTGTAAAATTATTGAAAACACTCAATACCAATGGATGTATTAGATCCATATACGGTTCTCTTTGTAATGGTGAGTGAAGATCCGAGGGTAAACAAATATTTGAACCCGCAGTAAGCTTCAAACCCTTCTTCTGAAGGAGAGCATACCTTCTCTGATACCTGTTGTCACACAAACTCTAGTTGTTGTATTAAGGTGTCCCAACAGGGATGGTAGAGGGTGAACAACTAGGAAGGTGTAACCAGCAATGGCCAAGTCCTCCGCTCAATGAACGGAAGTCACACCGGACAAGGCTATTGTCACTTTAGACGAGGCACTTAGCCAAGTCAAGGGGGAGACCTCGCTCAACTAGTGATGGTTGAGAAACAAAAATACACCCAAACCCCAAAGGAATATGAGACAAAAACAAGCAGTGAGTGTAGATGAGCTCCTAAGTCTAGTTTCAGCCAACTGATGGACACAAGTAGTGAAATAATAGTGATGTAGAAAGTGACCAGCAATCAAACGTGATTAGATGACAAGATTAAATTAGTGATTGTATGGCTGAAATAGTCTAAGGAGATACAATAAAATGGAAGTGAACTGCTGTAGTAAAACTGCCCAAGACAAGGGTTAAACAGTGAGCCAAATGGATCTAGGGTAGCAAGAAATTAGTGTTTAAACTCAAATCAAGAGCACCCACAACCCGGAAAATGACCCAACAGTGTGACTAGCTGGAATGCCTTGGGAGGGCGAATTCAGTGGATGACCAGTGCCTAGTTCTATGGGTAAATGGGGTTGAAATTAAACGAAACTTAAGATACAGAGGTTTAAGCACATTTCATTAGTGGGTTTTAAAGAAAACTAAATCTAACGGTGGAATTTCAGTATTTTAATTTTTAGGGTTTTGGCGTAAATTTCTGCTCAACACACACACATTTAAATTTAGAATCTAAGAGACCAGCAAGAAGAACCTACTTGAGAATGAATGGATGGATGAGACTGCCGAAGACTAGCCCTCCAAACTCAATTGTTGAGTAGCAGCGTGTTCCCTTTAGCGTTTTGAGCTCCCAATGACCAAGTGCGCCCTAGCAACCTGCCACAAACAATATCAAGTCAGTGTATGTAGAAAATAGGAAGAGAAACCAACAAGTAAATGACTGAAAATGAAAGAAATTGAAAGGCACAAGGCAATAACAATTCCCTTTATTGATACTCTGAAGAAAACAAGCAGTTGTGGGGTTCCCACTCCAAAAACTGCGCCCTCCTCGAGCTGTGCTCTTCACCTATAAATTGTTGGCTAAGGACAAGATGGAAGAAATGCACTAACAACACAACAAGGCTAAGGAAAACTAGATATCATTCAAACAATACATATCCATCCACAAACTCTCAAGTAACTTGGTGAAAAATGGCTCTATATCATCAAAACTCAAGTGTACAATGTGCCAAGAGAGGGAGAAATGGGAGAGCATCTCTCTTAAGAAGAGAATGCCTCCTCTCAAAACCTAATTCCCTCCAAAATGGAGGGCTGGGATCAATCCCCCATTAACCAAAACAAATGGAGGAGATCTCTCTAAGAGCGGGTGCGAATTGCCCAAGTGAAGCGCACAAGTGGAGGAGGGGTCCCTTGTAGGGCCCATACAAACATCAAATAACATGCTAGGGGGTGTCTATATGGTGTTTTATCCCCCTAGCTAATACATCAAGGTCCCACACAACATGGAACATCCAAATCGAAATTGCCCAAGTGACGAAAAACGACCCCTATGGGCAATTTGTCCACCTAGGTGAGTTGGGCAAGAGAGGGCCCCACAATGCACAATATCATGTCCAAACATTACCAAATTACATTAGAAATCACCCTTGTATCAGCTAGCCTTTGATTTTTGCCCTTTGCTATAGTTGTCTTTGTCAATTTTTTATTTTCTATGTATTTTATTACTGGTTTATATTGCTGAAGGAGTAAATTGGGCTTTTGACCCACTTATAGTGCCTGGATCGTTGAACCGTCTGCTACAATGTGATCATGGACCCTAAAAATAGTAGGAATGGTCACTCAAATGACCACGATCCATCACTTAGGCACTGTTTGCCTAAAATCCATGATTTTTAATTAAAACAGGTCATTAATGACCAATAATAATTAAAAATCTCATCGTTGCCTCAATCTTTTCAAATTCTGATGCTTGGAAGTTCATATGGGACCCCAAGAGAATACAAATGACCAAAATCGAAATCTTGATCGCAATATTTTTTCGGGCCCATTTTTGGCCTAGTCAACCTAGTTTGACCAAGTCAAATTTGGTCAACATGGTGCTGGCTGAATACCTGTAAGCAATATGAAGAGATAGGCTTCCTTATACATGTTAGTACATTACTAAGCAATATGATGATAATATGGCGATAAAACCCATTAATTATATTTTTAAGTTTACTTAAACATGGATTAATTTTTCTATATAAAATTCCCATTAATTATATTTTTAAATTTACTTAAACATGGATTAATTTTTCTATATAAATTTTGTAGCAGCGATAGGGAATTAAGATTTGGAGTCAAATCTAATATTTTCTTTATAGTAATGAAATAAAAATTATATTTAAATATTTTTTTTATAAATTATAAATTAATATTATTTAAATATATAAGATTTGGAATAAAACCTACTCGGAAATTAGATATCATCAATCTAAAATGACAATAAGATCCAACTATTCCAACCTCGCTCCTACTTTTCATCACCGTGTTTAGTTCAATCAACCATAAAATGGGATTTTGGTTAGCGAAAATATGTAGAAAAATGTATTGCAAGTTAAAGAAAATAATGGAGCAAGGAACGCGACTTTTTTTATATGCATAGATAGAGAAAGATGTGTGTTTTTAAAGTGTATGTCCTTAATAAATTTGCATAAAAATATGTGGATTTAACATTTTTTGGCAATTGATTATATTTCCACTTAGATTTAGATATGATAAAGGTTAGAGATATTGAAATATTAATGTATGGGCATTACTAGAGCATGCGCACATTCGTATAATTAATTTCAATGAATTAAAGAACCGAATTCATGCACCAACCCCTTACAATAAAACATAATTATTACAACTATATTTGTAATAGTCGATACTTTTGAAGAGTAACACATGTATTATCCTTAATATGGAATTATGTTTGAAAACATGAACGAGTGAATAAATATTTTTCTAACACTCCCACTAAATTGAATATTTGTAATAAATGCAAACTAATGTTCTCAAAACAATTTCCATAGAGTAAATTTAAATTTTTTGATGCAATTGTTAGTGCTTAATTGGTCTCATGCCCAATCACATTGACATTTCCATATCAAAAAACAATTGTCAAACCATGGAATTCTTAGCCACCTTCCATGTGGTGTGCAATCTTTAACAACATGTTTTGGATGAAACTATAGATTAATTAAACTAAGTCTTGGGTCATCACATTCAATTTTTATGATGATAATGGTTGTTAACCTTTATTCACACTACCTTTTTTTATATGATGCATTTTAAAAGGTAACGAATCACTTGGTTTTCTTTAGAATCTTATTTATGTGCTAGAAAATATAAGAGAACCATAACTAGGTCACCATAGTTTTGATAAGTTAAAATGTTAAGAATGTAGGTATTGAAACAAGAGCCTGCTTGTTATGTTTTTTGGATGAGTCGATTCTCACTAGCTCACTTGGTCAAGGGACAGGTATTTACCATGGGTGACCAAGGTTCAAATCCCCTTTGGGTAAGTCAGCTGGGAGGTGACACCCAAAAATCCAACATAGTTGAAGGTTGGTATGGCCCAGGCCGGGTGCGATCCCCAGGTGATTTTGATGGCATAGATGCCATTGGGTTGTTGTTTCTTAGCCAATGGTGGATTGCACTAGCCCCGAGTGATGGGCATTTCTTACAAACAAAAAAAAAGTGTTGTCTAGATAAGGCAAATTTTAGGGGCGGAATTTAGCCCATGGGATTTTTTTCAATGGTTTTTTCCAAAAAGGATTCACTAATTTTCATTTTTTTCTAAATTGATTCGCACAAATTCCATGGGATAAATTTTTCTTACTCTAAAAATCATAAAAAATTGTCCAAAAACTATATAAAGTCCTTAGAAATTTGAAATTTTTTAAAAACAAATTCGTCAAATATTCTATGGTTGCAAATTTAAGAATTAGTAAGATTCATAGAAGGTTTATACACTTTAAGAAAAGTATGATACCTAAAATTTTCCCTGGTTTGGATGATCTTTAAATAACAAGTCTACTCAAGATGCACATAGCCCTAATGGGAAAGAGTGAAAACAACTCATGCATGTATCTTGGACGATGAAAATGATGCAAGTAAATAACTAGCATGCCCACGCATCACCTAAAAGAAAAATAATTAATTGAATCACATGAAACTCTTTATCTTAGTTATGTGTTGTTGGGCATGCCTTCACTGTTGGGAGAGTGTCTTGGGTATATACATTTGTTCCGCTTGAATCCCAGGGTATTTTTTAAGGGAAAAATTTAACCAATTGGCTAATTTTTTACTATTTTTTTTAAATATTCACCGTTAGCTTAAAAATTCAACTATTTTTTACATAAGATATGATTAAATTGATAAAATTCGCTAAAAATCACCAGTTTTAAGAGTATATTATGTGTTTTTAATTGAATATTCACCTACATGTCTATATGCATGATTTTTTCAATGATTTTTCTCCAGTTTAAGAATGAAACCATTGAAGAAAAATATGTTAGATGCCATGGTTCAATATGATTTTGGTTTTACATAAGAATGTTTTGGACCTATGTGAAGCTGAAGAGTAACATCCATGTGTTGTGGTAAAGTTGAGAGTCCAAAGGTTGATGTTGTTGGAAGAAAAAAAAAGAGCTAATGTGAGCTAATAAGGGATCCATCACTAAAAGATTGAGTTAGAATTACATAAAGGATGTACTATATACAATCAAGACCTTTTATCTTATGAATGAAACTACAAAAGAGATAATTATTGTATGGACTACAAAATAATATTGAAGAATAAACTTGCCAAAGGATGTTTTTTCTATGTAAAAAAAAGCTTAAGTGTCAATGTTTTAAGATGTTGACAAACTTTGTAGTGGGGAGTGTGTGTTGGTGACAAACTTAGATAGAGCCAAGAAAAAAAAGATTAGTTGTTAGTGTATGTTTGGAGCATAAAATTATGGAGGGAGGATGCTTGTTATGAGATAATGTGTTGGAGTATTGTGACTACTCCCATTGGGGACGAAACAAAACCCCTATGAGCCATGTGTTTGGTAATGTGGAATCCTACTAGATAGGTGAGTGACTATAGAGGACACCAAATACTATGAGAGCTAAGATTGAAAGCACTCTTTCCTATAAGATGTGCAAGAATACAATATAGCTGAAATAATAGGGCCATAGAGTTGTTATACATCATATAAAAAGTTTATATGATTGATAGGGATCATGTCTGCATCCCGATGAAGATTCAAATGTGCTTTAGTAGAGTTGTGAATTTGTTTGAGAGAAGACATGGAGAGTGGCTAGATCTTAATGTAGATTCTATCACCAAGCTTCCACAGAGAGATGGAGAGTTCTTTGTATGTGATGAAGGTGGAGGTATATGTGAATCACTATGTCCTTAGAGTAGATGGAACATGGCCATTGTGAAAATTCCAATAAGGAGTTGTGAAGCACATGATATGTTGTATATTGTTGTATGTGTTGAGCCATGGGAACCCATTGCAAGGAAATACTTCTACTTCAACTATGGAATTGTAGGGAAAATTCATTTTGCATTGGGAAAGGATTCTACTTTGAGTGTTGAACTAAAGTAGGGGATGCAAAAAAGCAAGTATCAATGAATACCTCGGTGGGAACTATAGAGAAATAAATTTAAACTAACGCTATTGAATTTGAGTAGTCTAGCTAGGGCATGGAGATGAGTATATATATTTACAAATTTCTTCTTATCATAGAAAGGCGAATTACTACCATTGAAGATGAGTAGTCTAGGTGAGGAAGTGAGCCAAATAACTAGATCTACAAGTGACGCAAAGAGTTGTTGGGGTAGAGGGTAAATCTCAAAGAACCCAAAATTACAAAAAGTTTCATGAACAAATGTGGCATGGGATAGGATAAATGGTATGGTTGACTCCCCAATTTGGTAGATGCATGTGGTTATAATAATATCGGGCTCAAACTATATATATGTAAGTTACCATGACTTGTGTATTGTCTACACGGAGAAAAAATTCCTTGAAACATGTAGGGTAAATAAAAAACCGAAGTGTATCACGTTGAATGTATTTGCTCTAAATTGCCAATTAAAAAAAATATTTAGATAAAGAAGAACTTGTTTTGTTTACTAAATGAAATTAATGAATAGATTTGGATTGAAAATCATTGTTAGTATCATAAAATTCAGTATACTAAAACATTAGCTTCCCAAGTGTATTATAATTTCCATCAAGAACTCATACTATGTTGGTGCTTGTGACATACATAATTCTTTACATAGTATTATTGTAGTAGGATATTCAAATCCTTTGCAAACACAAGCTTCTAAATCTTGTGTCTATTGTAAGGACAGTGGGAACATACCCAAGTGAATCCAACAATTAAATTTTGTGAGGTCCAATGCTTACTGTAGTGAAGGCCAATTGTCAAACACATTGCTACTTAATGAATGCTTGAATGAGGGTTTGGAGAATACACACTCATTACTTAAAATATGCACAAATATGATTTCTTATCCCAGCATGCTTCCCAACTATAGTGTCCCTAGACTTAAACCCTAGTTTCGGAGGCACCAAATGACTAAGTGGAAGGTTGAAGTAAGGTTATGCGCAACAGTTTAAGGCTCTGTAAGGTTATTCCAACGTTCCAAAATGAAAAATAATTAAAACGTTCAAGCTTTAAAACATTTCTGACACTTAATATGCAATTATTTCCTCAAATTCTTAACATATTTCAATCAAATTGGAAACATTTTATTCCAAGGACAACACCAGAATTGAGTTTTTTGGTTATTTTGGAATTCTAGATTCACTATTTAATTCCAAAATTAGTGAAATATGTGTATAACTATTTAATTGATGCAAGGATAACTAAGCATGAATTTAAACCAGTTCCACATGCTTAATCAATGTGGACATAGAAATTATTAAACACATTCATGAGAGGCCATAATAATCCTTACGGAATAATTTGCAAACCACTTCAGTTCAGATTTTTGCGACTATTAATTATGCAATTGCGACACTTCATAAATCAAATTGCAACACTTCCTTAAGCAGTTAAGCATTAAATATCATATAATATTTGAATACAATTTATAAATCCATATAATAATTATAATTATCAAATATTAATGATTACATCTATAGCCATTAACTTATTAAGAAATTCAAATCTACATATTAGACTTTTATTTACAAACCGATCGTCTGATTAGCATTTGATTCCCTACAAAACCAACTGTAAGGTTAATTTAAAAAGAATATTATACTTAGGATGCATGCTAAATACACCAAGGGTGCACTATCATGATAATATATATCCATACAACCAACGAAAACATATCCATTGACAAACAATTGATCCAATCAAGTTTCCAAGCAAAAACTAGTCAACTAGAGTTCTGAAAACCCAACAAATCAATTGCGAAACTCAGAAAATGAAATATTATCAGCCTATGTAGGAACTCTCAAGCCACCAATACACACTATCATGAACATGCACAGAGAAACCATCAAAATAATCCAATTTTCTAGTTGAAAAACCCAATTTATAGTAGTCAAAACTCAGTAATTTCATCTATAGAATCATTAAACGGATCTGATAAGTCATGGAAGGTGCAATTTTAGGTTAATATATATCAACCATCATATCACCCATAGTAGTCAGAAGAATCAATTTTTCAAGCAAAACTCTTCAATCGGTGTTCCAAAAACTTGATATTTTTATCTGTAAACTCAACTACATAATAGAACATACATAGAGGGAGAAATAGCATAGTAATATACAACAAATAACACATCAATAAACAAAATACAAGTTGCGATCAAGATCATATCTCATATACAAGAAGATTTCACAAATTTCCAATAGTTTAACCATTGAATTTGCATCCAACCATTGATACATTAACCATGTACATCAACAGTAACAATTCAGTGATGGAAACAATTAAATATCATATAAAAATATGAATCAACATAAAATAAGTCACTTATCTTATTAATGTGCATCTGACATCGACCAGATCCACCCAGCCTTAGGCACTGCTAATCCAAATCTTACTTTGACTGGCCACCCCCGAGTTGATGCCACGGATCCAAAGGTAGATGTGTAATCAAGGATATAAATATGAGAATACTCAATCCCTCACCACCTACTTTCTATTCCACCCCACTACCAGGTGCAATGGTAATCCCTTCACCACTCAGGTCCCTTAGAATACAACCATTCACCACCAAGATTTACGTGCAGGATCAGGACAGAGACAAGCAATGGATTAGACAAACTATTCAGAGTTGTCCAGGATTACATCAAACACAAACACAAGGTCTGACACATGAAACATAACATAGCATACATGGCTCACAAGATTACTAGCTCTTAGCATGAATTACATGAATCACATCTCCTTTCCCAAGAAGATAAAGCATGTTTTTATAGACCAAGGGAGGAAAATTCGACCCAAGGAGGTTAATTTGAGTTAGGATAGAGGTGAGGAGTGTGGTTATTCCCCACGAACTCAAATTCATAATGCTAACTCAATTAGGAGAAAGGAGGAGTTACACAACCCAATATTCCTTCCCAAAATCCCAAAATGGCAAAGGGTGTCATAAGGAGGTGGGAGTTACAAAATCCAAGTGTGGAGGATAAAGAGTGAATACCCATGAGAGAGAGAGAGAGAGAGAGAGAGAGAGAGAGAGAGAGAGAGAGAGAGAGAGGGTAAAACAGGGTCATAAATGACTCTATATCAAAAAAATAAGAGCATCTTCCCTCATCAATGCATTATGTAATAGTGGAAGCTAGAAAATAGCTTACAACCCCTAAACACTAGGGAGAGGGCTCACAAATGACCAAAAGCACATAAATAGGAGATAATATTTTCCAAGGAGGGTGCATTCACCAAGTGGAGTCCACGAATCCTTCATGAGGGTGCACTAGTAACTCCTTATGCAAAAATAATAAAAAATATCCACTCCATGGTCCCGAAAGAATAGAAGAGTCCAAAAATATTCACAATTAACCATCCCAAGTCCCAAAATGAACAAGGATGAACAAAATCAATCCAAAAAAATGGTCTAAAGTGCTAGGAATGTCCCCATTCCCCATCACATTGTGGAAACATGGCCTCCCATCCTTGTTTGTGGTTTCCTCTATACCAGTTGTTTTTTAATTAATTATGTACGACAATAATAATGTCTCTCGGTCCTTAAAGACCCTTGTCTTGGAACCTAGTGCCACAATAATAAAAAATTACAACATATTACATATGTCTATGGATTAACATACGGGATATTACATCCCCCCCTTAAAAAATGCATCGTCCTCGATGCATAATACATACGTGATTTTACAAAATATTCAGAAGGATCACAACCTTTAGTTTTCTCGTATTCCTTCTCGGAACTCCTCTTCCGAGAAACCACAATACTTCCCAATACCACCCATGCCTCAGTCCATCTCCATAGCCTATGTTGTGTGACTCCCTTCAGCTAACACGTTCCTCAGGATATCACCATCCCATCCTCATGATTCCCATGCAAGAACCAAGACTTGCAGAGTGGTCCCCAGTTTGGAAGCAAGGGTCAATATTACAACCCCATCAGTGGGTCTTCAAAACTCAAAGATACATCCACCTAAAAATCATATTTCAACGACCCATATGATTAACATCAGGTTTAAAAATGTATGATACATGATATAAGGATATTCTTCAACAACTAAACCATGAGCATAAACATAGCATAAATCATGAATATAAAGGTAGCAAAAATCAATCACTGTGGCACATATAGAGAATAAAATAACACGAATATCACATGGGAGAATACTTATCTCAATTTTGGGAAACTGGATTCAATGGGACTACACTCCTCCTACAAGCATAGCGCGCTTAGTCTACTAACTCTCACAACTACCTCTTCTAAGAACTACAATGCCTCCCACTACTAATCTCTTGTCTGGCTCCACTTCCTATGGGATGTGACTCCTATCACCATTCCATTTCCTGGCTTCCTGTGAAAGAACCTAGACTAGAAGAGTCAACTCAAGGATGCAAGGACAACATCCACTAGACTACCCTCTTGAAACATATACTAGACTGTTCTTGGAGGGGATCCAGGAACCCAATCCCAACAACTAAACTTCATTCTTCAACAAAGATACTTGACTGAAGATGTTTCTTCAACAAGGATACATCTCCCATATCTCTACAAACACACGGTTAGCATATATATATATATATATATATATATATATATATATATATATATATATATATATTCAACAAGATACATAAAATACATCTTCAAGAAATAAATTCTAATTAATCACATGAAATACTTCAAAGGTACATGAAATAAATTCAATTTCACTCTATTTCACCTATGATACATGAAATACAAGAAGTTACATGAAATTAAAACACTTGAAATGCATCCTCTTGAATCGCATCCTAATCTATTCAATCATACATCATACACATACTCTAGGATACATGAAATGTATGAAGGGTACATGAAATGCACTAATATACTTCTTCAACAAAATAATTGAAATGCATCTTCCCGAAACTCATTCTAATCAATTGAAATGAATCAGGTATATATATATTGTTTCAATTAGAGACTTTCAACAAGGTCATAAAGACATTCAGATCACAAAGATACTTTACTAAAAAAGATCTAACAAAATCATAAAGATAATTTTTCTAACAAAGATCTCAAAGATACTTCTCTAACAAGATCACCTAGATAGTTTACTAAGAAATATACGTGTCTCACATTTTGCATGATTAGTATTGGATATATAAGGATACATGAAATACATCTTCAAAAAGGTACTTGAATCATACTTTAATCAGTCACATGGTTAATAAATAATTTTCAACAAAGATATATGAAATACCACCATGATACTACCAGGATACCTTTCAACAAATATCACAAAGATAAAGATCACAAGATCACATTAACACTTTATACACTTTAAAGTAACAGTCAAAGCAAACTTATATGCAACAATTCCAATCTAACTAAGAAATGAAAAGGGCTATAGTAGTTGAACATACTACTTTTCATCTCAACACAAAGCATAAATCTTCTTTAGAGAATAGTCAAAAAGCCATTATGCATCGACTAATAGTAAGCAGTATCAACTAGTAACATCAATCAATATCAATCACACATCATCCATGATTAATCAATTAGAATACATCAATCATAATACATTAATCAAAATACATCAATTAGGATAGATCCATCAGAATACATTGGTCAAATTACATCAATCTATAACAATCATGTCTACATCACCTAAGCACATCAATCATATATTAATCACCAATATCAACCAATGATGACAGATAACAACCAATAGCAACCATACAATGTAATGTCCCCGTTCAAATAAATCACTAGAAGAGAAAATTCCACCAATCTACTAGTTCCCTAGGTTGGGGTGGAAACATCTAGATTTGGAATAAGGGAGCTATTAAACACTAAATGGACATTATCTTGACATAAATTTATTAAAGGGGGATAAATAAATATTTACAATAGGAAAATAAGGTGGCACTTGGTCATGAGGGCACATTGGTGGTGTGGGACCCACACAAAGCAAGATTCTCCATGCAACATGGCATCCTACTCTCACCCATTCAAATCCAAGGCGGAGTCTAATGTTATTGGGGGAGTTGGAAGGTCATTATACTTGGCATGACTCAATGAGGTTCGAGTTGGAGTGGAAGAGTAAATGCCATGGAAGAGGAAGAGGCATCTTAGAGATATTGAGACACTTGGGATAGATTCCCTAACTTCTATGACAACAATGATGAAGATGCTATGACACTTATGAAAAGGACACGGGGGGTTCACTAAGAAAGGCAATATCATATCACATCCATTCATATTGGGGGTTTGAATACTCTGAAAAACCTCAAAAATATATTGCCCCGTATTAAGGGGTAAAAGGGGGTTTTTAATTTGAGATAGTAATATAAATATTGAGGGTTATTCTATTTGAGTGGGTTGAGGAATAACCTCCAAATCATGGGATGGATTCATACCTTCAAATCATGGGCTCAATTCATACCCACCTAAAACTTAAGGACCCTCCATTTTTATTTGATATTGCTTATGATCCTAAGTTTTGCATAAATATGATAATAGTGTACCAATGATAATATCTATGGAAGTCTCTTTGAATAACTGGCCTTGAGAAATACTCATTTAATAGCTTATTTAGGCTTGGTTTGAATTGATGCTATATTTTTTGCATCTTTAAGTTAAGAGATGCAGCTAATTGGGAGTTCCGGAGTTGAACTATTGTATTGTATTTTTTGTGGGCATTTAAGTAAAAGATCTAACTCTTCATTTTTTAGGTTGGGTTTCAGGTGGGTATTGAGATTCAATCAAACTTTGCTCCATGAAAACCAAGAAAAGTGAGATCATTCTCTCTTGGCTCACTGGAACAAAGAAAAGTTAGATCAATCTTTCTTGACTAATTATTTCTTTCAACTTTTTGTATTCTTCTTTAACATTTTCACATTGCCAGTTAGGAATAGTTGTTAGATTGACTTATATTTGGCACATTCATAATTGTAATTTCAATTCTTAAATGCAAGGCATCCATCTTAATATTGTATTGGAACTGACATGAACATAGGTGAACATCTAAATCCTTATTTACATACCCTATGTGTTATGGTTACCAAGAAATGGTATCATATAAGTTTCACCATCTATATATCTTTATAACTATTGCTTGCTTGAAACCTAACAATGGAGATTTTTCCCTCTCCTAGAAAGATTAAATAAAAACTAGATATAAACTAAGAAAATGTAACTAAATTTTGTTAATTCTCTTGATTGCAAGAATGAATGTAGAGGAAGTGTAGGAAATTCATTATTGCATCTTGTGAATGGCCCAAATCCAAGCTATCCACATGATCATATGGTGTTATTGGAAAGTAAGAGGAATTTTTCTATGTTCATTTGGGTTAAAACATCAATGATGTTTGTTTTAATAGGAATGTAGGGGAGTCCATCCATGAAAGGGTTTCAATTTTGCATTTTTATGGAGTTTAATTTATTAATATATAGAAAACATGAGCTCTCTATGGCTATACTTATATTTACATGATATAAATTTGGTAGATTGGCAGGTTGTGGTGTGAAACATCTGCAATTCTCATATTTTCTAAGCATTGCACTAACTATTGGACTATCAACCTTTTACATTCTTTGTTATGTGGATCTCTTGAATGGGTTTCCTTTAATGCATTTTTCCTTCCCGGTGCTATTTTGTTGGGTATTCCACTATCCAATGCTACAAATTGATCAGTCACCCCTGCAATCTTGGTGGGATCATTATTAGCATTATACTATTATTTTATTTAGCATAATGTTTGCTTATAGTAAGATGTGTTAGGGCTCTTGTTTGTTACAACTTGATAATATGATATAAAGGGGGTATTAAAAATGGGTTGATAAAAATGGATACAGACATTATATGGTGAAAATAGGGGCTTTCTTAATTAGAAAAGCATATTGGGAGGGGGGTTCAACAATAAAATTTTAGGAGGAATTTTCCAATATTTAGTGAAATTAGGGATATTCTTTAATATAATGTGAACAGTCGTGCTATGTAACATGTTCACTTAGTGAACCCCCCGTGGAAAAGGATCAGACTTGATTGTTGACATATGACATATAGGACATGTCAAGGATACAAATATCCTCCAATAGGGCACACAAGGGATTTATGGAAGCCAAGATGCTTCCCCATGGGGAACTTGGAAAGTTTATAAAAGACAACAAAAAATAAGGAGAGGGGATTTTTATCATTTCTCATTTTGCAAATTGGAGAGCATAGCTTGTCCATGCTAGTGGAGTGTTTACTCTACTTTCCTTAGTACCAATTTCGAGGGTGCAAGATTCCCATCCTAATTGGAAATTGGAGAGGCCATTAAGATCTTTTATTTGGAGCTACAATGGATTCATTTGTTGCAGGTTGAAGCTACAGGGCTGCTCGTGATTTTTTCTTCTTCAACTTGCTCCCACATCTCTCTCACATTTCTCTTCATATTCTTGCTCTTGGAGGAAGGGCGCACATGGTGAGATGATGATCTCTTTGGGGGAGTCCAAGGGGACCAATTTATTTGTAATATGATGTATCCACTCTGTATTTGATGCTCATAATAACCTCAGGTCGAAACTCCAAGTGAAACTATGTAAAAATTCCAAACATATATGAATGGTGCCATTTTCCCCTATATCTTGTTGTGAGAGCTTGAGGTTGTTTGGTTTCGATTTATTTCAGTAAATATATGTGATTTTATTTATGTATGGAGAGCCATTAATGTACTGAATAATTTTCATACAAATTACACAAGTCCTTGGAACATTTATCTCAAAATTCATAGCAAGTTGTGGAGTTTTTTCTATCATTTCCCCCTATGTGAAGACATGTCTTCAAATCTATGATTTATGGGAGTTTCATAAGCCTTTAGGAACTGATTAATGATGCATTTGGGTTCCCATTGAAGTCCTATAACTAATCCATGTATATTTTCTGAAATTTGGGAGGTTCGTACTGCATTTGGGAAGCCATTAGTGACCTCTACCCTTGGGGTTTGAACCTCAAAATTACTAGTAAAATTCCCCAATTTCTCCTGAAGTTAAATGAATGTTGCAGAAGTATTCTGAGATTTTAAAAGAACCCATAAGCTCCATTTTTATGTCTTAATACATTTCAAACACCTTCAGAACCAATTAGAAATCCTTAGGATCCATTTGGAAGCATTTGATTCATCACTAGTCTAAGAGTCGAATTGGCCAAAAATTGCAATTTTTCCCAAATTTTCCAATTTTATAAAAAGGGACACTACAAGTGGTATTAGAGTATGGTCCTTGCACCTGGTTTGGGTGACCATTTATGAGGTCAAGAAGTCATCCCCCACCCTTAGACATAGAAACTGAAAGTACCTTTGGTGAAGAGGAAGAAGAAGGAGAAGAGGTGCACTTTGTTGAGACTATGGCTAAGGTGCTTTTTCTTCTTCTTTCGTGATATCTCATTCTCGTTATTAAAGATAATTTCCTTGTTAGGTTCGGTAAGTGATCCTAGACAGGAATGACCATGGGATAGGGTTTGTAATAAAATAATTTTATATTTTAGCAAATGCGTTACACATTTTCTTTTGTGATGTTAAAATGAATCCAAGTTTAAGTTTTTTTTCTTTTTTTTTACTAGGGGAATCGAAAAATAGTGTTGGGATGGTACTCGCGTGACAATAGGTCCAAGGATCCAATCTCGCTACCACTATACCCCTAGGTGCATCCACAAGGCTCGAACCATGGTGCACGGGTAATTTTGGGGGCATCTGAACACGTGACCTTCCATTTACAACCGATTACAACTTCTCATCTTTACCACTTGAGATGCCCCCCACGGGAAGGTTTAAGTTTTAAATTTTTAATTTATAGGCCCAAATAGATTTTTTTGAATTACTTTTCATAATTTTTTTTATTTTATGAGCCGACATGAATTTTTTTAATTACTTTTTATTTTTGTTAATTTAGTGTTACGTTACGTTACGTAACAACATCTCCCCCATACGCAATTGTAGAGCACCTCGCTCCTCTTGGTGCAATTATTATATGTTAACTTTCCTATGCGGGATAATTCTAAATAAAAGAGTTTTTTTCTATGCTTTTCCATCTTTGTTTTTATCTATCAATTAAGAGTTAAGGCGATTTTTCCCTTTCTTGTGAGCATTTTTTTGCAAGCATTTATGGTGCAAGGGAGGTCCCCGTCAAGGACTTATTGCTTAACAATACACACGATGCTAAAACAGACTTGGTGTAAATAGGATGCCAGAAGCTGGCTTCTATTACTTCAATCAAATTAACAGTTACAATGCGAAATGCAAAGAAATGTAAATAGCTAAACTAGTCGACCTTAGTCTGATACAATATACAGAAGTAAAATGGTGTGTTTTCTCTATGTGTGACCCTCTCCTCCTCTCAGTATTTTGTGGAATTCTAGAACAAATGAGACATGAGTGACGAGCCACCCCCCCTCTTTTCTTGCACAATGTTCTTCTACTTTGCTCCACTGCTGCTTCTCCCGAGGTCACTCCGATCCCTAAGACACACTTCCTCTATCCGTCGAATCCTCCAGATCCTGCAGAACTGCAGTTTTCAGCGCCCCCTGTCTGTGTTGAACAACCTCTTCGTGTGGTAACATCTGTCTTGATCCCAACCACCTTCTTAACTACTCATAAATTCCTTAGCAACCCTGAACAACTACCAAGTACTCCGCCTTGACTTCTGAACTTCTCTGACTCTGCTACACTAGTCGGTCCCATCACTAGCCTCAGCCATAATTCCCTCTGACATCCTTGGACTTTACCTGTCAGCTTCACTTCGCTTCTACGGATTTCTAGTCTGCCCCTTCCTCCATGCTTGGAGCTTCCACCTCAACCTATCAATGTCGTTAATCGACAACCTGTCGACACTCAAGATCTTTGCTGCAACCCTGTCGTTTGTCGACATTAGACATGTCGACTCTTGACCTTTCTCCTTATGCTCGAGTTATTGACTTCGACATCCAATATTCCTTCACACCAGTGGTCATCGACAATCCCCTTGGTCGAATTCTTCTGTCGATCATTTTCGACTGTTTTTCCTAGGCCCCGATGCTCCTGCATCAGACTCCCTAGGTGAAAAAGAACTTGACTTCTCCATCAGTCTCCTGTATTCTTCTTTGGAAATCCATGTCACCTTTTGCAACTCATCATATTTCCATCACACTAAGTATTCTTTCTTTCGTGAACTGTGCGTACGCCCAACTTCGCATCCCTCTAGTACTTCGACGATTTCCTCCTTGTCACGTCGATACGGAATTTGCACTGTTTAGTCGATGTTCGACAATTCCGCGCTGCTGCTGGTTGAACCTTCTTCAAATTTGTATAGATCTGAGACATTGAATGTTGGTGAAATGATCAAGTCCTTTGGCATCTCCAACACATAAGCATTATCTGAAATCTTCTTCAGAATCTTACACGGTCCAATCTTCTTCAGCTTCAGCTTGTTATAGGTTCCTGTCGGAAATATCTCCTTCCGCAAGTGTGCATAGACTAAGTCTCCTTCGATGAACGACTGTAGCCTCTTATTCCTGTCGGCTCTCAACTTATATTCCACATTACTCTTTTCTATGTGCTTTCGCACCTCTTCATGCACTTCTTTAATATGCTCTGTGAATGATTCTGCATCCACACTTTTCCTGATTTCTATCGGTAACTTGACGAAATCCACCACTCCATGTGGGATTTTTCCTTGAACAATATGGAATGGGCTCAAACTTGTCGACCAATTCACAAAATTGTTGTACGCAAACTCTGCTTGCGCCAACACATTCTCCCACTTCTTGGGTCTGTCGGCTATCAAACATCTCAGAAGGTTTCCCAAACTTCTATTCACCACCTCGGTCTATCCATCTGTCTGTGGATGATATGCCGAGCTAAATTGCAACCTCGTGTCCAGTTTCTTCCATACGGTTCTCCAAAAATGTCCTATAAACTTGGTATCTCCGTCCGATGTTATACTCGTCGGCAACCCATGCAATCTAACTATATCCTTGAAGAATAGTACAACAATTCTTGTGGCATCACTTGTCTTCCAACATGGAATAAAGTGTTCCATCTTCGAGAATCTGTAGACTGCAACATAGATTGAGTCATTACCTTGCTGCATCTTCGGCAATCTTAACACAAAATCCATTCTAAGGTACTCCCATGGGGTATTCGGCACTGGTAATGGCGTATACAACCCCATATTCTGACTTCTTCCTTTTTCCAACTGGCAAACTCGACACTGTCATACCCACTTACCGACATCTGTTGTCATTGCTGGCTAATAATACTTTTCTTCGACCAACTCCTTGGTCTTATTGATACCAAAATGAACTGTTAATCCACCACTATGCATCTCTTACGGATCCTATGGGAATACACAACTGTAGTCCCCTGAATAGGTATCCCTCTTGGATGAAATAATCCAAGTATGGCATTCCGTCGACACTCCATAGTTCTCGACTCGCCTTCCTTGCTTTCACAAAATATTTGTCGGTCACATACTTTGTCTTCACCGACCCTATTCCTGTTTCCTAAACTGTCATTGTGTTGAGCAATGCAACTCTTTGACTCAGCGCGTTGACAACCTTGTTCGACTTTCCTGACTTATGTCGCAACATGAAGGTATATCCTTGTCGAAACTCGACCCACTTCATGTGCCACTGATTCAACTTTGACTGAGTGTTCAAGTACCTCAGTGCTTGGTGATCTGTGTACAACACAAATTCCTTGGGAAACAAATAATGCCTCCACTTCTTCAATGCTTGGACAATAGCATAGAACTCCTGTTCATAGACCGAATATTTCTTCTTCGCATCATCTAACTTCTCACTGAAGAATGAAATTGGTCGGCCCTCCTGGCACAACACTGCTCCAATTTCCATTCCGCTCATGTCGCAATCGACTTGGAAAACTTTGTCGAAATCTAGGAGCGCTAACACTGGGCTCTCAATGACCTTTTCCTTCAACTTGTCGAAATCTCTCTAGGAAGCTTTTGTCCACTTACACTCCCCTTTTCTCATGCACTCTGTCAAAGGTTCACATATCCCACTGAATCCCCAAATGAACTTCCTATAAAAATTAGCAAGTTCACCTTCTCTGGGTCCATCACTAACCTTTTACCTGAGATTACAAATCCCAGGTATACCAGCTCTTCCTTCATGAAGAAACACTTTTGCAGGTTCACCATCAACTTCTCTTCTTGCAACTTCCACAAAACTGGTCGAATGTACTCCAAGTGTTCGACCTTGGTTCAACTAAATATTAGGATGTCATCTAGGTACACTATGACGAACTTTCTTAAGAATGGTTTCAGTACCTCGTTCATCAACCGCATGAATGTACTGGATGCATTAGTCAATCCAAATGGCATGACTAACGACTCATACATCCCTTCCTTCGTCTTTAATGTTGTCTTCCATTCATCTCCTTCTCTAATCTGAATCTGGTGATAACCACTCTTCAGGTCGATCTTTGTGAAGTACTTATCTCCACTCAAGCAATCCATTAAGTCGTCCATTCTCAAAAATGGAAACCGGTACTTGATCATGATATTGTTGATAGCTCAAGAGTCTGTACACATCCTCCATTCTCGACCCTTCTTCGGTGCTAATATTGTTGGTGTCGCACATGGGCTCAGACTTTTTGTGATCAATCCTCTGTCCAACAACTTTTGGACCTGTCGATTGAGTTCCTGACCCTCTGCCAGAGTCATTCTGTGAAGTTCCTTGTTTGGAAAATCGATCCTGGAATCAAGTCGATTTGATGGGATATGCTTCTTGTCAGTGGCAATCTAAACGGTGCTTTGTCGACTACTATGCTCCTAAACTCGTCGAGCATCTTTTCGATCTCGACTGGAATCCTCTCCATTGTTGACCTCTTGACACATGGTCCTTTCCGAATGATGGAAAAACATCCTGACTGTTTCTCCTCCTCCGCGAGGAAATCCTTGGTTGAACACATCAGCACTCGTTTCTCCCAATAGTTTCTCTCGCCCCGCTTGCAGACAGCCTGGTCCTCCTGCTTCGGCTTCAGATTCCTCTCCGTGCCATTTTTCCACACTGTGACTATGTTGGATTGACCATCATAGATCATATTCCGATCATATTGCCATGGTCTCCCTCACAAGAGATGACATGTGTCCAGTAGGATTACGTCGCACAGTACGTTGTCTTCAAGCTTTCCAACCTTAAAGTTTATCAGGCACTGTGTGGTTACTTTGACATGATGTCCTTTCTGCAACCATGATATCTAGTATGGGTGTGGGTTCTCTCTACATCTCAAACCCAACTTGTCGATGACCTCTGTCGACACAAGATTCTCTGTACTGCCACCATCGACTCTTGTCTTGCAATACCACTCACCAATCAACAATCTGGTTCGAAAGATAGCCTTTCGTTATGCTGACTCTTTCTCATCGTGTCGATCGTCCCGAACCAACGTTCTCATGGTCGTCATGGTTCGACCTTTTCTTTTCCCATCCTCGCTGCTGTCGGATGTCGACTCCTCCTTCTCATCGACTTGCTCATCTCTTCGACATCTCGGTTTCAACTCCTCTATAGCGTGTAGGTTCTCTGGGACCTCATATGCCTTGTGTTTGACTCCTCAACACTTATAACAGAATACAACTGGTCTGTCAGCTCCTTTTCTATCAGCTGGACCACTTCGACCGTGAGTACCTCGACCATCGCATTGGTTTTCTTGTGCTTTCCCTTTAGTCGATGTCCCTTCCGCACGTCGGTTGTCTTCAACGGCTTCTCTCCTAGTTCCTCTACTTTGGCCTTTAGCAGAAATAGTCTTCGCACCTCGACCAGTCATCCTGCCTCTGGTCGATGCGGCTTTCCTTGACAGTTTCTCTTCTGCCTTCAGAGCTAACTGGTAGGCTTCACCGACCACTCTGAACCTTGACAAACTCAACTTGTCCTGTATGGAATACTTCAAGCCGTTCACGTATCTCACGACAACTTCTTCTCCTTCGTTTGTTTGTCCCTACCTTGTCGAAAATTTGTAGAACTCTTCCGTGTACTCTTTCACGGTCATCTCTTTTTGTCGAAAGTTTTGCAACTTCCTGAACAAGGAAATCACATAGTCACCTGGAAAGAACTTCCCTTTTAGCTTGGCGACCATCCTGTTCTAGGACTTGATCTTTTCCTTGCCTTTCTTGACTCTGTCATCTTGTACATTGTCCCACCACAATGAGGCATGAACCTTCAACCTCAGACATGCAGTCTTAACCCATTTAGGATCTTCAATCCACTCTATGTCAAAGTATTTCTCCATCTCTTTGAACCAGTTTATCAAGTCTTATGGATCCAGACTTCCCGAGTAGGTACGTACATCCATCTTTGTCCGACCTCCCATCTTCGTTAGAAGCTTGATGAGTTTGTCTTTTGGTTCTTCCCCTGCTGCTTCCCGTGCTTCCACTTCTTTGACTTTCTCGTCGCTGTGGTCTAACACATTAGGAACGCATCCATGCCTTTGGATTTCTTTGATCGCTGCAACTTCACTAGTCAAACTTCGCATTGTTCACATGCACTCGTTGAACATTTCATGATCAATTGTGACTGCAGCGCCATGCGCTCTTTGTCCTCGGACATTAATGCCTCTGTGAGCCATTTTCAACCATAGTTGAAACTCCCACTCGTCCAATTGCAACCGTACTTTCACAACTCATGCACAACTCTACCCAACCTCAACTGGAGCTGTTCACACTCAACACTAGATTCTTTTTTAGCTCTCATATTACTGGCTCTTTCCAACTCTGATACCAACTGGCGCAAGGGCGGTCCCCATCAAGGACTTCTTGCTTAACAATACACACGACACACACGACGCTCACATAGAATTGGTGTAAACAGGATGCCAGAAGCTGGCTTCTATTACTTCAATCAAATTAATGGTTACAATGTGAAATGCAAAGAAATGTAAACAACTAAACTAGTCGATCTTAGCCTAATACAATATACAGAAGTAAAATGGTGTGTTTTCTCTGTGTGTGACCCTCTCCTCCTCTCAGTCTTCTGCTGAATGCTATAACAAATGAGACATGAGTGACGATCCATTCCCCCTTTTGTTCTTGTGCACTGGTCTTCTACTATGCTCCGCTGCTGCTGCTCCCGAGGTAACTCCAATTTCCGAGACACGCTTCCTCTGTCCATCGAATCCTCTAGATCCTGCATACCTGTAGTTTTTAGCGCCCCCTGTCCATGCTGCACAACCTCTACCTGTGGTGACATCTGTCCTGATCCCAAACACCTTCTTAACTGCTCATAACTTCCTTAGCAACCCCGAAAGGCTACCAAGTACTTCGCCTTGACTTATGAACTTCTCTGACTTTGCTACAGTAGTTGGTCCCATCATTGGCGTCGACCATACTGCCCTCTGTCATCCTTCGACTTTACCTGTCGACTTCACTTCGCTTCTACGACTTTCCAGTCCGCCCCTTCCTCCACACTTGGCGTCCTCCTCAACCTGTCAGTGTCGCTGTTCGACAACCTGTCAACACCTGACCTCAGATTCGTTGCAACCCTGTCGTCTATCGACCTTAGACATGTCGACTCTCGACCTTTCTCCTTCTGCTCGACTTATTGACTTCGACAACCAATCTTCCTTCGCACCAGTGGTCGTTGGCAATTGCCCTGGTCGACTTCTTCTGTCGATCATCTTCAACTGTTTTTCCTAGGCCCTGATGCTCCTGCATCAATTTCTAAAATCTAAAACAATATTGTTTAAATTGATATAATCTAGACATTATGAGTTATTTAAAAGCACTGAATCTATTTATGTGTTTAAAAACACGATTTGAATAACATAAAATTTAGATTTCTCAAAAAAATCATCTTAATATGATCAAACAAATCACCAAACCAATTTTTAAATTTCTCTAAAATTAATCATAACAAATAATTATCTTAATTTTATTATAATTTTTAAACTTCTTAGTTAAGACACTTCACAAATATTATTGGTGATAAATAATGGTCTTCATTTTATTTAGCATTTAAGGGTTCCACTGAAAACACACCGAATCCCAAGTGAAACAAGCTTTCTTCCACCAAACCAAACAAAGCTTGAGCTTGTCTTGTTCGCCAAGGCTTGCTATCAACGGTTGAAGTCGCATTAGGTTAGTCCGGTATTTCCTCATAGATCTGATTCGAAAGATTCCATAGTGCTAGAGTGACCTAATTCCGACCCCAAAATAGAAACGAGCGTGTCGTATCTGGGAGAATATTCAACCACTCGTTTACGTCACCTATGACATATCTCTCGTAGGGAAAGATGGGTTGTCAAAGTCTGCCAGCCGCGCTGCCCAAACTTTTAATACTGCATTAATGATTAAAGCGACAAAAATATAATGAATAACGGTACGCAAATAAAAAGCTTTTAACCTAATTCAGATTGGAACCTGTTGTACTAGACGCAATATTGACATCGTAGATTCTTAAACACAAACAAATGAAAAGCTAGGACTGTATGAAAATATTATGACCTCATCTTAAACATAAAAAAACGAAAAACTAGGACTGTATGAAAATATCATGACCTAAATATACTATTAAATGCAACAACAAAAAAATAATGACCGTGTTAAAGTCTAAATCCGGAAAATTGAAATACTATTGGCATGACACATAAGAGTGAATGCCAAACTCGCGGTCAACCACTACCTTATAATGAAATGGGAATCACATAACACGTGGAGCATGGGCTTTTATAATACTCTCTTCCTAATCATATACCCAATTTAAGAGAATTTTGAATTTGTTTTATGATCATAATATTGTAATGGACAATCAGGTAGATGAGCTTAGGTATTTCGATAATGTGGTTAAAATTATTACATTGATAAGTGTTTATATGTTAGAATTTGGTGTAAACTAAAAAAGATAACAAGTAGCTTATGCCAGGCATGGACAACAAGTGATTATAACTAAGCATGGAGAATAAGTAATAGAGAAGATAAGTTAGTCATCGAACTTAACTAGTGACCTATTGATGTTCATCGACTACAAGTTAAATAACTGTGCTAGTATAATAATGCAACTTTCAAAACAAATCATTAATGGTCAATGAAACCCATATGTTATTTTAAACATGGCTTTTCTAACTCAGTTACTTGTGGTAAAGGGTGATATCATGAGACTAAGTTAGGAACTGCACAGAAAGTATGTTTGAAGAGTAATATATTAATGGAATGTCAACCTGCTGACAATGCTGCGTCTGATGGATAAGCCAGCTGAAAATATCATGCAAAACAGATTGTTCATCACCAACCCACGAATGTACCGTCCATTCCACTGAAAGAGATGTGGTGTATGAGTAGAGTGCATATAATTTCTTAGTGAAGAAATTAATAATTCTCCATGTCGCTGCAACGTTATATAAATTAGCAATCACCTTTTGGTTTTCGTTGCAGTGGCCAAGTAGGTATATCAACCAATCCTTCTACCTAATGGCTTTCATTTGTTTTACTCGATTTCGTGTTAGAGTGGCAGAGAGAACAGTAATGTTAAAGTATTATAGTGACAACAAATTCGAGCTTTCGTGGAGTGAAAGAAGAAGCAATTGACTTGTGTCGTGTTGTCTAGTCATCATGCTAAGGTGATATATCATCTACGAAAAAAGAATAAATGTTTACCAACCATTAGAGATATAAGGAGTAATTATATTATCTATTGAAAAAAAAATAGTGATTATATTATACATCATAGTTTGTTGAAGGTTGAGAGAAATATGGGGTCACATAACTCTCGCCACAAGGAGTGATTATATTATACATCATAGTTTGTTGAAGGTTGAGAGAAACATGGGTTTAAATAATTGTCGTTATACATACATTTGTTATTCAAATTTGGTGTACTGTGTTTTATATTTAAGATATTCTAAGTAAAGTGTCATGAATAAAGTGTTACTTGTTCTCTATGTTTAATTGTAATAAGTTTTTGTTTCTTCAGCTACTTTCTTTAATGCATGAGCTACTGGTTATCCATGCATTACCTATCACTTATTTTTTATATTTCATTTTTTAAAATTGTTTATTTCGAATTTTGAACTACATCCATAAAATCAATTATCTAGAGAGTCTCATCCTCCTTTAATCTAAAAAAAACATAGATGATAGTCCACCCAAATTTTAAAATATAACAACCTATAGATATAAATATAAAAAGTAATCAAATCTAAAGTAAATAACATGAAAAGCCATCACAACAACCAGAAGTAAACAAAAGAGCTATGGGTAAAACATATATAACATATATAGATGGTAATGGATTGCTACTCACAGATACCATGGCCACTATAAATTCAATCAATCTGCATGTGTGAATGTCAAGTTATTTCTTGTCAAAAGTTCAATGTGTAATCATATTAATTAAACAATAATTCGAAGCTTAAAACAAGTTGTAAGTTGGTGGTTTGTAAGTTGGTGGTTTTTGAGGTTAGTTGAGTTGTGGTTAAGCTATTCATTGTTTATCAGAAGAAATATTAACAAATTTCAATAATAAAATAGAAGAATTTGAAAATTAAATTTACATTTAGAAGTTGCACACTAAAATTCAAATTGGTTTTTTTGGTTAAACCATAATACAAACATATATTTTTCTATGTGATTATTTTCAGATGTAAATAGTTATCAATTTGATATTCCAATTTCATTTATTTGCGTTAAAAGACATTTTGAGTAAAGCCATCCATATTATCAAAGGGCAAATTTAACAATTAATCTTTCAAAAATGGCAAATCAGAATTATTTATTTAAAATTTATAAATTCATAAATAAATTTATGTATGATTTAAAACATTTTGATAATTAAAATAGGTATATTTGATAAACTAAAATATATTTATATAAAATTTGGATAAATATAAATTATATATTTTAAAAATTATTTAATTATTTATATTTTATTTTCTTACATAATATATAGATTATTTTTTCAATATCTTAAAATAATTTCATAAATTAAGGATGCTCTTTCTATTACTTTTATTGTGTTATGAGAAATCATTATTAATTTAGGTTCATCATTTTATTTCATTTCATCATTTCATTATAGTGCTTAATTATAACATTAAAACAAAATCAACTATAAAATTGATATAAAAACTATATTATTTTATTTAAAAAACTGAATGCATTTTAAAGCATGCTTTAAAAAATTGTTAAAACAGTTAAAAGTTTGTTGCCCAACGTGAGTGTAAGTATCAGTGAGATACACGATAACCTAATTTATCTATCTTTATTGAAGTTTGATTTACTAATTCCAAAACTATTCTAAGGATGCACTTCATTCAATTCTCGAAATAAATAATATTATATGCTTATAAGCATAGCTTTAGGTATAAAAGCATGCCAAAGAGATGTTTTTAACTAACACATTAATACTAATATTAAATGTACATGTATCTCCTAAAAGGCTTCCCTCAATATTAAATGTATAGCTATCTCCTAAAAGGTTTTCCTCCGAGGAGTCTAGTAATCCGTTGAGCCAATTCCTCTGAGCTTAGATTGCTAGTGTCCCCGCTAGACTAATTCAATTATCTTTATTTCTAAACTAACTCAAAACATATTATAAGGATGCAAAATAAATAATATTATATGCTTAGGTGCATAGCTCTAGGCTCAAAAGTATGGGTTCAAAGAGATTTTGCAAAAATAAATAATATTATATGCTCATGTGCATAGCTATAGGCTCAAAAGTATCGACTTAAAGAGATTTTCCTAAGTAATTATCCAACTAACACATCAATACTAATATTAAATGCATGGGTTGTACCCTCAAGGGAGGAGTGACCCTTGTATTCTAAGAATGGCTAGTTGTGTTAGTTGAGTCTTTTGAAACTCTACAATTTATATTAAGAAGCTGAAAATGATAGTAATGCATATACTATGATGCTAAGCGTGTAGCAATATAATGAGGTGGATCTAGTCATACTTGTAAGTTATATAGAGAAACAATGAATAGTTGCATTGGAAGTAATAAGTTTCCCATGTAGAATGAATAAACTATTGGGTGAGTGCAAGCTAATGAGGGTCACTTTTGGTAGGTTAGATGCAATAGAAAACTGAAAAATCAGGCATACCTCAACTTACTTGGATTTTTTGAGATACTTACACAAAATATCTTGCATTGAGTAAAAAAGATGAAATGTAGGAAATTGAATCACGTTTCGGAATATATAAATTTTATGTATTGAAAATTTTCATAAATATGTCCAGTATCATCTTTTGTAACAGTCACATATTTTTGGCAAATGATAAGGTATATGTCTTTGTGGCTGTAGCCATTGAGTGCCTAAATGATGGTTTTGGGCTACAAAAATTGGTATACATGTAGAGAACAAGTAGCACTAGTGTATAACTATTTTTCCAAAATAAATTGTAAATATATATAATTTTTGAATTATCTAAGTGCTTAAACCTCGAAAATTGTACGCCAAATGTGGGTGCAGCGTTTGAAGGTTTTAATGCAATGATTCTGAAATAGATTTTGTATAGCATGTAGAGGTCGGTGTCTAGTAGCGCAGCATACAATTTTTTTTTAAATGTTTGTGAAATGAAAAAGTTATGAAAAAAACACTAACAATGTGTTTTTTTAGTTAATGAGTCATGATACAAGAAAGTTAAGAAAAAAATAGAAAAAAATATTATTTTTTTTAAATTACATATTTGGAATCTGCAGAAAAAATTCTATCTATGTCTAAAATTTCATCAAAAATTATTGTGATTATCATATTGTAAAGAGTGATGAAAGACAAACATATTGAGAAAATTGAGGAAATGACCAATTAGCTATGATTTACCATATTCCATAGTATAGGGTTGGTAACTTTGAACCAAACACGTAGGAATGTGGATGACACACAGACGCGTGAAGAGGCATGTTTTAGGCGCTAAGGAGCACTCGCACGTTATCTTTAACTTTAAATTTGTATTCTTGCCTTTGGTGTCAACGGAAACACTCTAGTGTTCTTGCTCTACGAAACGCGAGAGCGATTATTATTTCCAAAATGCTCTAGCATTTCTTAGTTATAGAAAACTCTAGCGTTTCTTGCTTACAAAACGCTCTAATGTTATGGAGTTACAAAACACTCTAGTGTTTCTTGCTTACAAAATGCTCTAGCGTTATCGAGCACATAAACTATGTGCTAAGTGATGGATGGAATAAAGTGGGTGAGAGAGAGAGGGGATACGAGAGGGGGGGGGACTATATGCTAAGTAATGGATGGAGGTAAGGTGGGTGAGAGAAAGAGGGGATACAAGAGGGGGGTGAAAGGGACATAAATTGATGGATGGGGAGAGAGGAATGAGGAGGGAGAAAATTAAAGGCCTAAACCCATAATCCCTAAGGACCAAATCCCCTAAATCACTCAACCCCTACATCATTAGATCCTAAGCACCTAATACCTTAACACACAATCCCTTACCACTTTAACCCCTTGACACTTAACCCTAACCTTTTATACCTTACCCCACGATCAGTTGATCCCTAAATCCCTTAACCTATAAATGCCCTAATCCATAAAGCATTAGTCCCTTAGTTAACCCCTTACCTCCCATCCCCTTAATCCTTAACCCCTAATGCCCTAACGCCCTAAGCCCTTAACCCCTTATAATACCTTAACACTATAACACCTAAGACATTCATGCCTAACCTCTTAACACACACACACACACACACACACACACACACTATATCGTATGAACACACACACACACACACACACACACACTATATCGTATGAACACACACACACACACACTATATCGTATGAACACACACACACACACTATATCCTAGGTTCACAAAATGAACTCCTCGAGGGTAGTGGGAAGCTACATGGGATTAACAAACTTTTGATAAATGAGGTTATTTTGGATTCCATTATTGAGGATCATTGTAAGTAGTTGATCCTTTATCTAATAATTGTGTCTAAAAAGTAGGGTTGAGGGAGATGCAAAATGCTCATGTGTCATTGATAGTATAGAGAGATTTGTGGTAATAGGATTGGGAAGAGAAAAATGAGGTTCATGAGAGGATGGTGAAGTAACAGAGTCAATGTTTTTCTCTTCATAATATAAATGTTTGGTTTTGGATTTACTCTGTAAGAATCAATAATTACCAAGTTCATGATTTGGGGTTTTGTGATAGTAGCACCATGGTGAAGTACATGAAGAGGTAGGGTGGCTAATAGGTATTATATAATTAAGTAGTGGAGATGTATAAAGTATTGGGGAAGGGAAGGTAATGGTGCTAAGGATAGGGCTAGCATTGCTAGGAGTGAAGTGAGGTATTTTGTCAGATTTTCATTATAAGGCTAGTGTGCATAGATAAATGGTTGGTATAGAGTGTCATTCTCAAACAAAACTAATTCATTACTAAAAATATTAGGCAAAAAATAATAGAATTTGAGCACAAGTACATGTTCAAGATCTCTAATTTGAAGTTGGAGGTAGAGTTTAGTGAATATATTGATAAATTGTTGAACCCTTTGACTTGGAACTTAATGCCACTAAAACCACATACACATTCAATTAAAGATTAATGACATGTAGGATAATCATTCCTTCTCAAGGCTTGGAACAAGGAATACCATGTGATGATACGAGTAGGAGTAGCATTGGCAGCATCTTATTCATTGAGTTCCACATATATCTCAATAAAAGTTTGGCGAGATCTCCACTAGGATTTAGAGAGGTATGTTAATGGTTTCCTATAAGAAGGAGGAATTTTTCATGTTCAGTTAGGTTTGGAAGTAGGGAGTAACACTATGGATTTGATAGTCGAAAAAATATTCATGCATATGGACACGATATTAAGGTAATGATAGTTTGGTGTTTAGCTAAAATGTAGACATGGAATCCCTAGGTTGATGTTTGAGAGAATTGGTAAGAGTATTGGTCAATTCCTTCACCACACTAGAGACATTAGCTTCTTCATAATCAAAGGAACATGTTTCATCAGGAGCTATTGTGAACTAAACATTGTGAGAGGGTAGGAGCTAAAGTTAATTGTAGTGCAAACCTTAGGTGAATTATCTAGCTAGCATTAATGCTAATAAGGGTGTTTAATATATAAACCAAGTATGTATAGTATAATGCTTCCAATGAAAAGGTGTGTAACTTGAGGGAAGTGTTGAGCAAGAGCTATGGAGAGATATTACAACACATTAAGAATGTCTTAGGTGGGAGGGTGATGTCCATAAAACCCTAAAAACTCAATAAATCTACATGGGCATAAATCCTAGGGAACCAAATGAATAGGTGTGTAGAATATTAATTTACTCGGTGTAGCCGATGGCCATTTTTGGGTGGGATGATTTGACCAAGATAACTAAAACTATGAAAAGGATGTCCGAGGTGGGAAGGAAGCCTCTAAAAGCTAAAAGTGTGAGTGCAAATAGTAGGCATCGACCTTATTACTATGACATCAAATGCTATGTCACCAATTGCTTTAGAAAAAAACTAGAGATACAAAAGAAAATGCTATATCAAATATTTGAAGACAACCTGAAATATAACAACTTAAACAAAATATCAAAACATATAGAAGGGTAAAATAAATAGAATAGAATCCTGACTCGGTTTCAACCAAATTGTCTAAAGTTTTGGGTTTGACCAATTTATTAATAGATATAGAAAATGTTCGATATAATTATTTAATAAATTTTTGGTGATTGAGTCGGTTCGACCAATTTGTTTAAAGAGTTGGGTTCGACCAAATTTTTCTAATAGGTAAATTGAAAACCATAGACTGATTTGATTCATTAAAACCAAAGTTGTTTTTGGTTAGTAAAAACCATGAGCTGATTTTTTTAGTTGGAGAAGTTAGATGTTTAAGTCTTAATTATATTTATTAATTAAATGACAAACAATACCTTGAGATAAGGCATGTTTTTAGGAGCTTTGTAATGAGTGGAATTGTTGATTTGAATACCACGGGTTAGAGTGGTATAACTACAAATTTATGCTTTAGTCCAAGTTAGACATATATGAATATGTTTGAGTTGAAGTTAACTAATTAATGGGTAGACAAATAAATATAGCCATATTAATTTAAGTTTTTAAAAGATGTCCATGCTCTAAAATTGAGTATTTTTACATGTACTCCATAAGCAAAAGAATTTTGCATTTGTACATTAAACTATTTTGTATGAATTTTATTAAACAAATGTCTCATAGATTATACTATGCTTTAGATATTATCAGTTTTATGCTTTCGTTAAAATATTTAATGGGCCTTTTGGAAATATTTATGCTTCAACTATTCAATTATAATTAATATGCACTATTAAACGCATTTGTCTAACAGGTGTATTGCACTGTGAATATTTTTATTATATTCTTTAAAATTATATGATTGATTTGTTGTGATGAGTTTAAGTGAACTATCACATTTTATGAAAATTAATGTCAAATATTATCATTTTTATGCACGAAAACTTTTAAAATAAGCTAAAAATGGTTTAAAAGGTTTTTCTTTTCTCCATTTTTTCTTTTATAAATTTTGCTCTTAAAATCCCAGTATTTGTGATGAAATTTTGATCTTCCGGATTTAGAGATGTTGTTCTTTCAACCATGTGTGTACCCCAATTTTATATGCTATGCAGGTGGACTATACAGTCATCCTAGCGGGGGGTGTGGGGGGGCATTGCCCCCCCAATGGGGTCCAGGGGGACCATACCCCCCGGATGGGGGGTCCAGAGACCAGTAGGCCCCCGGTGGGGGTTTGGGGGAAGCGCCCCCGAGAAAGGGGGTTCACGTGTGAAGCCCCCAATTTTTTTTTTGTTGGGTTGTTTGTTGGCCAACAGTTTACAGGCTGACAGTATTGGGTAGCCCGTAGTATTTTCCCATGGTAATTCCCCTTTTAAAGGAAGACATTGTAATACAGCTATGTGATGTATTGTAACATTGTAAATATCTCTATGATTGTGTAAGAGAGACTGAGAGAGAGCGAAGAGGAATTTCCAGTGGATGTGATGTAGGTTCTATCCCTTCATTTTGTTGGATGGTATAATAATAAAAGGACTGAAAATTTCTCCGTGGACATAGCCCAAATTGCGTGAACCACGCATATTGGTGTCTCTCTTGTATTGTGTTTATGTGATTTATATTTTCATCTTGTTTATTGTTATTTCTATGCAATCGTGTTTTTCTAACAATTGTTATCAGAGCCAAAGGTCTATTTGGAAGATAAACTTGCAGGAAAGAAGGGTTCCTGATTCGAGTGGGAGCAATGGCAAAAAAATGAAAGTTTAATGTCGAGAAATTTAACAGCCAAAACTACCAATTATGGAAGATGCAAATGGAGGACTATATGTATCAAAAGGATATATTCCTACTATTGGGAGGAAAAGAAAAATAGCTGGTGACTATGAAGGACAAAGAATGGGAGGTTCTTGATAGAAAGACAGTAGGAACAATACGGATGTGCCTGACTTTGTCAATGCCTTTCAATATCTCAAAATAAAGGAAAATGGATGGTTTGACGAGAGCATTGGGTAAGTTGTATGAAAAACCCTTGGCTTCTAATAAGGTATTTATAATGAAGCAATTATTTAATACGAAGATGACAGAAGGTGGATCTGTTGCTGATCATTTAAATGAATTTAATATGATTACAAATTAGCTAAGTTTTGTAAAAGTGAACTTTGATGATGGGGTTAGGGATCTTATAATCAAGTGCTCATTGCTAGAAATATGGAATGGTTTGTTCATGTCTGTAAATAACTCTGTTTCTGGTTCAAATAGTTTTAAATTTGATGATGTTGTTGGTATTAATTTTTAGCAAGGAAATGAGAAGGAAAAGCACATGTGAGACATCAGGTAATGCATTCACCATGGAGAGCAGGGGAAGACAAATGGAGAGATGAAAGAGCCCAGGTAATCACAGCAAGTCCAGGAAGGGAAGATCCAAGTCAAGACTAGGAAAGATAGAGTGTTGGAACTGTGGAAAAAAATGATATCTGAAGAAAGACTGTAGATATCTAAAGAAGAAAGGAGATGGATAGCAGGAGACTACTCAGGAAGAAAATATAGCAGGTGATGTGTTACAATATGATTTGATTCTTGCATTAGATAATACTATTGATTATTGGGTAGTAGATTTAGGGGCTTCATGTCATACTACATCCTATAAGAAATTTCTCTATGATTATGTTCAAGGTGATTTTGGACATGTTTTATTGGGCGATGATGAGCCATGTAAAATTGTTGGAATGGGTAAGGTATGGATAAAGTTAAAGAATGAAGGTGAATGGCTGCTAAAATGTGTAAGGCATGTTCCTTATATGAAAATAAATCTGATCTCAATAGGGAAGTTGGGAGATGGTGGATGTTTATCTATGTTTGGATAAACCTGGTGGAATATCACTAAAGGATCGATGGTGATAGCAAAAGGAGACAGGATAGGTACGTTGCATTTATGTGCTCATAATACTGATTGTTCTGTCCCTTTAGCTTCCACAGGAACATATACAACATTTTGGCATCATAGGCTTGGCCATATGAGTGAGAAGGGGATACATATTCTCCACTCAAGGAAGTTGCTTCCAGATTTGAAGCAGGTAAATTTGTAATTTTGTGAGAACTATGTTTATGGAAAACAAAAGAGAGTCTGATTTCTCATGGTCGAGAAACAAAAGAAGAGTGAAAATTTAGAGCTTGTGCATATAGATGTATGGGGACTAACTCGGGTATAATATCTTGGTGGCTCTTATTATTATGTTACTTTTATTGATGACGCAACTAGAAAAAATTGCATTTATTGTGTTAGACAGAAATATGATGTAACACCCATATTTTGATTAGGCATATTTATTAGTTAGACACACCATACTTTATTTTCTTATATATTCTGTTGAACTCAGCTCGACTGAGTAAACTATATTACAATATGATGGACCTCAGTATATGATGTTACTTTGTTTTATGATTTCACTATGATTATGATGTTACTATGTCATGCGGTTACGATGTCATGATTATCATATGATTTCTTTATTTTACGATTACAGTATATGTTTATATGTTTTTATTAATAAGATGTGAAATATATGATTCGGTACGTGGATACCATCTTCTTATATAAATTATTGGAGTGTTATATGTCATACGCATCTATGATTAACTAAAAGGTTACATGAAATAAAATGATTTTTGATAACATGGATCAATTGGCGATCAATGGGAAATGCTTTCTATAAATTGTATTTTGCAAAATACTAACCTAAAGGACACAAGGGCTATGGGATAGCTAGTTATGTGATCTGATATATTGAAAAAAAACATGTTCGTATAGTAAACCTTAGCAGCCAAAAATGATGATACGATAACACAAATTGATAATCCCGATAGCAGCAAAGTGTGAGTTGATAAGGGCGTAGGCCCAGCATGTTGAGAGGGATGGATGTGTTTCCCACCCTATGTTTCCATGAGACCCGAGGTCGTGGGAGGGCCGTGCTGAGACACGCTCCCCATGTAGTTGTGATGACGATGATCGGATGCCTACTAGGGGAGGATAGGTCCGCTGTTCAGCCGACGCTATCGCTCTCAAGTTCTATGTGGTTAGGTCGGCGAGTCCGACATCCACTTTTGTACAAGCAGAGGAAGGATAGGGAGGATGCAGGACGTAGGTTATGATGGGAGGATGTGTTAGTTAGTACTATTGAGGGTTGGGTAGTCCTTGATTCTGAGTTAGTGGTAGTAGGTACCCTTCCTTGTACATGATTGAGTAAACTAATGTAAAGATAAAGATAATGATGTGATATTCCAATTTCATTTATTTGTGTTAAAAGACATTTTGAGTAAAGCCATCCATATTATCAAAGTGCAAATTTAACGATTAATCCTTCAAAAATGGCAAATCAGAATTATTTATTTAAAATTTATAAATTCATAAATAAATTTATGTATGATTTAAAACATTTTGATAATTAAAATAGGTATATTTGATAAACAAAAATATATTTATATAAAATTTGGATAAATATAAATTATATATTTTAAAAATTATTTAATTATTTATATTTTTTTTTCTTATTTTTTTTTCAATATCTTAAAATAATTTCATAAATTAAGGATGCCCTTTCTATTACTTTTATCTATTACTTTTATTGTGTTATGAGAAATCATTATTAATTTAGGTTCATCATTTTATTTCATTTCATCATTTCATTATAGTACTTAATTATAACATTAAAACAAAATCAACTATAAAATTGATATAAAAACTATATTATTTTATTTAAAAAACTGAATGCATTTTAAAGCATGATTTAAAAAAATGTTAAAACAGTTAAAAGTTTGTTGCCCAACGTGAGTGTAAGTATAAGTGAGATACACGATAACCTAATTTATCTATCTTTATTGAAGTTTGATTTACTAATACCAAAACTATTCTAAGGATGCACTTCATTCAATTCTCGAAAATAAATAATATTATATGCTTATAAGCATAGCTTTAGGTATAAAAGCATGCCAAAGAGATGTTTTTAACTAACACATTAATACTAATATTAAATGTACATGTATCTCCTAAAAGGCTTCCCTCAATATTAAATGTATAGGTATCTCCTAAAAGGTTTCCCTCCGAGGAGTCTCGTGACCCGTTGAGCCAATTCCTCTGAGCTTAGATTGCTAGTGTCCCCGCTAGACTAACTCAATTATCTTTATTTCTAAACTAACTCAAAACATATTATAAGGATGCAAAATAAATAATATTATATGCTTAGGTGCATAGCTCTAGGCTCAAAAGTGTGGGCTCAAAGAGATTTTGCAAAATAAATAATATTATATGCTCATGTGCATAGCTATAGGCTCAAAAGTATCGACTTAAAGAGATTTTCCTAAGTAATTATCCAACTAACACATCACATCAATACTAATATTAAATGCATGGGTTGTACCCTCTAGGGAGGAGTGACCCTTGTATTCTAAGAATGGCTAGTTGTGTTAGTTGAGTCTTTTGAAACTCTACAATTTATATTAAGAAGCTGAAAATGATAGTAATACATAGACTATCATGCTAAGCGTGTAGCAATATAATGAGGTGGATCTGCTCATACTTGTAAGTTATATAGAGAAACAATGAATAGTTGCATTGGAAGTAATAAGTTTCCCATGTAGAATGAATAAACTATTGGGTGAGTGCAAGCTAATGAGGGTCACTTTTGGTAGGTTAGATGCAATAAAAAACTGAAAAATCAGGCATACCTCAACTTACTTGGATTTTTTGAGATACTTACACAAAATATCTTGCATTGAGTAAAAAAGATGAAATGTAGAAAATTGAATCACGTTTCGGAATATATAAATTTTATGTATTGAAAATTTTCATAAATATATCCAGTATCATCTTTTGTAACAGTCACATATTTTTGGCAAATGATAAGGTATATGTCTTTGTGGGTGCAGCCGTTGAGTGCCTAAATGATGGTTTCGGGCTACAAAAATTGGTATACATGTAGAGAACAAGTAGCATTAGTGTATAACTATTTTTCCAAAATAAATCGTAAATATATATAATTTTTTAATTATCTAAGTGCTCAAACCTCGAAAACTGTAGGCCAAATGTGGGTGCAGCTTTTGAAGGTCTTAATGCAATGATTCTGAAATAGATTTTGTATAGCATGTAGAGTTCGGTGTCTAGTAGTGCAGCATACAATTTTTTTTTAAATGTTTGTGAAATGAAAAAGCTATGGAAAAAACACTAACAATGTGTTTTTTTAGTTAATGAGTCATGATACAAGAAAGTTAAGAAAAAAATAGAAAAAAATATATTTTTTTTAAATTACATATTTGGAATCTACAGAAAAAATTCTATCTATGTCTAAAATTTCATCAAAAATTATTGTGACTATCATATTGTAAAGAGTGATGAAAGACAAACATACTGAGAAAATTGAGGAAATGACCAATTAGCTATGATTTACCATATTCCATAGTATAGGGTTGGTAAATTTGAACCAAACACGTAGGAATGTGGATGACACACAGGCACGTGAAGAGGCATGTTTTAGGCGCTAAGGAGCGCTCACACGTTATCTTTAAATTTAAATTTGTATTCTCACCTTTGGTGTCAACGAAAACACTTTAGTGTTCTTGCTCTACGAAACGCGAGAGCGTTTATTATTTCCAAAATGCTCTAGCGTTTCTTAGTTATAGAAAACTCTAGCGTTTCTTGTTTACAAAATGCTCTAATGTTATGGAGTTACAAAACACTCTAGTGTTTCTTGCTTACAAAATGCTCTAGCGTTATCGAGCACATAAACTATGTGCTAAGTAATGGATGGTATAAAGGGGGTGAGAGAGAGAGGGGATACGAGAGGGGGGGGACTATATGCTAAGTAATGGATGGAGGTAAGGAGGGTAAGAGAGAGAGGGGATATGAGAGGGGGGTGAAAGGGACATAAATTGATGGATGGGGAGAGAGGAATGAGGAGGGAGAAAATTAAAGGCATAAACCCATAATCCTTAAGGACCAAATCCCCTAAATCACTAAACCCCTACATCATTAGATCCTAAGCACCTAATACCTTAACATGCAATCCCTTACCACTTTAACCCCTTGACACTTAACCCTAACCTTTTATACCTTACCCCACGATCAGTCGATCCCTAAATCCTTTAACCTATAAATGCCCTAATCCCTAAAGCATTAGTCCCTTAGTTAACCCCTTATTTCCCATCCCCTTAATCCTTAAACCCTAATGCCCTAACGCCCTAAGCCCTTAACCCCTTATAATACCTTAACACTATAACACCTAAGACATTAATGCCTAACCTCTTAACACACACACACACACACTATATGATATGAACACACACACACACACACACACACACACACACACACTATATCATATGAACACACACACACACTATATCATATGAACACACACACACACACAATATATCCTAGGTTCACAAAATGAACTCCCCGAGGGTAGTGGGAAGCTACATGGGATTAACAAACTTTTGATAAATGAGGTTATTTTGGATTCCATTATTGAGGATCATTGTAAGTAGTTGATCCTTTATCTTATAATTGTGTCTAAAAAGTAGGGTTGAGGGAGATGCAAAATGCTCATGTGTCATTGATAGTATAGAGAGATTTGTGGTAATAGGATTGGGAAGAGAAAAATGAGGTTCATGAGAGGATGGTAAAGTAACAGAGTCAATGTTTTTCTCTTCATAATATAAATGTTTGATTTTGGATTTACTTTGTAAGAATAAATAATTACCAAGTTCATGATTTGGGGTTTTGTGATAGTAGCACCATGGTGAAGTACATGAAGAGGTAGGGTGGCTAATAGGTATTATATAATTAAGTAGTGGAGATGTATAAAGTATTGGGGAAGGGAAGGTAATGGTGCTAAGGATAGGGCTAGCATTGCTAGGAGGAGTGAAGTGAGGTATTTTGTTAGATTTTCATTATAAGGCTAGTGTGCATAGAGAAATGGTTAGTATAGAGTGTCATTCTCAAACAAAACTAATTCATTACTAAAAATATTAAGCAAAAAAGAATAGAATTTGAGCACAAGTACGTGTTCAAGATCTCTAATTTGAAGTTGGAGGTAGAGTTTAGTGAATATATTGATAAATTGTTGAGCCCTTTGACTTGGAACTTAACGCAACTAAAACCACATACACATTCAATTAAAGATTAATGAGATGTAGGATAATCGTTTCTTCTCAAGGCTTGGAACAAGGAATCCCATGTGATGATATGAGTAGGAGTAGCATTGGCAGCATCTTATTCATTGAGTTCCACATATATCTCAATAAAAGTTTGGTGAGATCTCCACTAGGATTTAGAGAAGTATGTTAATGGTTTCCTATAAGAAGGAGGAATTTTTCATGTTCAGTTAGGTTTGGAAGTAGGGAGTAACACTATGGATTTGATAGTCGAAAAAATATTCATGCATATGGACATGATATTAAGGTAATGATAGTTTGGTGTTTAGCTAAAATGTAGACATGGAATCCCTAGGTTGATGTTTGAGAGAATTGGTAAGAGTATTGGTCAATTCCTTCACCACACTAGAGACATTAGCTTCTTCATAATCAAAGGAACATGTTTCACGAGGAGCTATTGTGAACTAAACATTGTGAGAGGGTAGGAGCTAAAGTTAATTGTAGTGCAAACCTTAAGTGAATTATCTGGCTAGCATTAATGCTAATAAGGGTGTTTAATATATAAACCAAGTATGTATAGTATAATTCTTCCAATGAAAAGGTGTGTAACTTGAGGGAAGTGTTGAACAAGAGCTATGGAGAGATCTTACAACACACGAAGAATGTCTTGGGTGGGAGGGTGATGTCCATAAAACCCTAAAAACTCAATAAATCTACATGGGCATAGATCCTAGGGAACCAAATGAATAGGTGTGTAGAATATTAATTTACTGGGTGTAGCCGATGGCTATTTTTGGGTGGGATGATTTGACCAAGATAACTAAAACTATGAAAAGGATGTCTGAGGTGGGAAGGAAGCCTCTAAAAGCTAAAAGTGTGAGTGCAAATAGTAGGCATGCACCTTATTACTATGAAATCAAATGCTATGCCACCAATTGCTTTAGAAAAAAACTAGAGATTCAAAAGAAAATGCTATATCAAAGAGTTGAAGACAACCTGAAATATAACAACTTAAACAAAATATCAAAACATATAGAAGGGTAAAAAAATAGAATCCCAACTTGGTTTCAACCAAATTGTCTAAAGTTTTGGGTTTGACCAATTTATTAATAGATATAGAAAATGTTTGATATAATTATTTAATAAAGTTTTGGTGATTGAGTCGGTTCGACCAATTTGTTTAAAGAGTTGGGTTTGAGTTGGGTTTGACCAAATTTTTCTAATAGGTAAATTGAAAACCATAGACTGATTTGATTCATTAAAACCAAAGTTGTTTTTGGTTAATAAAAACTATGAGCTGTTTTTTTAGTTGGAGAAGTTAGATGTTTAAGTCTTAATTATATTTATTAATTAAATGACAAACAATACCTTGAGTTAAGGCATGTTTTTAGGAGCTTTGTAATGAGTGTCATTGTTGATTTGAAAACCACGGGTTAGAGTAGTATAACTACAAATTTATGCTTTAGTCCAAGTTAGACATATATGAATATGTTTGAGTTGAAGTTAACTAATTAATGGGTAGACAAATAAATATAGCCATATTAATTTAAGTTTTTAAAATATGTCTATGCTCTAAAATTGAGTATTTTACGTGTAGTCCATAAGCAAAAGAACTTTGCCTTTGTACATTAAACTATTTTGTATGAATTTTATTAAACAAATGTCTCATAGATTATACTATGCTTTAGATATTATCAGTTTTATGCTTTCATTAAAATATTTAATGGGCTTTTTGGAAATATTTATGCTTCAACTATTCAATTATAATTAATATGCACGATTAAACGCATTTGTCTAACGGGTGTGTTACATTGTGAATATTTTTATTATGTTCTTTACAATTATATGATTTATTTGTTGTGATGAGTTTAAGTGAAATATCACATTTTATGAAAATTAATGTCAAATATTATCATTTTTATGCACGAAAATTCTTAAAATAAGCTAAAAATGGTTTAAAAGGTTTTTCTTTTCTCTATTTTTTCTTTTATAAATTTTGCTCTTAAAATCCCAGTATTTGTGATGAAATTTTGATCTTCCGGATTCAGAGATGTTGTTCTTTCAACCATGTGTGTACCGCAGTTTTATATACTATGCAGGTGGACTGTACAGTCATCCTAGTGGGGGGTGTGGGGGGGCATCGCCCCCCCCAATGGGGTCTAGGGGGACCATAACCCCCCGGATGGGGGGTTCGGAGGCTAGCAGGCCCCCGGTGGGGGTTTGGGGGAAGCACCCCCGAGAAAGGGGGTTCACGTGTGAAGCCCCCAATTTTTTTTTTGTTGGGTTGTTTGTTGGCCAACAGTTTACAGGCCGATAGTATTGGGTAGCCCATAGTATTTTCCCATGGTAATTCCCCTTTTAAAGGAAGACATTGTAATACGGCTATGTGATGTATTGTAACATTGTAAATATCTCTATGATTGTGTAAGAGAGTCTAAGAGAAAGTGAAGAGGAATTTGTAGTGGATGTGATGCAGGTTCTATCCCTTCATTTTGTTGGATGGTATAATAATAAAAGGACTGGAAATTTCTCCATGGACATAGCCCAGATTGGGTGAACCACACATATTGGTGTCTCTCTTGTATTGTGTTTATGTGATTTATATTTTCATCTTATTTATTGTTATTTCTATGCAATCGTGTTTTTCTAACAATCGGTATCAGAGCCAAAGGTCTATTTGGAAGATAAACTCGCAGGAAAGAAGGGTTCCTGATTTGAGTGGGAGCAATGGCAAAAGAATGAAAGTTTAATGTTGATAAATTTAACGGCCAAAACTACCAATTATGGAAGATGCAAATGGAGGACTATAAGTATCAAAAGGATATATTCCTACCATTGGGAGGAAAAGAAAAATAGTCGATAACTATGAAGGACGAAGAATGAGAGTTTCTTGATAGAAAGATAGTAGGAACAATACGGATGTGCCTGACTTCGTTAGTGGCTTTCAATATCTCAAAATAAAGGGAAACAGATGGTTTGATGAGTGCATTGGGTAAGTTGTATGAAAAACCCCTGGCTTATAATAAGGTATTTATAATGAAGCAATTATTTAATACGAAGATGATAGAAGGTGGATCTGTTGCTGATCATTTAAATGAATTTAATACGATTACAAATTAGCTAAGTTTTGTAAAAGTGAACTTTGACGATGGGGTTAGGGCTCTTATAATCTTGTGCTCATTGCTAGAAAGATGGAATGGTTTGTTCATGTCTGTAAATAACTCTGTCTCTGGTTCAAATAGTTTTAAATTTGATGATGTTGTTGGTATTAATTCTTAGCAAGGAAATGAGAAGGAAAATCACATGTGAGACATCAGGTAATGCATTCACCATGGAGATCGGGGGAAGACAAATGGAGAGATGAAAGAGCCCAGGTAATCGCAGCAAGTCCAGGAAGGGAAGATCCAAGTCAAGACTGGGAAAGATAGAGTGTTGGAACTGTGGAAAAAATTATATCTGAAGAAAGACTGTAGATATCTAAAGAAGAAAGGAGATGGATAGCAGGAGACTACTCAGGAATAAAATGTAGCAGGTGATGTGTTACAATATGATTTGATTCTTGCATTAGATAATACTATTGATTATTGGGTAGTAGATTTAGGGGCTTCATGTCATACTACATCCCATAAGAAATTTCTCTATGATTATGTTCAAGGTGATTTTGGACATGTTTTATTGGGTGATGATGAGCAATGTAAAATTGTTGGAATGGGTAAGGTACGGATAAAGTTAAAGAATGAAGGTGAATGGCTGCTAAAATGTGTAAGGCATGTTCCTTATATGAAAATAAATCTGATCTCAATAGGGAAGTTGGGAGATGGTGGATGTCTATCTATGTTTGGATAAACCTGGTGGAATATCACTAAAGGATCGATGGTGATAGCAAAAGGAGACAGGATAGGTACGTTGCATTTATGTCCTCATAATACTGATTGTTCTATCCCTTTAGCTTCCACAGGAACATATACAACATTTTGGCATCATAGGCTTGGCCATATGAGTGAGAAGGGGATACATATTCTCCACTCAAGGAAGTTGCTTCCAGATCTAAAGCAGGTAAGTTTGGAATTCTGTGAGAACTCTGTTTATGGAAAACAAAAGAGAGTCTGATTTCTCATGGTTGGGAAACAAAAGAAAAGTGAAAATTTAGAGCTTATGCATATAGATGTATGGGGACTAACTCAGGTATAATCTCTTGGTGGCTCTTATTATTATGTTACTTTTATTGATGACGCAACTAGAAAAACTTGCATTTATTGCGTTAGATAGAAATATGATGTGTTTAATACTTTTAATAAATGGAAATCTTTTGTTGAGAATGAGACAGGAAAAAGGTTTAAGTGTCTCAGATATGATAATGGAGGTGAATACTATGGCAAGGAGTTTGATATTTACTTTTTATACCATGGGATTCATAGAGAGAATACATTCTGAGGAACACCACAGAAAAATGGTGTGTCAGAAAGGATGAACAGAATAATCATGGAGCATGCAAGGTGTATGAGATTGCATGCAAGGTTTCCCTTATAGTTTTGGGAAGATGTTGTAGATACTGTTGTTTACTTAATAAACAGAGGGCATTCAAGTGCTTTGGATGGTGGTATTCCAGAGGAGGCATGGATAGGTAAAAAGGTAAACTACTAATTTCTAAGAACTTTTGGTTGTGAAGCATTTTGTCCATATTGATAAGGAAAATAGAACAAATCTTGAGGCTAAATCCAAGAAGTGTACCTTTATTGGATATGGGGTTGATGATTTTTGTTATCGCTTATGGGGTTATGAAATTAACAAAATCCTTAGGAGTAGAGATGTGGTATTCAATGAAAAGGTCATGTATAAAGATCAGTTGTAGGGAAATAAACATGAAAATTAAAACACAGAGTACACAATGCTTGATGAAATCAAAGAAAATGAAGTTCCAAAGGTGCCAGAAAATCAAGAACAACAGCAAGTACCACAAACCCCTGCAAGTGTTAAAATATCTACTAGGTCAGGTAGACCCCCTGAACGATCTCCTTCAATGTACTATTTATTGATGATTGATTCTGGTGAACCAGAATGCTATGAAGAATAAATCATAGGTGGAAACTAAAAAGAAGTGGGAGCAAGGCATGAATGAGGAGATGGAGTCATTGGTAAGAAACCAGACTTGGGATTTGGTTCAGTTTCCTGCAGGTAAAAAACATTGCATAATAAATGGGTTTATAGGTTGAAGGAAGAAGATGGAGGACATAAGCAGTACAAGGCCAAACTTATTGTAAAGGGGCTTGCAAAGAAGAAAGATATAGACTTTGATGAAATATTTTATCCTGTTGTTAAAATGACTTCAATTAGAACTATTTTAAGTTTAGTGGCAGTAGAATATTTTCATCTTGAACAGTTAGATATAGAACAACCTTTCTCGATGGGGATTTGGAGGAAGAGATTTATATGTAGCAGCCATAGGGGTATGAGATCAAAGGGAAGGACAATTTAGTATGTAGGTTGAAGAAGAGCTTGTATGGCCTGAAGCAAACTCCAAGGAAATGGTATTTAAAATTTGACAAGTTTATGACAGAACAAGGCTATAGTAGATGTCATTCTGACCACTGTGTTTATTTCAAGAGGCTAGATAGCGGAATATATATTATCTTGTTGTTGTATGTGGACAACATGCTTGTTGTAGGGTCTAACAAGTATGATATAAATGTGCTCAAAAGGAAGTTATTTAATTCATTTGTGATGAAGGAATTGGGTGTTGCAAAGCAAATCCTTGGTATGAGAATAACAAGAGACATGAAAAATCGCAAATTGACATTGTCTCAGGGTAAGTACATACAAAAGGTGTTGGAGAGGTTCAGAATGCAGAATGCAAAACCAGTTAGTACACCTTTGGGAAACCATTTCAAACTAAGTAAGGAGATGTGTCCCAAGACATAAGAAGAGATATAATACATGTCCAAGGTTCCCTATTCATCAGCAGTTGACAGCTTAATGTATGCCATGGTGTGCATAAGACCATATATTGCACATGCAGTGGGAGTTTTGAGTAGCTATATGAACAATCCAGGCAAAGAACATTGGAAGGAGGTACATTGGATTCTCATGTATTTGAGAGGTACTACTACTCCTGCATTATGTTTTGGAGGTTCAGCCACTGTTCTACATGGATATGTTGATGCAAATATGGCAGGTGATAAAGAAAGAAGGAGAAGCACCATAGGCTGTCTTTACCATAGGTGGAACAACAATAAGTTGGATTTCAAAACTGCAAAAGGTTGTTGCACTTTAAACAATGGAAGTGGAGTATGTTGCTGCTACGAAGGCTAGTAAAGAGATGATTTGGTTACAAAGGTTCATTGAGGAATTAGGTAAGAAGCAAGAGAATAACAGTTTGTACAGTGACAACTAGAGTGCCATTAATATTATGAAGAACCCGACCTTCCATTCCAATACTAAACATGTACAGCTCAAGTACCATTTCATACGGTATGTTCTGGAAGATGAACTATTGAAGCTAGAAAAGGATACACACTAGCCAGAATCGTGCAGACATGTTGGCAACGGTAGTAACCTGTAACATACACAATACTTGAGACATTTTATGTTTGTGGAAAAAAAAATTATCTTAACTTTTATTGTAAAGTTTTATATTTGACCAAGTGTCAAGGATGACTGGAGATGAATAATATTATTATTTAATAAATTAAAATAGGAGACACTCACCCAAAGAGACTGTTGAAAGAGTCTTTACTGACCCACTAGGAGGAATGTAATCAGGGGTAGAAGGCAATGGACAAGTGGCAGCATCATGAACTTAGTAACTAGCTGTTGTTATGGGACAACTCCCTTGAATTGTGGTCAAGTTCCTTGGAATGTGGAACTAGAGCTTATGGCTCATTTATTGAAAACTGACCACCAAAAGACCTAGGCATCTTTTATAAGCCATCGAATTTGAGTAGAGGCTCACACTTTTTCTGACGAGAAAATTTACCTTGTGGTTCTGTTGTATGCGCACAAGAGATTCGATGAGGGGAAGTTATGTTTTGAGTTGTAGTGTAAGACTATCTTAGTTATGCTGAGTGCAGAGTTTCCTGTTGAGTACAGAGGTTTCTATATGTATGTAAGTCCCCATTGATTGCTGGAATACAACCCGAGTGCCTTGCTTCTACACAGAGTCTTCTTCCTAGTGGTTCAGTATCAGGTTGTACTTGTCTTATTTTATTTAATTTCTGAAATACTGAATTATGTTGAAACTGTTTGTTTATTTAGAGACTATTTTAAATGTCTGAATTCTATTCTGAATATTATCTCTATAAATCAAATGAATGATCATATTATGAATAATGAATGTGTAGAATGAATATAAATGTCTCCCCGTATTTTTCCTTTCACCCAAGGGTGATGTACTCTAGTACAGGGAGAAAGTTAAATAACGTAGATTAGATATGATCTCTAGATAGAAATGAAAAGTATGTGTTTGTATGTTTATATCTACAAGTCATTACTATAGCTATATAAATAGTTCCTTAAAGCCATATAGGTTTATTCTCTAAGTAATAGAATTCATAGAATAAATAGTATAGATCAGGAAAATATTCTATATGATTAGCCTATGTTTAGTTTATATCTATATAAGTAGTATAAACTTTCACAAACTGAAAATAGAGTTCATACTCATCCGAAAACAAATTACTTTATAAAAAGAAATCAATCATTAACCCTAGATAGCTGAACTGTCAATTATGTAAACCTTATGCAATTATACAGTGTTACTACCTGTACATCAAATAGGGAATTATTCACAAAATGAATGAATTATACATGTCTCATTTATCTTTGTAAGTAAAACAGATAGAATATAATCTTGCTTCTTAAACCAAGTGTAAATCAATTACAATAATGCCAATAATTATTTTACAGCTTCAAACAAACTTGTAAATTCGACAGGACTTAAATATAAAACCTTAATATAGTAATCATTGTTGTAGAAAACTTAGTCTATATACTATACAAAATATGCCAATAACATGACAAATTATTATAATCTAAGCATCAAAAAGCTTATACTTATAAACCAATAATGAATAGATACTAACGGTTTCTCAGTACCAATACAAATACTTTTAAGTCAATCAAAATCAAATCACTGTAATAATACTATTGTAAAAACTATTTAAATATAGTATAGGACTAAAACTTTATGCTTTCACTTTTGTTGTAACAAGGGTTAAAACCCTAACTTTTATCTTCCAAACCAATAGAGTAATATTTAGCCTTCCAGAACTTCAACGAGTAAAATGTTTACAATGCTATCATTGACATTTAGTTTGGGACCTATAAAGGTCATATGTTCAAGCTACGCCCAAGTGGGCTTTAGAAACACATAAAAAATGCTAATAGAAAGCAATAGATTTCAGGGTCGATACCTGTATAGGATCTTTGAAGTTAAATAAAAATCCCAATTCATTTACATTATTAAACTTTTAAAAACTACTAATCCACTACTTAAATATTTACACAACGTGCAGACAAGAACCGAGGGTTTGAGTCTCCAATTGGGGAACTCACCCTTATAACAAAACGTAATAATTAAAAATACCAAACATAAACGCACAATAGCGTTAGGCTCAAGCCTGCGTACTCAAAACAAAACAATGAACAATGAATCCACATTTTCAAGTTGTATTAAATACATTTCATAATTATCAAAAATAAGGGTGGGGTTTAAACCCGTTATAACATTCATTGCTGAGCCAGTACTCTTTAAAAACCTTTTTAAACTTAAAAAAAAAACTGACAGAGCCGAGAGCAAGACTCTCAATGGAGAGCATCTAAGAAATGAAGTGAATCATTGTATTATGTATAAAATAAACTTTACATCGTAGCCTAGCTGCTTCAAGAAACCAGAATGGTAGTATAGTACAACATAAACCTTTACAATAACTTGTCACATAGAACCCCATCTCAGGAATGCCCAGGCAAAAACCTCCCTACTACAACAACGCTGCTTAAATTGATGTATCCTTTTTAAAAACCAAGTATACACTGAAGAACAATGAGATAGAACTTTAAAACCCTGAAAACGTTTGACAAAGACATCCTGGATTGAGAACAAGACTTACTCGGACTCACAGTCCACAAGAACTGAGCTTTTTCTCTCTTGAGCCATCTCAAAGGGCATAAAACTGACTCCTGTCAACAAAACCATACCAGAGATTAAAAAGATGAACACTTAAATTGTTAAAAACTAGAAGCTAGAATGTAAATATTTAACGAACGAATTCCTGGAGGAGAATGTTACCTGCAAGGGTCGAACTCAAGTTGACGAACTCCTTGCACACAATAGGTACCATAAAGATCCACGATAGGGAAACCCTCACGATTGCAACCAACTTGGGGAGTGGTGCCCCATAACCATGGCAGCCGAAAGATGGAGAAGCTCAGCTCCCCAACACTACAGACTCAACAAAACTGCCAAATGACCAAACCCTTAAGCGTAGCTGTAGGGTTTTGTTTAATCGAGACATTCATTAATGACAATCACGTGAAGGCTTTAAAGTCCAAAGCCCCTGTCACCCACCATCAAATACAAACCCTTCGCCTATAGTTTTGATTTCAAAATATATGTGGTATTAATAGTATGACCTTGAATTGAAATACGATCCACACTATTTGCATACCTTATAGTTTAAACTTCCACACTCATCACTTTTTTAGTCAACTTGTCAATATTTCGAACCATCACTAAATACATAGCTTATGGTTGATACATTTAAGTCCAATCAACTTTAGCCATAGTTTGATCACGTTATTATATAAGTCTAGGAACCCGAGAGCATGGAATAGGCTAAAGCACAATCAACACTAGCATTACTCACTTAAAAATTGTAATGATTCTTGATACATATCCTTTGCCCCAAAAGGATAACTTTAAAATAAGAAAATTATCTAACTCTTGCCAAAGTAAACCTATAACCTAGAACAAGATAGAAGGACTTCATGCTTTAGCAATAAGCTAAGTAAGTCTCGAAGCTTTTAACATGTATGTACGTGCCAACATTTTAAGGTCATGTACACCCTATCGTACTAGAACCAACATTGTAAAATGACAAAACAAATATCAACAACTTACGACAGAAATATTATCATTATAAATAACAACTACAAAATCAAAGGATCGAAACAAGGTTACATTAGAAGGTAAGGTGGTCTCAACCACTTAAATATTAAAAGACGACACTATATAAATGTAGATACAACATTACAAATACATATTCGCTATGCACATATTATATTTCGCAGAAGGACGACTTAAAAAGTAAGTAATATGGTATTAAACAATAATTATAAATAGTGCTCATATAATAAGTTCACGACAATAGAAATAGGCAAATCAATTATGGAACTACAGACTTTAACTAAATGTGTTACAACACAAATTTTATGGACGAATGTCCACTTAACTGTTGCGACACTATTTACTAGACAATTTAAATAACCCACGGAATTTACGGAGACATTATACGTCCCTTTATTTTAAACAATTAACACAATTGCTGAACTTTATACTTCCACATAGCATTATTTGCATTTTAGACCGCTTAGAAATTTTTTAAATATTTACGAATTTTTGGGATGTTACATGCAGGGTATTTTTTAAGGATTATAAAAGTATACTTAAGTATAGTATTCTAGGCGATTAGTTTGTATTGAAAAAAACATATATATAGATTGGTAGGCGAATATTAAATATTAAAACTACAATTTACGCCCAAAACTAGTGAATTTTGGTGAATATTATGATTAAAAAACTTATTTGATGTAAATATAGGCGATATTAGAGACTAAAAATGACCAAATAGCGAATTTATTTTTCAAAAAAATGCCCTGAAAATAGCCAATTAGCAAAATTTCGCCCCTAAAAATTTTCCTGGTTACATGTGGTATCAGAGCGTGAGTTCAAACTCTAGGCCTAAAATTGGCTCAATGCGCGCAACAGAAAATAAAAACAGAAAACATAGTTACCAATTTTTGTTTTAATTTTGTTTCTATACCAAACAGTTTTTTATATTAAATTTCAGGTATGGAAGGACCAGAAGAATCTGCTGAAGACATATCTCATCATAGTGAATGTAATAATAATGAACGTGAGAATATTAACGAAGAAATCTATGTAGAATTGAATGATCTATCATCTGAACTTTTATATATGGTTAAAGATCTAAAAACTGAGATAAGAAATGTTAAAGAAGAAAACGAAAGGATTCTAAGAGCACAGGAAGAGCTGAACGAGATTTTACTTGAAAAATATCATAATGATGAAAAAGATAAAAGAACATAAGTAAAATCTGAGTCTGGAACTATATCCTATAAACACAGAGATAAGAAGATAAAATACTATAAAAGTGAAAGTGACTCTTCTTCAAAATTTGATGATAAAACTTATAGAAGAAAACATAATTCTGATCAAGACAGCAGTGATAGTGACTGTGGTCATAAGAAAGTAAAGCATAAGCCTTATAAACAAATTTAGGGGAATTTAAGAAGATAAAACCCCCAACATTTAATGGTGAAAATGAAAAGGGAGAGGCAGCCGAAGCATGGCTGTCCAGTATAAAGAATTATTTTTAGATTTATGATTATTCATCTTAGTTAAAAGCTAAGATGGCCATTTACAATATGACCGGGAAGGCAGATATTTAGTGGAAGGATATTAAGAGGGTTAAAAGCATTAAAGAAAAGACTATAACTTGGAGTATATTTAAGAAATATTTTAAGAAAAAGTTTTTGTCCGAACAGTATTACGAAGATAAGGCAAAGGAGTTTTATGAGTTAAAATTGGGTTCTATGAGTATGAAGGAGTTAAGTAGCAAATTTCTCAGTCTGTTAAGGTATGTACCTTAGTTAGTTGAAGAGAAACCTAAGGTACAAAGGTTTCTGAGTTGTCTACCTTTCCACATAAAAGACAGGTTTGAATATGACAACCCTTCAACTCTTGAAGAAGCCATGAGAAATGCTAACTTTTGTTTTGAACAAAACAGAAGAAGAGAAGGAATATCTGGCTGGAGGAATAACAAATCTAGTAACTTCGAGCATAAAAATAAAAGTTTTAATCCAAATTCTGGAAATAGTAAGAAAAATTTTAATAACAGAAATTTTTCAAGTAATAATTACAAAGGTAATGCACCACATAATTACACAGCTGCAAGAAGTATGTCTAATAACAATAATAATTATTAGTTTTTCATAAATTTCAATCTGATCTAGGATCTTAACTGAGAGAATAACATATGCAGCATATCTACATCATATCAATCATGGACACAATAATGCAAGCACACAAGAGACACAAAGTTTAACCGAGGAAAACCAAGAAGGTAAAAAAACCCGCAACTTCCTCAGAGATAGATAGAGCAATGATACAAACCAAGTACAAGAGATAGTCTTCTCCTAGCAGCAGCTTCTCCTCCTCCACAAGTGCGCCACTCTCCCATGACTGTATAAGTGAGAAAGTGAATGATCAAATAGAGTGCCTCCCGCACTCTATTTATACTTGACTTGACTTGCCTAGTAACCTTTACTAGGTCGGCCTTTACTTAACCACATAACATAATGCTGACAGGGCTGACCCCCAATAGGGTGGTCTAATAACCCTTTAACCCACATGACTTATACAAGGCCGATCCCATCAATGTGGTCTAATAACCCATCAAGTATAAGTTACGACACTTACAATATAAATGACGACACTTCCGTATAGAGGAATAATAACATCTCTATAGGAATACAAACACTTCCGTATAGAGGAATAATAACATCTCTATAGGAATACAAACACTTCCGTATAGAGGAATAATAACATCTCTATAGGAATACAATATGCATAGGTGAAATACATTCCGAAGTTACAATTAAATCAACAATAATCTTAAGAATAATGGCATGATAAATGAACAAAGACCACCTTTAAAATGTTATGACTGTAATGGACCGCATACTAGAGCAAACTTCCCACTCAAAAGAAATACATTCAGCAACATTCATACAATGCAGACAGAACCAACAGTTGGTGATTTAGCAAGGGAGATGCCCAGAATCAATGCAGCGCTGGAAAATCGACAAGCAAACCATCAAACTTCCATGGTCAAGATCGAAGGTATGATACAAAACAAACCTATCTCTATTCTAATTAATCCAGGTGCAAGTTTGAGTTACATATCACCTGATTTAGTAAAGAGTTGCAAGTTAAAAGTAGAAAATTTTGATAAATCATGGTTAGTTCAATTAGCAACAGGAACCAAAAGAAAGGTTGTAGAATTTGTTAAAAGTTGTGATTTGCTTATGAGTCAATTAAAGATGCAAGTTAAATTGAATATTTTATCTTTGGGGTCTTATGACGTATTAATAGGCATGGACTGGCTTGAAAAGCATAGAGTAGTGCTGAACTGTTTTGAAAAGTCTTTTACTTGTTTAAATAATGATGGAGAAACTGAAACAGTAAAGGGAATTCCTAGAAAAAATTTTGTTAAACAAATTTCTACTTTACAAGTTAAAAAGGCTATAAGGAAAGGGTGTAAAATGTTTTCTATAAATGTAATTAATGACAAACATTCATCTAAGGAAGATAAGTTAAAATTGGAAGACATACCTATTCTTAAGGACTTTTCGGATGTGTTCCTGGAAGAAATTCCAGGACTACCTTCGAAAAGGGAACTAAATTTCACCATTGAGTTAGTACCGGGTGTGGTACCGAACTCAAAGGCTCCTTATAGAATGAACATTTTGGAACTTAATCAACTAAAATCACAATTGAAGGAACTAATCGATAAAAAATACATAAGGTCAAGTGTGTCTCCTAGGGGAGCACCGGTTATCTTTGTTAAAAAGAAGGATGGTACCTTGCGATTATGCATAGACTGCCGTCAACTAAATAAAATGACTATTAAAAATAGATATCCTCTGCCCTGCATCGATGATCTATTTGATCATGTACATGGAGCATCAATATTTTCTAAAATACACTTGAGGTCAGGATACCATCAAGTCATGATAAAAGATGAAGACATTTTTAAAACTACTTTCAGGACCCGTTATGGTCATTACGAGTTCGTAGTTATGCCTTTTGGGCTAACTAATGCTCCAGCAGTCTTTATGTGTCTAATGAATAATGTTCTACATAAGTATCTAGATAAGTTTGTAATTGTGTTCATTGATGATATTTTAATTTATTCTAAGACTAAAGAAGAACACGATGAACACTTAAAAATAATTCTGCAAGTGTTAAGAGGACATCAACTTTATGCTAAGTTCAGTAAATATGACTTTTATAAAGATAAAATATAGTACTTAGGTCACATAATATCTAAAGAAGGGATAATTTTTTATCCAGATAAAATGAGAGCAATTAATGAATGGCCTGTCCCGAAAGACGTAACAGATGTACGTTCTTTTATGGGAATCACAGGCTACTATAGAAAATTTATTGAAGAATTCTCCAGAATTGCGAATCCCATAACCTCTTTGCAGAAGAAGGGAAAGAAATTCGTATGGGATCAAAAGTGTGAGGAGAGTTTTAAGAAATTAAAAGAATTATTAACAACATCACCTATATTAAAAATTGCAGATCTAAATAAGGACTTCGTTGTATGAACGGATGCATGCAACGATGGACTTGGTGGGGTATTAACCCAAGAAGGTCATGTAATAGCCTATGAGTCAAGGAAGTTAAAAATTCACGAAAAGAACTACGCAACCTATGATTTAGAGTTGGAAGCCATGATACATGGATTAAAAATGTGGCGCCATCACTTGATTGGTAGGAAGTTTTCACTAATGATAGATAATAAACGTTTAAAATATTTGTTGGATCAAAAAAATATGAATGCAAGGCAAGCTAGGTGGCTAGCTTTCCTTAGCGAATACGATTTTGAGATTCAACACATTAAGGGTAAAGAAAAAAAAGTTGTTGATGGCTTAATAAGAAATGCTAAATTAAATTTTGTGGCAGCAATCAACACTTATGAAACAGATCTAGAAAATCAGATCGAAGAAGGAATTAAACAAGATGAAAATTATCAGAAATTACATGATAAAATTTCTGAAAATATATCTGAAAATTTAATAACAGATTATAGAATTAATGAAAAAGGTTTAATGACTTATAAAAACTGACTTTATGTGCCTAATGTGTCAAAAATTAAATTGTTGATTTTGGATGAAATTCATAAAAGTCCTTATTCGGGACACCCTGGTTATCAGAAAATGATAACTATGCTGAGAAATGATTACTTTTGGCCAAACATGAAAAATGAAGTGGATGAATACATAGCTAGGTGCTTTGAATGTTAGCAAATTAAAGCTAATCATCAACACCCAGCTGACCTATTACAAGCATTGTCAATTCCGGAATGGAAGTGGGAAATTATAAGTATTGATTTTATAACTGGTTTTCCTAAGAATAAAAAATAGAATGACTCATTAATGGTAGTTGTGGATAAGCTCAGTAAAGTAGCTCATTATTCCTATTAAAACTACTTTTAAAGCTGCTAACATTGCTGATGTGTTTATGAAGCAAATCTTTTGTTTACATGGAATTCCTAAGGTAATAATTTCTGATCGTGATTTTAAGTTTACTGAAAATTTTTGGACAACATTGTTTAAAGGTTTAGATACTAAGTTAAATTTCAGTACATCTTTTCACCCTCAAATTGATGGACAAACTGAAAGGGTGAGTAGATTTTAGAAAACATGATAAGAATGTATGTAAAAGATCAGCCAACTAAATGGGAAGACTATTTACATTTAGTTGAGTTTGCTTACAATAATCACTATCAAGCTTCTGCTAGACTTAGTCCATTCAAGATTTTATATGGAGGGAAATGCAATACTCCTATTTCTTGGAGTAATACTGTTGAAAGATTGATGTTAGGACCAGATTTGTTAAAAGATATGGAGCTAACCGTGAAACAGGTACAAGGCAATTTAAAAATTGCACAAGACAGACAAAAAAGTTATACAGATCTGAAACGAACTGAAAAGGAATTTTAGGTAGGAGATCATGTTTTTGTTAAGGTAAAACCAAAGAAAAGTTATTTTAAGCTTGGGAGTTATGCTAAAATAGCACCCAGGTATTGTGGACCATTCGAAATTCTATCAAGAATTGGACTAGTTGCATATCAGTTGGCTTTACCATCTAATTTGAGAATACGTAACGTCTTCCATATTTCTGTTTTGAAAAAGTATGTGCATGATGTTACTCATGTGCTAAATTGGAATGATATACAGGTGGAACCCGAAGGAGATTTTCAGGTGGAACCGGACTGTATCCTTGACAGGAGGGAAATTATGCTCTGGAATCGTACCACATGGCAGGTAAAGGTGTAATGGAAACACCTTAGCCCGAATGAAGCTATCTGGGAATTGGAAAGTAATATGCGGGCAACATATCCAATTTTGTTCTAGGGAGGCTCTGATCAAGAATAAGCAACACCGAGGATGATGTTGAGCTTAAGTGGGGGTGTTTGTAACATACCCAATACTTGAGACATTTTATGTTTGTGGAAAAAAAACATTATCTTAACTTTTATTGTAAAGTTTTATATTTGACCAAGTGTCAAGGATGACTGTAAATGAATAATATTATTATTTAATAAATTATAATAGGAGACACTCACCCAAAGAAACTATTGAAAGAGTGTTTACTAACCCACTAGAAGGAATGGAATCTTGGATAGAAGGCAATGGACAAGTGGCAGCATCATGAACTCAGTAACTAGCTGTTGTTATGGGACAACTCTCTTGAATTGTGGCCAAGTTCCCTGGAATGTGGAACTAGAGCTTATGGCTCATTTATTGAAAACTGACCACCAAAAGACCTAGGAATCTTTTATACGCCATCGAATTTGAGCACAGGCTCACACTTTTTCTGACAAAAAAATTTACCTTGTGGTTCTGCTGTATGCACACAAGAGATTTGATGAGGGGAAGCTATGTTTTGAGTTGTAGTGTAAGACTGTCTTAGTTCTGCTGAGTGTATAGGTTTCTATATGTATGCAAGTCCCCATTGATTGCTGGAATACAACCTGAGTGCCTTGCTTCTACATAGTCTTCTTCCTAGTGGTTCAGTAAACAGGCTCGGGGATCCAAGGGAGCAAGTGATTTGGTTGCTTCTTCTAGAGAAGGTTGGGAGGAACATGTCTCTTTGGGTGTTTGTCCACCCTATCAAGTTATCAGGTTCTACTTGTCTTATTTTATTTAATTTCTGAAATATTGAATTATGTTGAAACTATTTGCTTATTTATAGACTGTTTTAAATGTCTAAATTCTATTCTGAATATTATCTCTATAAATCAAATGAATGATCAGATTATGAATAATGAATGTGTAGAATGAATATAAATGTCTCCCCGTATTTTTCCTTTCACCCAAGGGTGATGTACTCTAGTACAGGGAGAAAGTTAAATAACGTAGATTAGATATGATCTCTGGATACAAATGAAAAGTATTTGTTTGTATGTTTATATCTGCAAGTCATTATATAGCTATATAAATAGTTCCTTAAATCCATCTAGGTTTATTCTCTAAGTAATATAATTCATAGAATAAATAGTATAGATCAGGAAAATATTCTATATGATTAGCCTATGTTTAGTTTATATCTATATAAGTAGTATAAACTTTCACGAACTGAAAATAGAGTTCATACTCAACCAAAAAAAAATTACTTTATAAACAGAAATCAATCATTTACCCTAGATAGCTGAACTGACAATTCTGTAAACCTTATGCAATTATATAGTGTTACTACCTGTACATCAAATAGGGCATTATTCACAAAATGAATGAATTATACATGTCTCATTTTATCTTGGTAAGTAAAACAGATAGCATATAATCTTGCTTCTTAAACCAAGTGTAAAGCAATTACAATAATGCCAATAATTATTTTACAGCTTCAAACAAACCTGTAAATTCGACAGGACTTAAATATAAAGCCTTAATATAGTAATCATTGTTGTAGATAACTTAATCTAGATACTATACAGAATATGCCAATAACATGACAAATTATTATAATCTAAGCATCGAAAAGCTTATACTTATAAACCAATAATGAATAGATACTAACGGTTTCTCAGTACCAATACAAAAACTTTTAACTCAATCAGAATCGAATCCCTGTAATAATACTACTGTAAAAACTATTTAAATATAATATAGGACAAAAACTTTATGCTTTCGCTTTTGTTGTAACAAGGGTTAAAACCCTAACTTTTATCTTCCAAACCAATAGAGTAATATTTAACCTTCCAGAACTTCAATGAGTAAAATGTTTACAACGTTGTCATTAACATTTAGGTCGGGACCTATAGAGGTCATAGGTTCGAGCCATGCCCAAGTGGGCTTTAGAAGCACATAAAAAATTCTAACAAAAAGCAATAGCTTTCAGGGTCGATACTTGTACAGGCTCTTTGAAGTTAAATAAAAATCCCAATTCGTTTAAAGTATTAAACTTTTAAAAACTACCAAACCCCTACTTAAATCTTTACACAACGTGAAGACGAGAACCGAGGGTTCGAGTCTCCAATTGGGGAACTCACCCTTATAACAAAACGTAATAATTAAAAATACCAAACATAAACACACAACAGTGCTAGGCTCAATCTTGCATACTCAAAACAAAAACAATGAACAATGAATCCACATTTTCAAGCTGTATTAAATATATTTCGAAACATTTCACAATTATCAAAAATAAGGGTAGGGTTTAAACCTATTATAACATTCATTACTGAGCCAGTATTCTTTAAAACCCTTTTTAAACTTAAAACAAAACTGACAGAACTGAGAGCAAGACTCTCAATGCAAAGCATCTAAGAAACGAAGTGAATCATTGTATTATGTATAAAAGAAAATTTACATCACAGCCCAGCTGCTTCAAGAAACCAAAATGGTAGTATAGTATAACATAGACCTTTATAATAACTTGGCAGGTGGAACTCCATCTCAGGAATGCCGAGGCAAAAAACTCCCTACTGCAGCAACGCTACTTAAATTGGCATATCCTTTTTAAAAACCAAGTCTACACTGAAGAAGAACGAGATAGAACTTTAAAACCCTGAAAACGTTTGACATAGACATCCTGGATTGAGCCTAAGACTTACCCGGACTCACAGTCCATAGGAACCGAGCGTTTTCTCTCTTGAGCCATCTCAAAGGCCATAAAAATAACTCCTGTCAACAAACCATACCAAAGATTAAAAAGATGAACACTTAAATTGTTAAAAACTAGAAGCTAGATTGTAAATCTTTAAAGAACGAGTTATTGGAGGAGAATGTTACCTGCAAGGGTCGAACTCGGGTTGACAAACTCCTTGCACATGATACGTACCATAAATATCGACAATAGGGAAACCCTCACGGTTTCAACCAAATCGGGGAGCGGAGCCCCATAACCATGCCGGCCGAAAGATGGAGAAACTCAGCTCGCCAACACTACAGACTCAACAAAACTGTCAAATGACCAAACCCTTAAGCGTAGCTGTAGGGTTTTGTTTAATCGAGATTCATTAATGACAATCACATGAAGGATTTAAAGTCCAAATCCCCTGTCACCCACCATCAAATACAAACCCTTCGCCTATAGTTTTGATTTCAAAATATATGTGGTATTAATAGTATGACCTTGAGTTGAAATACGATCCACACTATTCGCATACCATATAGTTTAAACTTCCACACTCATCACTTTTTTAGTCAACTTGTCAATCTTTCGAACCATCACTAAATACATAGCTTATGGTTGATACGTTTAATTCCAATCAACTTTAGCTATAGTTTGATCACGTTATTATATTAGTCTAGGAACTCGAGAGCATGGAATAGGCTAAAGCGCAATCAACACTAGCATTACTCACTTAAAAATTGTAATGATTCTTGATACATATCCTTTGCCCCAAAAGGATAACTTTAAAATAAGCAAACTATCTAACTCTTGCCAAAGTAAACCTGTAACCTGGAACAAGATAGAAGGATTTCATGCTTTAGCAATAAGCTAAGTAAGTCTTGAATCTTTTCACAAGTATGCACGTGCCAACGTTTTAAGGTAATGCACACCCTATCGTACTAGAACCAGCATTGTAAAATGACAAAACAAATATCAACAACTTACAACAGAAATATTATCATTATAAATAACAACTACAAAATCAAAGGATCGAAACAAGGTTACATTGGAAGGTAAGGTGGTCGCAACCACTTAAATATTAAAAGATGACACTATATAAATGTAGATACAACATTACAAATACATATGCCCTATGCACATATTAGATTTTGCAGAAGGATGACTTAAAAAGTAAGTAATATGATATTAAACAATAATTATAAATAGTGCTCATATAATAAGTTCATGACAATAGAAATAGGCAGATCAATTATAGAACTACAGACTTTAACTGAATGTGTTTCAACACAAATTTTATGGACGAATGTCTACTTAAATGTTGCGACACTATTTATAAGACAATTTAAATAACCCACAGAATTTACAAAGACTTTATAAGACCTTTAATTTAATTAGTTAACACAATTGTTGAACTTTATACTTTCGCATAGCATTATTTTCATTTTAGACTGCTTAGAAAATTTTTAAATTTTCACGAATTTTTGGGATGTTACATAACCAGAGAGAAACTAAGTTCCTGCTCAGTTTCAGTTGGCCTTTAAGCATGAAGGTGAAGATGAGAAATTTTCCAGGTCCAAGGATTAGAGCATAGTTCACCAAGTATAGTAGCGGTGGAGTTGTTGTGATCATTCTCCAAGTGGGAGATTGTTGGTTATGGAGCCTGATCTTCCTAATTCAAAGATGTTGTTGTTTCAGTTGTGTTTGTAACCCAGTTTATATGATGTGCAGGTGAATTGTACACCCATCTCAGCGAGGGGGTATTGCCCCCCCACAGGGGTACGGGGGGGACCATACCATGGTTGGGGGTTTGGGGACTAGCAGGCCCCCAACAAGGGGTTTGGGGGCAATGCCCCCAAGAAAGGGGGTTCAGGGGAAAAACCCCCGAAAGAAATTTTTTGGGCTTTTTGCTGGCCAACATTTTACGAGCCCATGGTATTGGGCAGCCGGTAGTATTTTCCCATGGTAATTCCCCTTTAAAGGAAGACATTGTAATACAACTGTGTAATGTATTGTAGCATTGTAAATATCTATCTGATTGTGTAAGAGAGACTAAGAGAGATTGAAGGGCAAGTTGTAGCAGATGTGCTGCAGGTTGTATCCCTTCACTTTTTTTGGATGGTATAATAATAAAATGAATGACAATTTCTCCGTGGATGTAGCCCAGATTGGGTGAACCGCATATATTGGTGTCTGTCTTGTATTGTGTTTATGTAATTTATATTTGTATGTTGTTTATTTTTGTTGCTCTGCGATCCTGTTTTTCTAATAGGAAAAAAAGGTTGCTACTAGTAGCAACACTTTTTGAAATGAAGGTAAAAACAACTACTAAATGAGACCTAAAAAAAACGAGAAACTGTGCAGGTTTTCATTTTATAGTATATTTTTTTTAAAACATAGCTACCATTAGTCAAACTTTCTCAATCATAGTCTTCCACAGTGAACCATAGTCAACCAATGTAAAAACTGGTCTTAACCGTTATCTACCATTCTCAACCATGTTAAACATGGGAAACCAATATCAACCATATTATTACCAACGTCAGCCATAGTTAACCAAATTAAATCATGGCCAACCAAATTTCTCATAGTGAACCATAGTTAACCTAAGTCAACCATAGTCAAAGATGAGATGTGGTCAACCAATATGGTTAACGAAAATCACCATAGTTAACTATGCTACCCTAAATTGAACCATGCCTAAACAATGGTCAAACCATCATATAATATGGTCAATATATGTCAACCATCATTTGACACCCATCGTTGACCATGGTCAATGATGGATTAAATCCAAACATGGTTTAAAGTCAACCTTGCCCAAACAATGGTCAACCATATTTTAACTATGGTTACCCTAAGTCAACTTTGATTAACCAATATCAACATAGTCAACCATGGTTAAAAAATGTCACCCATGGTAAGTGATGAGATGTGGTCAACCATGGTTAAACATAATCAATTAGAGTTAACTAAAGTAAACCATGATGCAATCATAGTCAATCAAATTCAACCATGGTCTACCATGTTTCATAGTTGTAATCAACCATGATGCACTAAAGTCAACCATAATTAACTATAGCGAAGCACCATGAACTAAGACAACCATGCCCAAACAATGGTCAACCATGATTTAATATGGTCAAACATAGTGTAAAGTCAATAATGTAGAAACAATGGTCAACCAATGTTTAAATTCACCCATAGTATACCATGATGCAACAATAGCCAATCATAATTAACCATGATGCCCTAACATCAAGAATGTGAAAACATTGGTCAGCATGGTTTAATATAGTCAAACTTAGTAAGTCATCATTTGAAATCCTTCATCAACCATTGTTGAAATTGGTATAGCCATTGTAAAAAAATATAAACAATGCACTAACAATGGTTGGCCATGTTCTCCTGGTTATGTCAACCATGGTTAGCCAAAGTCAAACATGGTCGATGATGAGATGTGGTCAACCATGGTTAACTAAAGTCAATCATAGTTATCCATGATGCAACCATCGTCAACCATGGTTAATCAAAGTCAACTATAGTTATCAACCATGCTTTAATATGGTAAAACTTAGTCAACCATCATTGGACACTGTTCAATGACCATGGTCAATGATGGTCTACCCATGGTCAAACACTGTAACCCATGGTCTAATAATGGTTGGCCATGGTTCTCCTAGTTATGTCAATGATGGTCTAACATGTTCTTATATAATTAACCAAAGTCAACCATTGTTTACTGAAATCAACCCTGGCTTACCTACATTAACCATAGTCAACCATGGTTAACCAAAGTCAACCATGGTCAACAATGAGGCGCCATCAACCATGGTTAGACATAGTAAAGTCACCCATAGTTAACTATTTTTTTTCAATGGTGGTTCACCGAAGGGCTACATCGACTAGGAAATATGTTAACACTTGTTATTCCAGAGAATCAAGATATGGCCATAATTATATAATCCATCCATTCATTACATAGGGGCTCAACAAGAGCATCATGTCACTTAAAACAAATGAACATGGGTGTGGAGGGTAACAATCATTCCTTCAAACCACCCAAGCTACATCCAATCGACACCCATAATTAACTATGATGCAACCAGCATCAACCATGATGCACTAAAGTCAACCTAGACAACCATGATGTGCTAAAGTCATCCATGCCTAAATAATGGTCAACCATGGTTTCATATGTTCAAACTTATCCAACCATCATTTGATAGCCTTCATCTACCATAGTCAACGATGGTGTAACCATGGTCAAACATTGTAACCCATGGTACTCTAACAATGATTGGCCATGGTTCTCCTTGTTATGTCAATGATGCTCTAACATGGTCTTCCATAACTAACAAAAGTCAACCATTGTTCATTAAAGTCAACCTTGGTTTACAAACATTAACCATAGTCCACCATGGTTAACCAAAGTCAAACATGATGAACGATTAGATATCATCAACCATAATTAGAGATAGTAAAAATATTAATATTAATATTATTTTTTCATTTTGTAATAAAAACTATAAATATTCTTAATTTCTATATTTTTTTTAATTTATTTGAATATTAATTTGTTTTATTTTTAATTTTCTCTATTTATTATTATTAATATAATATTTTTTCCTTATAAATATTTTATTTATAATAATTATTATACATATTCTTTATATTTCTTCTTATTATTATCATATATCTAAATCTATTAAATATTGATATTTTATGTGTTTATTTATTATTTCCCCCTCCTCGTTATTATTATTATAAATAAATTTTTTATTTATATTTTTTATAATAAATTATTAATTTTTTTTATAATAACGAAGATCATAATTTAGGGTGGTTGGGAGGAATGATTATTACTCTCCCCACACAAGTTCTTTAGAATATATTGATTCTTCGAAATAACATATGTCGGAATAGTGTGTTGACATTTCTCTTGATAGATATAACCCTTAACAATTGTAAACCACCCATTAAAAAAATAAAAAATCTATAACCAAATCCTTATTTTTCTTCTTCTTCTGTGATATCTCATTCTCGTTATTAGGTTCGGTAAGTAAGCTTGGAAAGGCATGACCATGGGATAGGGTTTGTAATCAAAGAATTTTATATTTTAGCGAGTGCGTTACACATTTTCTTTTGTGATGTTAAAACATATTTTTATTATTAGGTTCTTTTTACGATAATTATTATTTATATATACCAACATAGATCCATCTTAAACACGGATCTATCAAGCACCAAGGGGGATCCATTTTCTTGAGATGCAATTATTTTAAAAAAATTTAAACTCAAGAAATTTGATCCCTCTCTTGCTTGATAGATCCAGGTTTAAGTTTTTTTTTTTTAACTAGGGGAATCTCGTAGTTCGATGACATGGGGTCCAGGGATCCCCTAGGTTCATCCAAAGGGCCAGAACCATGGCACACGGGTAAGTTTGGGGGGATTCGATCATGTGACCTTCCATTTACAACCGATTACAACTTCTCATCTTTACCACTTGAGCTCCCCCCACGAGCAGGTTTAAGTTTTAAATTTTTAATTTATAGGCCCACATGGATGTTTTAAATTACTTTTCATAATTTTTTTTATTTTATGAGCCAACCTGAATTTTTTTAATTACTTTTTATTTTTGTTAATGTAGTGTTACGTTACGTTACGTGACAACATCTGCCCCATATTCCGTTGTATAACACCTAGCTCCTCTCGGTGCAATGATTATATGTTAAATTTCCTATGCGAGATAATTCTAAATAAAAGAGTTTTGTTCTATGTTTTTCTTGATCTTGGTTTTCATTAATCAATTATGAATTAAGGCGATTTTGCCCTTTCTTGTGAGCATTTTTTTCAAACATTTCTAAAATCTAAAACAATATTGTTTAAATTGATACAATCTAGACGTTATGGGGTATTTAAAAGAGTTGAATCTATTTATATATTAAAAACATGATTCAGTTCGATGGCTTTAGCAAGGTTGGATTTCCAGACGAGAATTCGACCTCGCTAATCCCTAAAACGACCACATGCAACCTATCTCAGCTTATATGGGATAGTTCGCATCCAAGCAATCCCAACCAAGTGAACAAGAACCGAGTAGGCCATCCAGTTTAGCCCATCCAAGTGAGCTAGGGACTATAACTAGGGGAAGTGGGGGTGAGCAGAGTCCAAACAAATCATCTTAAGATGATCAAACAAATCACTAACCAATTTTTAAACTTCTCTAAAATTAATCATAACAAATAATTATCTTAATTTTATTCATTTTTCCTTTTCATTTTTCTCGGTCACCCCTACCTTCGTTATCTAGCGTGTCTTCCAAATTAGATTCTTCTAATACTATGTTGGCTTACAATACTCTCTTTTGCTACTTTAGCTCGAGGTATCCTAAGCTATCAATGGTTGAAGTCGCATTAGGTTAGTCCGGTATTTCATCATTGATCTGATTGGAAAGATTCCATAGTGCTAGAGTGACCTAATCCTGACCCCAGAATAGAAACGAGCGTGTCGTATCTGCGAGAATATTCAACCTCTTCTTACAAAAAGAGGAACAATTGGAGGAATGCTATGACTCGTTTACGTCACCTATGACATATCTCTCGTGGGGAGAGATGGGTTGTCAAAGTCTGCGAGCCGCGCTGCCTAAACTTTTAATACTGCATTAATGATTAAAGCTACTTCAATATAATGAATAACGGTACGCCAATAAAAAGCTTTTAACCTAATTCAGGTTGGAACCTGTTGTACTACACGCAATATTGACATCGTAGATTCTTAAACACAAACAAATGAAAAGCTAGGACTGTATGAAAATATTATGACCTCATCTTAAACATAAAAAAACGAAAAACTAGGACTGTATGAAAATATCATGACCTAAATATACTATTAAATGAAAAAAAAAAATAATGACCGTGTTAAAGTCTAAATCCGGAAAATTGAAATACTATTGGCATGACACATAACAGTGAAGGCTAAACTCGTGGTCAACCATTCCCTCTTATAATGAAATGGGAATCACATAACATGTGTAGCGTGGGCTTTTATAATACTCTCTTCCTAATCATATATCCAATTTAAGAGAATTTTGAATTTGTTTTATGAACAATTGCAGGTAGATGAGCTCAAGGTATCTTGATGATGGCCAAAATCATTATCATTACATTTATAGATGTTTACATTTTAGAATTTGGCAAACTATTATTTATATTTTTTTTAAATTGAAGGAAGATGGAACAAGTGTATTGTATACAGTAGTCGCTCAAAATTATAAAAAAAAAATTTAAAATAATTAGTAGCTGCTGGCTAGTGGTTAGTGACAGACAATCCATTTAACTAAAGAAGGTAGCAAGTAGCTCACGCATAGACAACAAGTGATTACAACTAAGCATGGAGAACAAGTAATAGAGAAGATAAATTGGTCATGGCACTGAACTTGTGACCTATTAGTGTTTACCAACCACAAATTAAATAGCTGTACTAGTATAATACAACTTTCAAGAGGCATCAAGATTTACTTACCGAGATGTTTCTGATTTGCACCAACATGGCTTTTCTAAGTCAGTTACTTGTGGTAAAGGATAATATCATGAGACTAAGTTAGGAATTGCACAGAAAGTATGTTTGAAGAGTAATATATTAATGCAATGTCAACCTGCTGACAATGCTGCGTCTGGTGGAGAAGCCAGCTGAAAATATCACGCAAAACAGATTGTTCATCACCAACCCCCCGAATGTACCGTCCATTCCACTGAAAGAGATGTGGTGTACGAGTAGAGTGCATATAATTTCTTAGTGAAGAAATTAATAATTCTCCATGTCGCTGCAACGTTATATAAATTAGCAATCACCTTTTGGTTTTCGTTGCAGTGGCCGAGTAGGTATATCAACCAATCCTTCTACCTAATGGCTTTCATTTGTTTTACTCGATTTCGTGTTATAGTGGCAGAGAGAACAGTAATGTTAAAGTATTATTGTGACAACAAATTCGAGCTTTCGTGGAGTGAAAGAAGAAGTAATTGACTGGTGTCGTGTTGTCTAGTCATTATGCTAAGCTGATATATCATCTACGAAAAAAGAATAAATGTTTACCAACCATTACAGATATTATACTGCATAGTTTGTTGAAGGTTGAGAGAAATATGGGGTCAAATAACTGTCATCATGCACTTTATGTTTTATGTTTAAGATATTGTAAGATTATACGTATTAAGTCGTAAATAAAAGTAGTTTTTAATTGAAGGAGCTTTGAATACTAACACAATCACTTAATTTATAGTCAATTATATAAATGTAAACATAAGAGTAAATAGAAAAGCTCTGAATAAAACATATAGAGATAGTAATGGATTGCCACCCGCAGATACCATTGCCACTATGAATTCAATCAATCTAAGTATGGGGTGCATATCAAGTTATATCTTGTCAAATGTTCAACATGTAATCATATTAATTATTTACATTAATTCGAATCTTAAAACAAGTTGTAAATTGGTAGCTTTTGAGGTTAGTTGAGTTGTGGTTAAGCCATTCATTGCTCATCACGACAAATATTAATAAATTCCAATAATAAAACAGAAGAATTTGAAAACTAAATAAAAAAACATTTAGAAGTTACACACTAACAGTTATAAACAAATTCAAATAGGCTTTGGGTTAAATGATAATGCAAACATACATTTTGTTTTCAAATTAATTATAAATTTGATATTCCAATTTTATGTATTTGCGTTAAAAGACATTTTGAGTAAAACCATCCATACGATCCATGTTATCAAAGTGCAAATTTAACAATTAATCCTTTAAAAATGGCAAATGAGAATTATTTATTTAAAATTTACAAATTCATATATAAATTTATGTATGATTTAAAACATTTTGATAATTAAAATAGTTAGAATTGAAAAACTTAAATATATTAATATAAAATTTGGATAAATATAAATTATATATTTTAAAAAATTGTTTAATTATTTATATTTTATGAAGAAATAAAATATATTAATATAAAATTTTGGTAAATATAAATTATATATTTCAAAAATGATTTAATTATTTATATTTTCTTTTTCTTACATAATATATGGATTATTTTTTCAATATCTTAAAATAATTTCATAAATTAAGGATGTCTTTTCTATTACTTTTATTGTGTTCTAAGAGAACATTATTAACTTATGTTCATCATTTCATTAATACTTAGTCATCCTTTGATTATAATATTTAATTATCATATTAAAACAAAATCAACTATAAAATTGATATAAAAACTATATTATTTTATTAAAAAACTGGATGCATTTTAAAGCATGGTTTAAGAAATTGTTAAAATAGTTAAAAGTGTGTTTCCTAATGTAAGTGTAAGTATCAATGAGATACACGATAACCTAATTTATCTATCTTTATTAGTCCTGGGCAGGCAGTCTTGGGACTATAGAAATCGATTTTGCTTATTTCTATTAACCTGGAACGGATTACATAGTATTTTAACCTAAGCTTTATGAGTGTGATTCCCTTCCATCTAATCAACAATTTCGGAGCCTTATTTGGCCTTTAATCGAGGTACATGATACTTTTCATCTTCTGTCTTCATGCATGTGTGTGATGTCATCCTCCAAACCTCAAGCCCTACGTTTGTCATAGCCTTTGCGTGGCAAGATGCATGCAAGCTACAATAGCATCGACGTTGAGCATCGAAGCTGGCAATTGAAGAAGTCGATGATCTCTGAGAGACAACCAACGAGGGAATTCCTGCATGCCATCTTCATCAATGAAACCATAATGTTCATATAATTCTTCATCCAGAAGACCACTCATCTGATCTACCAAGATTCGTCTATGATTCTCTATAGGAGGTTCAGCTACTGTAAAATTGTTAGTCATTGGGTTATGAGACTTCATGCCAGGAATTAGGGAAACAATAATTTTTAATAGCATTTCTTCTGTTGTATCAAGACAACTTATAGTAACAACACAATTATCGTATGGATGTTCTCTTAATGGGAATTTCAAAACTGGTATGATTATTATGTCTGGATGAATTTGAGTTGTCAAATGCCAAGCACTAAATATCCTCTAGGATGTTTGGTTATCCATATTTATCCCCATGTATATGATGGCCCTTCTAGGTGCTAAAGGGAAATGCTTGGCTTATCGTCTTGGTTATGTATGCCACTTGGAAGGCCAATTTTATTTTTCTCATCCATGTATACAACTCAATGTCACCTTCGGAATCATACTGCAGGGTCTTCATTTCAAATTTATAAGAGAATTTGGGATTTCAATGGAAGCATAGTTGTTATGTTGATTTGAATATAATTCATGGTGCAACAGGAGATTAATGCCTGGTTAGCTGTGCTAGTTGAATCTTTTGAAACTCTACAATTTATATTAAGAAGGTGAAAATAATAGTAATGCATAGACTATCATGCTAAGTGTGTAGAAACATAATGAGCTGGATTTGGTCATACTTGTAAGTTATATAGAGAAATAATGAATAATTGCATTGGAAGTAATAAGTTTCCCATGTGGAAAGAATAAACTATTGGGTGAGTGCAAGCTAATGAGGGTCACTTTTGGTGCATTAGATGCAATAGAAAACTGGAAAATCAGGCATACCTCAACTTACTTGGATTTTTTGAGATACTTACACAAAATATCTTGCATTGAATAAAAAAGATGAAATGTAGGAAATTGAATCACGTTTCCGAATATATAAATTTTATGTATTGAAAACTTTCATAACTATGTCAAGTTTCATCTTTTCTAGCAGTCACATTTTTTTTGGCAAATGATAACGTATATGTCTTTATAGGTGCAGCCTTTGAGTGCCTAAATAATGGTTTCGGGATACAAAAATTAGTAGACATGTGGAGAACGAGTAGCACTAGTGCAGAACTATTTTTCCCAAATTAAATCGTATATATATATATATATATATATATATATATATATATATTATCTAAGTGCTCAAAACTCGAAAACTATACGTCAAATGTGGGTGCATCTTTTGAAGGTCTTAATGCAATGATTCTGAAATAGATTTTGTATAGCATGTAGAGGTCGGTGTCTAGTAGTGCAACATACATTTTCTTTTTTAAATGTTTGTGAAATGAAAAAGTTATGGAAGAAACACTAACAGTGCATTTTTTTAGTTAAGGAGTCATGATACAAGAAAGTTAAGATTTTTTTTTTAAATTACCTATTTGGAATATGCAGAAAAAACGCTATCTATGTCTAAAATTTCATCAAAAGTATTGTTCCTATCATATTGTAAAGAGTAATGAAAGACAGACATACTAAGAAAATGGAGGAAATGGCCAATTATCTACGATTTACCATATTCCATAGTATATGGTTGGTAACTCTGAACAAAACACGTTGGACTGTGGATGACACATGGGCGCGTGAGGAGGCATGTTTTAGGCATTAAGGAACACTCACACATTATCTTTAAATTTATTTTTTTATTCCCTCCTTTGGTGTCAAAGAAAACACTCTAGTGTTCTTGCTCTATGAAACGTGAGAGCGTTTATTATTTCCAAAATGCTCTAGTGTTATGGAGTTACAAAAGACTCTATTGTTTCTTGTTTACAAAATGCTCTAGTGTTATGGAGCACATAAACTATGTGCTAAGTAATGGATGGAATAAAGGGGGTGAGAGAGAGAGAGCGGATACGAGAGGGGGGGGGAACTATATGCTAAGTAATGGATGGAGGTAAGGGGGAAACTATATGCTAAGTAATGGATGGAGGTAAGGGGGGTGAGAGAGAGAGGGGATACAAGAGGGGGCTGAAAGGGACATAAATTGATGGATGGGGAGAGATGAATGAGGAAGGAGGAAATTAAAGGCCTAAACCCATAATCCCTAAGGACCAAACCCCCTAAAGCACTAAACCCCTAAGTCATTAGATCCTAAGCACCTAATCCCTTAACACACAATCCCCTTCCACTTTAACCCCTTGACACTTAACCCTAACCTCTTCTACCTTACCCCATGAACAGTTGATCCCTAAATCCCTTATCATATAAAGGCCCTAATCCCTAAAGCCTTAGTCCCTTAGTTAACCCCTTATCTCCCATCCCCTTAACACTATAACACCTAAGACATTAATTCCTAACCTATTAAAACCTAACTCCCTAACACCATATCCCTAAGTCCCTTTACTCCTAAACCCCTTAAGTCCTTTAATTGTTTACATCTAATACTTTAACCATTACCCTCTAAGCTCTAGTTTGCACCGTAGAGGTAAAATAATTGTTTACCTCTAATCTTTGTTTGCATGTGTGACCCCCCTTGTGCAAGTGCGCCTTACATTTGCTTGTGCACTCTACGTTTGCATGTGCGCTCTTTGTTTGCATGAGATCTCTACATTTGCTTGAGAGCTCCCCCTTGGGCTTGATCACTCCTCTCTCGGATTGGGAACTCTCACTTGGGCTTGTGCATTAGCCTCTAAGCTCTAGTTGACCCCTTATAATCCTTTAACCTTTTAACCCCTTCACCCTTAACACCTAATCTCATAAAGCCTAATACCCTAACCCCATAGAACTAAATCCCTTAACCCCTAACCCCTAAACCCCTTAACCACTTTACCTCTAATCCCACAACCCATAACCCCTAAGACCTAGTCCACCCCTAACCCCTAAACAACCTAACCCGTAATACTTAAGGCGAGAGATGGTGGGGGGGAGAGAGAAGGGGGAAGAGAGAGAGGGGGGAAGAGAGGGAAATAGATGTATGTAGAGATGAGAGGGGGGGGTGGATGGGGGGGTACACATAGAGAGAGAGAGATTTAAAGGGAGGGAGGGCTAGGGAAATTGATACAAAGCGGGGGAGATATGGAGGGGGAGAGAGAGGGGGGGAGAGTGATGAGGGAGAGAGAGAGAGAGGGGGGTGGAGGGAGGGACGGGGGGGGAGGGAGATAAAGGGAAAGGGATGGAGGGATAGAGAGAGTGGGATGGCGGGAGGGAGAGGGAGAGAGATAGATGGGGGTGTGTACATATATATATACTCTCTCTCTCTCTCTCTCGGGTTAAGGAAGTAATATGTAATATAAAAGGTGCATGTTTTTGTAGTTAAAAAATGCGCTAGAGTTTTTGTTTCCAATCCTATGTGTAAACTGACATGGCAGGCTCAGGCCCGCCCATGACTAGTTTAAAGAAATGCTCGATCGTTTTGGTTTTACTAAACTCTCATGAGTTTCATGAAACTAGGGTTTCATATAAAAGGTCCCTTAACTTCGTGCAAGGACCCTACTGGATCATAAAAATGTTGTGGTTGTTGATGATAACTGAATAGATAATGATTGTATAATTTGGTTACTGACCAAACTATATACTACTAAAGTAGATGTTGGAAGTGTTTTTGTGTACTCCTTTCCTCCCATTTTAGAAAAGTGGCAAGTGGAAAAACATGTTGGAAGTAACATGTTTACGTACATAGAAAGTAATTGTGCAATGTTTGTTAGGTGTGAATGGGAACTCTATAGAGAGAGAGAGCACCCTAGTTCATAGGGTTGTTCTTGTTCGAAAGTGTCTTTGTTGTGCATATGGTGGTTCCTCCTTGTGATAATGCTTAACCCATAGTTGAAATATAAATGTGGTATGTACCATATGTGCAAGAAAGTAGCCTTAGTGTTGGGACAAGGGAAAGTGTTGAACACATTGTGTTGGACCTTAATCCTAACTAGCATCACCCATAGAGTGATTGTGTTTCCTGGAGGACTAGCATGAATGTATGTTAGGTAGATTGTATCTAGTATTCAGTGGTGTGGTATATGGAGACTATCATTAAAGGCATTGTTATTGGAATGTAGTTGTGGGTTGGTGTTTAGTGAGGTCCTCATGATCAATGGTAGAGTGATAACAGATAGTGTGTTGCAGTTTAGTGGTGCTACATTGAGGCCTCAATGCATGCCATCAAACAATATATGGGAGGACCTGTTATAGCTATATGTACCAAATATGCTAGAGGAGGAAGAGAGTGTTGATATGCTGTTGTAAGAAGAGTAGTGTGAGGCTTAAAATGCTTACAAACTGAAAAAATGAATATCTGATTATAGGAATTCGGTACTTGAAGAGGAAGACTACTTGAATGAACTTGTGTCTACAAAAGTGGAATTGTTGTTTGCTAGTGATGATGGCTATGTTGAGCTAGGATAATAGACTTATTCTTGGGATTATTTGGTAGTAGTAATGTAGTGTTCATTGATGTAGTTGTTGTGAGCACTAGGAACATATGAGTGGATGTGACGGGGATTGAGATAGAAGGGGAGGGGGTTTGAGGCATGCATTGAAGTTGAGGGATCAACTAGTGGCATTGATGGTGAAAGAAGAAGCTAAGAATTTCCTTGTTAGAAGAAGGATATAGGAATAAGTTGTGGTGTGTTGCAATGAGGAGGAATAGAGAGATATAACCATTTGTGCAAAATCATTTGATGAGATGTAGTAGATCAGGGTAGACAATTCATAGTAGAGTTAATTTCAAAGTATTTTCCATCTTTAAAAGTTTGATAAGTATTGTTGTGGGCATTGTACAAGGAAGTAGATTGTTGTCAATTTCAGAGATTCCATAGTATATGGCATCATGAAATCTTAATAGTAAATGTGACTCCACATCCTTGTTAGTGAGAATATGAGGATTGTCTTGTTGAACCCATCATAGCCAGTAATGAGAGAGTTGTGTGGTAGTGGCACGGGGGGTTCACTAAATAGGAAATATTATAGTGCACATGAATTCATATTGTGGGATTTATTATTGTAAAATAAGGAAGCAATATATTACCTAGTATATAAGGGTGAAGACATATTTTTTATATACTAAAAACATGTAGGTATCAGGGGGGTCATAATGATGTATCCAGGGGGTTTGGGAGTTCGAATAGGTACTTTATGCAAAAATTTTGTATAATTTTGATTGTGTGTGAAGTCATATTAATGTTTTAATAAGTATGATATGTGTGAAGATGGTGTGGTTCCAATTGTGTTTGGAGTTAGAGTGGTGTTTGAATAAGTATGGTTTGTGATTGGATGTGATGTGAATTTGATTGGAATGATTGTGAATGAAGTTGACTTTTTTGTAGGGAGTTGTTCCCCATCTTGAAATATTTTCTCTCACTATGATTTCATATTTCACCTTGCAAGTTTTCTAGGGGTTATTAGAGTTTTTCCATGACATCATAGCGAGGAAAAGATAAAAAAGGGGTATAAAAAATGTCATGAAAAAATGGATACCTAGGATATCTAGTGGAAATAAGGATTCTTAAATTGTAAAGGTGTATTGGGAAGAGGGTTCAACAATTTTTTTGGAGGAAATCCTTAATATCTAGTGAAATTAGCAGTGTTCTTTAATATCCTACAAACACACACAGACACACACACACATTATATCGTAGGTTCACAAAATGAACTCCCAGAGGGTAGTGGGAAGCTACATCAGAGGGTAGTGGGAAGCTACATCGGATTAACAAAATTTCGATAAATGAGATTATTTTGGCTTCCATTATAGAGGATCACAGTAAGTAGTTGATCCTTTATCTAATAATTATGTCTAAATAGGAGGGTTGAGGAAGATGCAAAATGCTCATGTGTCATTGATACTATAGAGAGATTTGTGGTAGTAGGGTTGGGAAGAGAAAAAGAAGGTTCATGAGAGGATGGTAAAGTAACAAAGTCAATGTTTTTTTCTTCATAATATAAATGTTTGGTTTTGGATTTACTTTGTAAGAATCAATAATTGCCACGTTCATGATTTGGGGTTTTTTGATAGTAGCACCATGGTGAAGTACATGAAGAGGTAGGGTGGCTAGTAGATATTATATAATTAAATAGTGGAGATGTATAAAGTATTGGGGAAGGGAAGGTAATGGTGCTAAGGATAGGGATAGCATTGCTAGGAGGAGTGAAGTGAGGTATTTTGTCAGATTTTCATTATAAGGCTAGTGTGCATAGAGAAATGGTTGGTCTAGAGTGTCAGTCTCAAACAAAACTAATTCATTACTAAAAATAATAAGCAAACAAGAATAGAATTTGAGCACAAGTACGTGTTCAAGATCTCTAATTTGAAGTTGGAGGTGGAGTTTAGTGAATATATTGATAAATTGTTGAACCCTTTGACTTGGAACTTAATGCAAATAAAACCACACACACATTCAATTAGATTAATAAGATGTACGATAATAAGTCCTTCTCAACGCTTGGAACACGGCATCCCACGTGATGATATGAGTAGGAGTAGCATTGGAAGCATCTTCTTCATTGAGTTCCACATATAGCTCAATAAAAGTTTGGTGAGATCTCCACTATGATTTAGAGAGGCATGTTAATGGTTTCCTATAAGAAGGAGGAATTTTTCATGTTTGGTTAGATTTGGAAGTAGGGAGTAACACTATGGATTTGATAGTCGAAAACATCTTCGTGCATCTAGACACCATATTAAGGTAATGATAGTTTGGTGTTTAGCTTAAATGTAGACATGGAATCCCTAGGTTGATGTTTGAGTGAATTAGTAAGAGTATTGGTCAATTCCTTCACCACACTAGAGACATTAGCTTCTTCATAATCAAAGGAACATGTTTGGTGAGGAGCTATTGTGAACTAAACATTGTGAGAGGGTAGGAGCTAAAGTTAATTGTCATGCAAACCTTAGGTGAATTATCTGGCTAGCATTAATGCTAATAAGGGTGTCTAATATATAAACCAAGGATGTAGAGTATGATGCTTCCAATGGAAAGGTGTGTTGATCAAGAGCTATGGAGATATCTTACAACACACGAAGAATGTCTTGCGTGGGATGGTGATGTCCATAAAACCCCAACAACTCAATATATCTAGGTGGGCATAAAGCCTAGGGAACCAAATGAAGAGGTGTGTGGAATATTAATTTACTGGGTGTAGCAAATGGCCATTTTTGGGTGGGATGATTTAACCAAGATAACTAAAAATATGAAGAGGATGTGCGAGGTGGGAGGGAGTCCTCTAAAAACTAAAAGTGTGAGTGCAAATAGTAGGCATGGACCTTATTACTATGACATCAAATGCTATGTCACCGATTGCTTTAGAAATAAACTAGAGATACAAGAGAAAATGCTATATCAAAGATTTGAAGACAACCCAAAATATAACAACTAAAACAAAAGATCAAAACATATAGTTTCATTTTATTTATGAGGCAAAGTTTTGCATAACTCCAAACGTGTTTATTACCATACCAAGTCAAAACATATTCTGAAGATGTATGTTAGTCTATAATTGAGGCAAATACCTGAAGATGTATGTTCAACTGCTCTCCATCGTCCATTTTTACCAACTCATCTTTCCATGTATGGCCGCCTCTCCATCTCAATGATAGGAAAGTCATGGGCATCATCGTTTGATCCTTCAATGGTTTTTCCATGTATTTAGGAGGTAGACACCCTAGGTCGCAAAAATGAAACCCTGAAATAAGCAATTCCATTAATAGCAAAAGAAGAGCTAGGGTGTATGGTAATTTGGGGGGTTAATGGTTTTTTTTAAAGTAATGGGATCAAAATTTCTTACAATTTTTTGGGTATTTACAAATTTTATAATTGGTTTGAATTGGTTAAAAAAGAAGATGAGAAAATGCTAAAGAATATTTTGAACTATCTTTTAAAAGGTGGTTTACCAAAGGTTTATATTCACCTAGAAATTAACAATTATTCCTCCCAACCACCCAAACTACATTGAATAGACAAGACTTAGAATAATTTTATTTTCCATTCGAAACTAAGCAATATATATATATATATATATATATATATATATATATATATATATATATATATATATATATATATATATATATATATATATATATATATATTTATTTAATTAACTAATATATCTTAATTATTTTATTTCTAAATTTTATCATTTTGCATCGCCTATAAGTATTTCTAGGTTTTTAATTTTTTCAATTTATATGGTAATAATTATAGTTAAATAATCATTGTATTAATAATTATGGTTAAGTAATCATTCATATATATATATAATTGAAATGATTATAGCTTTTATATTAAAGAGTTATGAAACAAAAAAAAAAGTATTGTAATCATTGACATATTATGAAATTGCTCAGTGTTTGTTTGAGCATTCCCAAAGGGGCTATTATCATCTTGAAACCTTAGAAATATTACATTATTTATGACAAAATACTGAACATTACAAATATTTATATAGATTTTCCAAGCAGAAAAATACAAAAAGCTTGTATAAGAAAAGAAACTTAAGAAAGTTATGGCCGCTGTTTATTTCATGGAAATCTCGAATTGTTTTTCTTGTCCTAGGAAGGTAGAAATTTCAACCACTTGTATGGTTGGATGATGCACATAATCTTCCTCCACTACCCTCAAACCAACAAAAGGGGTGTTTTAGGACTAACCACCCACCAACATTTCCTGGTGAGTATAAGAGGTTAGTGTTAGCCTTTCCAACTGGTTTCCCCTGCACACGAACTTGCACTTCAAGACCATCAAAATGAACCTCCATATGAGAGACGTGGGACAGAACTTGATCAATTGCAACTATAACACCTTCCATCTGTGAGTTCAATCTTCCCATCATTATCTTTAGCTCTCGCATGTCATTCTTTACCTCACACAAATCCAGGTCCCATCCTTGTTCTTCCATTCTATTACCTTCAAGCATAATTGTTATCACACAGAGTGTAGTTGTCTAATTTAAAGGTCCTATCTAGGATGGTAGAAGAACACAACTAACTGATGACACCTAAGAGGGCCTTGATTCACAAGATGGATTGGTTGTCACGCCAATCGATGAACTCTTCACTTCTTTTTATATCTAAGCCACAGATAAAAAAGGGGGAGACCCTGATCTACTCTTAGAAAGAGATCTCTAACCCAAACACCAAATCAAGCAAATCAAACAGTAAAAGTAAAGTGAAGGGTGCATAACCCTAGATTTAAGGAATTGAGCTATTGTAGAGGTTTAAGGAAGATGAAATATAAAATTTGATTAATTTAGTTACAATAGCTTAGGTTTAAGTGCAAATCCGGGATATAGGTGTTAGGGAAAATTATCAAAATCAACCGCCTTGGGAAACATGTACTTAATTTTAGGGGAGATGGTCCCAAGAGGTAGATCTAGATGGATAATGGCTTCCTAACACTGCTTGACTGTAGATTTGACAATATCAAAGCTTACAAGGGAAAAATGAACAGTCAAACAACTGAAAAAGCATAAACTCAAAGAGGGTGCAATAGGGAGAGACTAGTGCCTTGGGATTTGGGCCATAAGGAGTCAACATATAATGACGCCCTAGGAAACCCACTTCATGCTTAGCATTAATATGAAAAACTAGAAATCGTTCGCCACGATTTGAAGTTCTTTGAGCTAGAGAATTTTTATAAATTTTAAGTGAGGGTTTTAACAATGAAATTTAATGGTGACGATTGGATTGGATCCCAAAATAACAAAAATACTTCGAAACGTACCTAGATATGCTTGCATATGCCTTTCTATTTGATAATATTCCCAAAATGAGGCAATCAAGAGTGAGATCTAGCTTCCCCAAGTGAAATCGCTATCCCTCCAAAGTGACTAGTGCACCCTTCCCTGCCAAAAACGATCTATAGTGAGAATCAATCAAGCATGGAAGAAACTACATAGAATAAAATATGAAACAAGTAGGATTAATATGTCCAAAAGATACAACAAAGATACTCCCTGAGACAAAGATCGATCCAAGAGAAAGATATGGGGTTTCCCCACAATATCGTCCCCTCAAGTCGTCCTCCCCTTCTACCACATGGCCTTCCCGCAAAAAAACATTGGAGCAAACCAAGATCCATAATGATATCATAGAGAAAATATTGTATATTCACTTGCAAAAAACATTCATAAAAGAATCCAATATATTTGCAAAATATATTCTTTATTATGTCGGAAATCCAATAGCCCAAGGGTGCCTTTACAATGAGGGGGTCTCTTCGTTAAATAGGGATGAGAGAGACCAAAACCATAACCACTTTATGAATGAGTGGTGGAGATCAAAAGATAAAAATAATAGAATCAGCTGCTAATATGACCCATAGCAATAACTCATAGATCAACTCACTAAGGAGGGGGTGCGCACTTACTAAGGTGGCCGTATGGGGGTTGGAACACATAAAAGATGACTAGGACAAGTGTAAGGAGCACATGGTGGGGTAGGAGGAATTAATGTCCTTCACTAGCATAAACCCATGGCACAATGATAAAATATATGACTCAATAACATCACAAAGTGACCAAGTGACCAAATTGTGCCCCCCTCAATAGTAGAATAATACATCAAAATAATGCTTCGGAGTGTGTGTGGACCCCACTAAAAGATGAAAGTTGTGCTGGATGGTGCGAGATGCATCATGGATGACCTATGAACAAACCTCATGCCAATTCCTTGCCTCATTTTCCCAAATCGATTTCCTTAATGACCATTTTATTCCATTTTTTATCCTCGGAAAATTACCTGTAAATCAATAAAATTTCCGTAGCTCTCTTCTTGGTGCCCCGGGAAAACATATGACTATTCCAAAGTGTCTGGGGGTATGGCTATATGGTAATAACAAGTGGCTGGACCCCATAATCCATCTGTAGCACCCTAAGAGAACCAAATAAAAATCCAACTCTGTTGCCATGCCATTTTACAATAGCAAATCTATAGTAGAGTGACAATATGAGTGAAATCTCGTTCGAGAGTGCCTGTAACTGAAATATGAGTGTACCAGTGGACTCAGAAGGTCTAAATGTACTAGAGATCAATAGCCATACACCATGTGGCTACTTTTATAATCATCTGTAGTCTCGACCATGCCCGAACAATATAAAAATAATTGTTTGTAAATAATAATAACCATAAAAAAATCATCATACCATCATATGAAACCTGTGTCCGCTGCATGGAACCATCAAATGGGAATCAAAGGACCATAAATCATCAACCTCAAACATCACTGGTCCAACTCATCTCAGATCCTATGGTTGCCTTGGTCAAAATATGTTTGACTAGGTCAAGGCTGATCAAAATATGACCTAGGCTTAAAATTCCTGATGTTGAAAGTGCAAATGGATAAGGTATGCTCTTTTAATCATTCTAATAGAAAGACTTAAAGCATAAAGTGTCATTTAAATGATGGTTAAACAATAATATATATATATATATATATATATAAGCGCCCAATATTAAAATAACTAGTTACTTAAAACATAACCTTAAGAATATACTCATTTCATGGCCGTGATCATTTTTCTAGAAGTGGGTGAAGGTGAAAAATGCAAGGCTAGGATAAGGGGATGAATTTACTAACTCAAAACTGTGATACTTTTGATAAGGGAAAACGAATACACACTTAAGCATATGTTGGATAATAACACACAGGGAATGTCAATGTCTCACAAATGGAATGACGGTTGTTTAGAGAGGTTATTATTCAACCTTGGAAAATGTCTAGAGCTCACATCCAAGCTGAAACAGCTCCGCGAGGATATTCTCTAGAATCGTTGTAACTAGGTGCACATATACCGTAACTTGAGGTTCTAGGGGACACTTATAATTAGTTGTCCCTTACTCCATCTGACATCCCAACCCGTAGGCTCCATGAGGAATTTAATAATTACATAATATCATGGCCAACAGTCTTTAGATTTAGCATATATTTAACCACTCTTTTTTAGGCCTTATTACCCTTTGGATTTCTTGTGTGCTTATAAGCACAACTAATTGCAGCTTTTATCCAGGGTACTTTACATTTCATTTCAATTCATTTCATATACCTCTTTCATTGTGCTGAGAAAAACATTTTTAAAATATTTCCATGGGCTTTGTGCAAGAGATATAGCAATAGTTCATTCATGTATGTAATGATAGTAGTATAACTTGCTTAAGGTTTTAGCCAACACAACTCATGCAACTAGGGGTACTATCCACAATCCGGACCAAACATCGGGGCAACCGAATAGAGAGGTCAAGGCATCAAATCCAACTCACCTAAGCTCAGGAACCAACACCAACGAGTTCTCCTAGCCCATAATGATCTAGGCTTCGGTAAGTTATGTTTCCAACTCAGAGTCGAGACACAAATTAACATGGATGTTATCCAACACATAGGAAAAAGCGGGGAGGTGCTCCATATATCAGGATGAGGTGCAAGTCAAGGTGAAACCAATAATGGGAGAGAGCGGATGGATGGGGAAAGTGAAAAGTGATTCCAAAACTAGCAAGCCATAAATGGCGGGAATGATCACATCCATTCTACTAAGAGGGTAAAACCAATGAGTATAAACAAGAGCTTCTAATTTTGAGTAATCAGGCCATTTAGATAATCATTAAAACAAACATGTGTACATAACATATATATATATACTGTCAGATCATGAACACTAGATACTATGTCTAGCTACTAAGACGAGCAAAAGAGCAAAAAAATCATAACCCATGTACACTATATACATGTTGGGCCATATACCTGTACCTTCCATCTAGATCATTAATCATCACTGGAAACACTATTGTTGAAACTATGGGCACTGCGCTGCTCTATATGAAAATAAATGGTCACCTCGGTCATCAAATCTAAGGTCATGAGGCTCATTCTTGGCATAAGGTTCACTATGACTGATCTGGGTTGCTCTGATATGTGAGTGATCATCAAAAGTATTGTTCATCATAGACTGATCTCATCAAAACTATGGAAAGGTCTGGCTCAAAAATATACAGGACTCTGCTATGTAAATCATGGTAGCCCGGCTACTATGGACGTGATAACAATAACCTTTGACCCTCTAATTTAAGTAGCAGGGAGAACCAACCAACTAGACACCCAACTAGAATATCCAGGCACATGATAAACATAAGTAGACTGAAAATAAGAACATAACTATGAATTTCCTACACAACATCATGACCTGATTTACCCAACATGTCTAGACAAGCCCCTTGACGAAAGGTGCATATATCTCCTACTAGATATATCCCACATGTAGTAGGATGAACACAGGAAATCACCATATAACGAAATCACAAAGGCAAGAAAATGAAATGAGACAAGCCTTGACATGTTTCTCCCATGTGAGGAATTAAATAGGCATTGATCCTTGCACATGGCGCATTAATACTCCTCCTGGTGGTGCACATGCATATGAGACCCATATTACTTCATGAATTTGAAACCATAAATTAATACCTGGGGGAGTCACCTACGTTGAGGGTGGTCCCCATTTTTTATGAAATAACCTCTTTCTTGATTAATGGATTGATGATGAGCTTATCAACCATTGTGTTATTGTGAAGAAAAATATACATAATGTTTGGTTCCTTGATCTGCTCCAAGAGACCCATTATTCTATAGTGAAACCTCCCATAACTCATGCCCATTTTATATTCTCTTCCTTCTCTAAGAGATAACAAAGAGTCTATAGTGAAACCTCCCATAACTCATGCCCATTTTATATTCTCTTCCTTCTCTAAGAGATAACAAAGAGGGAATATCTAAGGATTGTGACTTTTTGTATACCAAGGGGGGCAATATTCTCTAAACCCATAAATAGGATTACATTTATGCTTAGCTATTTGTTTCCAATCCCATACCCCATTCGTAAGTGATTATTAAGTTTTCATCAAAATACAAAAGGATCTCAGCACTTGCCACCCCATACAAAACACTACCTTACAACTAAATATTATTATTATAATCCAATTTTTCAAACATTAACATCTACTTATCCTTAAAAATTGTGATTAAAAATATGTTTGAATGAATCTTTTCAATATTACCACTATATCTACAATTTGCAATAAATTGCAAACTACTTATTTCAAACACAAATGCTTGATTGGTGGTGAATCGACCTCATCTCCAATCACATCCATCTCCATATAAAAAAATCAAGTATTAAACCATGATATTCAAAACCATTTTCCATATAGCATGGGACCTTAAATCAAGGTGTTTTTCAACTCACATGTTCAACCATAGCAACCTCGGGACCTTAAATCAAGGTTAATAAAACCAAACCTTTTCCATTGTTCAACCATAGCAGCCCACAATGATTCTCATTATGTTTTAAATCTAAACACGCTCATGTTTCAACAAAACCACTAACTACTCCGAATTTACCATTCCTTTTTTTATAATTATTTCCTTGATGTTATTAAGTAAATACTATTTTTTTAATAAAATATCAATTTTACTTTGAGTTATTGATCTTCAAATAGTTATTTGACATTATCACAATCTTAGCAAATCCCGAGCTGAATCAAAAGTAGAAAATATATTATATTTGTATTTTGATAAGCCCCTTATTTTAAAGAAAAAGTCCAGCGCTTTTGCAACTATCTCCGTAACTAATCCAAACTTTTAGTCATTAACACTTAGCCATTTATCAATAAAATTATTACATTTACAAACATTTTCCATGAATGTATATTTCCATTAAAGATGTAATGCACATCGTTGAAATGGATTTTGAGTCACACCAGCAATAAAATATTGAACTAGGAGAGAGGGAAATTGAGATATGAAAAACATGTTATCTTCACACCATTCAAAAATAAAATCGATGTTAATAATTGAACGACCCGGGTGGAAAAATTGTGATATTATTGGACAAAATTTAAGATTATTTTCATTTAATAATGTCTAAAGGTTGACATTAACAAAAGGTATTTTCAATTATTGAGCAAAAGTTGTTGCCAACAATGCCCTTAGTATGCAACAACTCTCATTCATTGGACATTGTTGATAACTCATTACTGCAAATAGTCAATGCATCTCTCGGCGCATTGAAAGCAGCTAACAATTCTCAAATTCTCTCGCACCTACTGTGTATACCAAAACACGTCCCATTTTTATTTTCGCCACCCACTGTACATACCAAAACAAAATCAAGCTCATAATTAATTAATTAATTCTCATTAATAACCATCGCTGGATTGTTTAGCATAGTCATATTTACGGTTGTTGTTTAGAAATTGAATTATATCGTATTGTAAGGATGCTATGCTACTCGTAAACATGAAGAATAAATAACATATAATTTGTTGATGGCACTTAACTTGTAACCTATTGTGTTTACCCACCACAAATTAAATAGTAATATCGACACTCGAGTAAAAAATGTTCACGTATTAATTAGACATTCAATGCATTGAGCGTCGGGCCACACGGCTAAATATCAATCGTGTGAGTTTGTGCTCTCGAACATACCACACTGAAAAAAATAATAGTATCTTGTCCATCGGCGAAGCAAGACCAAGGTTTATAAGAATTTTATATTTTAGCAAAGCGACATCCTGCGTTTTACTCCATAATTTTTTCATTTTCGTCAAATCATTTCCTTGTTTGGTTGCATGAAACATCTGGGCAAAGCATCACCAAAATAGATGGATCATAAGATTTTTATGTTATAGCAAGTGTGACAGAAGTTATCATTCTGTTATTAAAACGTTTTTTCATCTTGGTTTTGGTGAAATATTATTATACAAATTCAGACTTTTCTCTTTTCTTTATGGACTATTTTACCCCATTTCATGAATTGATTTTGAGGTTTCCTAGTTTAGATAATTAAAAAAAAAATTAAAACATGCTAATATTTTTTGGTAAAAATATCACAGCACAAGTACTACTTGTTATCTACACGTTTACAAGTTTTTGTATGTTGATTCCATCATTTAGGCACTCAAAGGATGCACCAACAAGGACATATATCTTATAATTTTCCAAAAACAAATGTAAATGTTAGAAAAAATATCATAATTGAGCTACTTATGACAATTTTCAAAGAAAGGAAGTTATATATTTATAAAGGTGATTCAATTTCCTAAGGTTCATCTTTTTTTATTAAAATAAAGATTGAATGTGAAGGTGACGCAAGGCCGCCTCGTCGCAACAAGGTTCTTGCTTAACATTTCACACAACACGACCACAATGCTCACACAAAACAAGGTGTAAAGCAAGATGCCAAAAGTGGCTTATATTACTTCTACCAATCAGTTACAATGCAAAATAACTGTAAATATAAATAACTAATGATCTGTCAGCCTCAGCTGTTACAATACAGAAGTAACTGTAGTGTGCTCTCTCAGTGTGTCGACCTCACCCCCTCCTGGTTCACTATAGAACTTTGAGCTATGGCTTGATCTTCTCTCCGTTATGCTTGACTCTCCAAAATGCCAAGTCCTCCTACTGAATCCAACTCCCTGGTCTTCTACCTCGCTGCTATTGTTCCCAAGACCATTGCAATCCCCGAGACACGCATCCTCCTATCAGCCGATCCTTCCATGATCCTGTAGACCTGCAACTGTCAGCGCCCAACCATGCTGCACAGCCTCTTCCTATGATAACATCTGTCATGTCTTCATCCTCCTGCAATAACTTCTATTAACTTCCTCAACAACTCCGAATTGTTTCCAAGTACTCTCCTTGACTTCTACGCTTCCTCTGACATGCTACAGTAAACCATCACGTCGGCCATACTATCCTCTATCAGCTACAACTCTCCTGTCGGCTTCACTCTTTGCTTCAAGCTTTGCCATTCCGCCCCTTCCTCCTCACTTGGCTCGGCCCAACCTGTCGATGTCGCCGTTCGACAACATGTCGATCTACCTACGACTCTACGACAACTTGTCACGTATCGACATTCGCATGTTGACTATCGGCTTGTCGTCTGTCGACATTTACAGGTAAACTCTTGACTCCCTCACTCCTGTCAACTGCTTTGACAGCTTCTACTCGACTTATTGACTTCGACGAGTCAATCTGCTTCATGCACCAGTGGTCATCGACACTCCCTTTGGTCGGATCCCTTATGTCAATTAGCTTCAACTGATCTTCTCGAGCCCCGATGCTCCTGCATCAAACTCCCCAGGTGAAAAAGAACTCGACTGCTCTATTAGTCTCCTGAACTCTTCTTCGAAAATCCATGTTGCCTCCTACAACTCATCCTCCTTCCATCACACCAGGTATTCTTTCCTTCGTGAACTGTGTGTACGCCCGAATTCGCGTTCTTCTATTACTTCTACGATCTCCTCCCTATGTCGATCTGGAATCTGCGTTGTCTAGTCAATGTTCGACACTTCTGCTCTTCCACTTCTTGAACCTTCTTCGAACTTGTACAGATTTGAGACATTGAACATGGGTGAAATGCTCAAGTCATTTGGCAGCACCAACACATAAGTGTTGTCCGAAATATTCCTCAAGATCTTACATGGTCCAATCTTCTTCAGCTTCAACTTGTTATATGTTCCTGTCGAAAATCTCTCCTTCTGCAAATGAGCATAGACCAAGTCTCCTTCGCTGAATGATTGTAGTCTCTTCTTCATGTCAGCTCTCAACTTGTATGACGCGTTTCTCTTCTCTATGTGCCTTAGCACATCTTCATGAACTTCTTTCATGTGCTCTGCGAATGATTCTACATCCACGCTTTTCCTGATTTCTGTCGGCAACTTGACCAAATCCACCACTCCATGTGGGCTTCTTTCCTGAACAATATGGAAGGGCTCAAACCTGTCGACCGATTCACAGAATTGTTGTATGCAAACTCTGCTTGTGCCAACACATTCTCCCACTTCTTGGGTCTGTCGACCGTCAAACATCTCAGAAGGTTTCCCAAACTTCTGTTCACCACCTTTGTCTTTCCGTCTGTCTGCGGATGATATGCCGAGCTAAACTGCAACTTTGTGTCTAGTTTCTTCCATAGGGTTCTCCAAAAATGTCCCATAAACTTGGTATCTCTGTCCGATGTGATACTCTTCAGAAACCCATACAATCTGACTACTTTTTTGAAGAATAGTACAGCAATGCTTGTGGCATCACTTGTCTTCCGAAATGGAATAAAGTGTCCCATTTTTGAAAATTTGTTGACTACAAGGAATATTGAGTCCCTGCCTTGCTGCGTCTTCGGCAATCCTAGCACAAAATCCATGCTCAGGTGCTCCCATGGGGTGTTTGGTACCGGCAACGGTGTATGCAACCCCGTGTTCTGATTCCTTCCTTTTTCCAACTAGCAAACTCTACAATGTCAAACCCACTTTTCGACATCTGTTGCCATTCTTGGCCAATAATGCTTTTCCTTGATTAATGCCTTAGTCTTATCGGTGCCAAAATGACCTTCTAATCTGCCGCTATGCAACTCTCATATTAGGTTCTCTCGCACTGATCCTCTGGGAATACACAATTGTCGTCCCTTGAATAGGTATCCCTATTGGATGAAATAATCCAAGTATGAAGTCCTGTCAACACTCCATGGTTCACGACAAGCTCTCCATGCTTTAGCAAAATCCTCGTCGGTAGCATACTTTGTCTTCACCAACTCTATTCTTGTTGCCTGAACTATTGCTGTGTTTAGCAATGCAACTCTTTTGCTCAGCGCGTCGGCAGCTTTATTCGACTTTCCCAACCTATGTCGCAACATGAATGTATATCCCTGTAGGATTTAGACCCATTTCATGTGCCGCTAATTTAACTTCGACTGGGTGTTCAGATACCTTAGCACTTGGTGATCTGTGTGCAACACAAATTCCTTGGGCAATAAGTAATGCCTCCACTTCTTCAATGCTTAGAAAATAGCATAGAATTCCTGGTCATAGACCGAATATTTTCGCTTCGCATCATCCAAATTCTCACTGAAAAATGGAATTGGTTGGCCCTCCTGGCTCAACACTGCTCCAATTGCTATTCCACTTGCGTCGAAATCGACCTGGAAAACTTTGTCAAAATCTGGGAGTGCTAACACTGGGTTCTCAGTGACCTTTTCCTTCAACTTGTCGAAAGCTCGCTGGGATGCTTCCATCCACTTGAACTCTCCTTTACGCATGCACTCTGTCAATGGTGTGGAAATCCAACTGAATCCCCTAATGAACTTCCTGTAGAAACTGGCAAGTTCATGGAAACTGCTCACTCCATTCGTGCTTGTCGGTTCAGGCCAATCCAATATCGCCTTCACCTTTTCTGGGTCCATCACCAACCCTTTACCTGAGATTACGAATCCCAAGTATACCAGTTCTTCCTTCATGAAGAAACACTTTTGCAGGTTCACCATCAGCTTCTCTTCCTGCAACCTTTGCAATACCTGTCGAATGTGCCCCAAGTGTTCTGCCTTGGTTCAACTAAAAATCAGAATGTTGTCTAGATAGACTATGACAAACTTTCCCAAGAATGGTTTCAGTACTTCATTCATCAATCGCATGAATGTACTGGGTGTATTAGTCAATCCAAATGGCATGAATAACCACTCATACATCCCTTCCCTTGTCTTGAATGCTGTCTTCCATTCATCTCCTTCTCTAACCCGAATCTGGTGATAACTGCTCTTTAGGTCTATCTTCATGAAGTAATTCTCTCCACTCAAACCATCTATCAAGTCGTCCATTCTTGGCAATGGAAACTGATACTTGATTGTGATCTTGTCGATAGCTCTGGAGTCTATACACATCCTCCATTTTCCACCTTTCTTCGGCACTAATACTGCTGGTACCGCGCACAGACTCAGACTCTCTCTGATCAATCCTCTGTCCAGCAACTCCTAGACTTCTCGATTGAGTTCCTAACCTTCTGTCCGACTCATTCTATGCGGTGCCTTGTTTGGTAGACTCAACCCTGGAATCAAGTCAATCTGATGGGATATGCTCCTTATCGACGGCAATCCCATCAGTGTATCATCGACCACTATGCTGTGAAACTCTCCGATCATCTTTCCGACACTGACCGGAATCTTCTCCTCCATTGTCGCCTTCTCGACGAATGGTCCTTTCAGAATGATAGCATAACACCCCGACTCCTTTTCCTCTTCGGCAAGGAATTCTTTCGCTGAACACATTAGCACACACTTCTCCCAAAAGTTGCTCCCGCCCTGCTTACGGTGGGCTTTCTCCTCCGGTTTCGGCTTAAGAGTCCTCTTCATGCCGTTTTTCCACACAGTGATTGTGTTGGCTCGACCATCATAGATCATTTTTTGATCATATTGCCATGGTCTTCCTAACAACAGATGGCATGCGTCCATTGGGATTACGTCACACAGTACACTATCCTCTAACTTCCCGAACTTGAAGTTAATTAGGCACTGTCTGGTCACCTTCACATGGTGTCCTTTCTGCAACCATGAGATCTTGTAAGGGTGTGGATGTTCTCGACATCTCAGCTTGTCCTTTTCAATCACCTCTATCGACACAAGATTATCAGTGCTTCCACCATCTACTATGGTCTTGCAACGCCATTCGCCGATTCGCACCTTCGTTCGATAGATCGCTTTCCGCTGTGCTGACTCTTGTTCATCGCATATGTCGTCCATAACTAGTGTGTTGCTGGCTATCATGGCCCGAATTTTCTTCTCACCATGTCCACTGTTGTTGGATGCTGATTCTTCCCTCTTGTTGACTTTCTCATCCTTTCGACGTCTGGGTTTCGCCTCCTCTATAGCATGTAGATTCTCTGGGAATTCATATGCCTTGTGTCCTGCTCCTCGACACTTGTAACAGATTATGGTTGGTCTGTTAGCTCCTTTTCTGTCGGATGGACCACCTCGACCATACGCACCTCGATTGCAGTTCTCACGACCATCGCGTCGGTTCTCTTGTGCTTTCTCCCTTGTCGATGTCCATTTCCTTTCTGTAACCGCTACTTTGGCCTTTCACGATAACAGTCTTTGCACCCCGACCAGTCATTCAACCTCCAGTCGCTGCAAATTTCCTTGACAGTTTCTCTTATGCCTTTAAAGCTAACTGGTAGGCTTCACCCACTACTCTGAATCTTGACATGCTCAATTCTTCTCGAAATATTTCAAGCCATTCACATACCTAGCGAAAACTTATTCTTCTTCGTCGATTTGTACTGAACTTATCGACAATCTATAGAACTCTTCCATGTACTCCTTCACGGTCATCTCGTTTTGTCGAAAGTTCTGCAACTTACTGAATAAGGAAATCACATAGTCGTTCGGAAAGAACTTCCCTTTCAGCTTGGCGACCATCCTGTCCCAAGACTTGATTTTCTCCTTTCCCTTCTTGGCTCTATCAGCCTGTAAATTGTCCCACCATAATGAGGCATGACCCTTCAACCTTAGACATGCAGTCTTGACCCGTTTAGGATCCTCGATCTGCTCTGTGTTGAAGTATTCCTCCATTTCTCTGAACCAGTCGATAAAGTCTTCTGGGTCTAAACTTTCTGAGTAGGTGCAAACATCTATCATTTCCCTACCCCTCATATCTGTCAGAAGCTTGATGAGCTTTTCCTCTGGTTCATCTTCCGCTGCTTCTCGTGGTTCCACTTCTTCGTCGCTATGGTCTAACGCAACAGGAATGCAACCACGCCTTTGGCTCTCTTTGATCACTGCAACTTCATTCGTCAAAGTTTGCATTGTTCGGACATATTTGTCGAATATCTCACGATCAACTGTGACTGTTGCGCCACGTGCTCTTCGTCCTTGGACATTAACACCTCTGTGAGCCATTTTCAACCTCTATTAAAACTCTCACTCGTCCAATCGCAACCGAAATTCAATAAGTCATGCACAACTCTACCCAACCTTAGTTGGAGCTGTTCAACGCACTTGCAAGATTAATATCACTGAAGTTCTTCTACGCACAGGGATTCACTTCCTGCTCTGATATAGCTATCCTTCGGCTCTCAGGATACTATAGCTTTGATACCAACAGACGCAAGGCCGCCTCATCGCAACAAGGTTCTTGCTTAACATTTCACACGACATGACCACAATGCTCACACAAAACAAGGTGTAAAGTAGGATGCCATAAGTGGTTGATATTACTTCTACCAATCGGTTACAATGTGGAATAACTGTAAATACAAATAACTAATTATTTTTCAGCCTCAGCCATTACAAGACAGAAGTAACTGTGGTGTGCTCTCTCAGTGTGTCGACCTCACCCCCTCTTGGTTCACTGCAGAACTCTGAGCTATGGCTTGATCTTCTCTACGTTCTGCTTGACTCTCCGAAATGCCAAGTCCCCCTATTGAATCCAACTCCTTGGTCTTCTACCTTGCTGCTGCTATTCCCGAGACCACTGCGATCCCCGAGAAACGCATCCTCCTATCAGCTGATCCTTCCATGATCCTGTATACCTACAACTGTCAGTGCCCAACCGTGTTGCATAGCCTCTGCCTGTGACGACATCGGTCATGTCTTCACCCTCCTGCAATGACTTCTATTAACTTCCTCAGCAACTCCGAATTGTTTCCAAGTACTCTCCTTGACTTCTACGCTTCCTCTGACATGCTAGAGTTAACCATCACGTTGGCCATACTGTCCTCTGTCAGCTTCGACTCTCCTGTCGGCTTCACTACGCGCTTCAAGCTTTGCCATTCCGCCCCTTCCTCCTTGCTTGGCTCAAGCCCAACCTGTCGATACTGCGGTTAGACAACATGTCGACCTATCTACGACTCTACGACAACTTGTTGCCTATCGACATTCACATGTCGACTATCGGCTTGTCGTCTATCGACACTGACATGTTGGCTCTCGACTCCTTCACTCCTGTCGACTGCTTCGACAACTTCTGCTCGACTTATTGACTTCGACAAGTCAATCTGCTTCACGTACCAGCGGTCATCGGCACTCCCCCTGGTCGGCTCCCTTATGTCGATTAACTTCGACCGATCTACCCGGGCCCCGATGCTCCTGCATCAGAAGGTGTCTCAAAATAGTCATGAAAGATGAAAGATGAGGGATGTGCTCCAAAAGTGACCATCGTTAACTTGCACTCACATTGACATCATTTTGTTTCATGGTAATCTTAAAGCTGATAAAAAAATAAACAAATACTCACCATTAAAGATATCAATGGTATGATCAAACATCATAGTTTGTTGAATGTTGATAAAATGCAGTTCAAATAAGTCACATGGATATTTGTTCTTCAAATTTGGTAGTCCTACTAAATCGTGATTTGTATAATAGGAGCTTTCAAGAAGAACAAAAACGATACGAAGATTCATTTTACAATTTGACAGTGAGATAAGAAGCCATCGAAACCGTATGAGAGTCAAAAGGAGCTTTGCTATTTGTCTTTTCCAATAAAATCCAGACATATCCATGGGAAGAATACTATAGATCATAGATATTGTGTCGGCAGCCCGCCACAAATACAAATAATATATGTGTGGTATTTGCATCTAAGTCGGAATATATGGTCATATTAATTAATTTTTTGAGTTATTGCATGGAAAGTAGCGTGGAGGAGATGTTTTTTAAATTTTATTAAAAAAAATAGATTTATGTGAATAAGATTATATCTAAACCATGGAAATAAAATTAATATAATATAATGCATCAGATAAGAAGTGGAAGTGGAATGTAATTCTGCAATATAAGTAAAATAATGTGAAACATAAATATTATACAATGTATTGACATAAAGATATTGTGAAACGTAAATATTATCCAATGTATTCAGTTAAGATGCTTGTTTTGGCCTCTTCTTACTCAATCTGTGAGAAGCTTGGAAGAACTAAGAAATCAACTTCGGTTAGGTTATTCTATATAATTTTGGGTTTAATACATCGTGAAATAAAAAGGTACATATGGTTACTATTATAATACATAGAAGCTTAGAGAAAATCATATGACTTCCTAAAACATTATAAGAATTTAAGTTGACCTACCAATATTTGGAAAAACAAATACTTTGCTTCAAAATATCACTGAAATAATAGGAGAACAAATTCTATAAAAAACCATCTCTATTATAATAATGATTCTTAGAATGTATAACTTGACATAATATACATTATTATGAAAACAATTATTTTATTTATGTAATTATAGTATTTTAAAAGACTAGCATAGCTACATAACTTGTGGCCGATGAATACAGATAGTTCACTTGAACTTGTTATCTATGCCTCAACGTTACCTTTTTTAGTTAAATGAGTTGTCTGCCATCACTTGTTATCCATGCTGTTAACACTCAATAATTCTCAGTGACAGGGGGTTTCAAGCTTGCCCGAGAAAGAGCAATTGTATTAAGTTATAGACACCAATGTTGCAAAAAATGGTCCTAGGTGTTTGTGAACTAAGTCTTTTATAAAGGACCTAGAAGATTTTTAAACCCAAGTCGAAAGCAGCCTTGACAGCTTTTGACCTAAGCCAAAACTTACGAAGAAAAGTGTTTAATATTTTTATTGGCTAAAGACAAAAGCTAAGTATGGAGAGAGGCTTTCATAATTTGGCCATAGTTGGAGGTTTTATGAAGAGGAAAAGCTTCGATATTCTATTTGCCAAAATTTAAGCTTTTTGAAGGTTTTTGATATTTTAATTTTTAGCCCAAAAATCAATTTTATGAAGGAAGGAGACTAAGGCTTTATAAAAAATGGTATGGCTAAAGAAGTTTTAATTAAAGTTTCTTATAACCAAAGGTTTGTTGTATTCTTTATATTGGGCCAAAGTTTCAAATTAAAATGGAGCAAAAGGTATGTTCCCAACACCGAGGGCTTCACCATGAGACCAATCGCCGAAGCTAGGAGGGCCTACGCATCACTTATCCTTCAACGCCAAAGATTTTCCCATTTGTTACTTAAAATACATAGTAAGCCATCGGATATATAAGGAGTATAAGGCATGCTTTCGTTTTGCATGTGGGATAAGTTCCCCATAAGAAAAAATAATAAGAAACGCAGGCAGCGAATGGGTATTCAAGCTAGCACTTTGACGCTGGATGCCAATTCACATGATGGGGATGCTACGAATTCTATCACCATCGACATCAGATAGCATTCAGGTGATACTACCGAGTCATTAAGACTAGAAATGTGGCTTTATGAAATCGTAAGAGCAACAATGAAAGGCGTTTTCAGACTCGTCAATACAAGGTAAAATCCCTGAAATAAAACCCTGCGTTTGTTTGACAAAGCACCAAATTTAAAAAAGAAATATCAAAACCTTGTGTCTAAAAACCAGTTTACAAAGAAAATCGACGTCGTCTTGGCAATAGAAGAGGCAAGTGACTCTTGTGCGGAAGCATCATCTACCTTTGTCCCCGAAATAACCACTTAGTGAGAATGTGATGAAGAAATCGGTGCCCTGATGATAGATTTGAAGGAGAGGAGCAAAGTTTATTGATATTTGAAGAAGAGCAGTGAAGATACATACAGAATAGTGGGCAAAGGCATAGGAAAGCGATGGATAAATGAATTTTGCACCAATCGGAGGGCACTTGGCTCCAGTTTATGGATCGAGCTATTACTGTTTCATGATTGGCGCGTCCAGTGTTGAAAAATATACACGAAGGGTTTTTAAAGTCTCATTACAAGAGGTATGTTGCTAATATAGATCAAGGCCGTGCGTCCCTTGTTTGATGCAGACACATAATAACAAGTGACGTTGTCACATGGCATTGATTATATTGTTTTGGAGGCCATTTATCTATCCCATAATTTCTTTCAACATGTTAACGAAGAGTTGCGACTAGCGCTACAAAGAATTTCCAATTTTGGAGCTTCTCTTTTTCATTTCGAATGAGGCTGTTGCATACCACACATGGAGGTGCATCTGTTGAGAGCAGTGACCTCTCTTGTTTTCCATGTTGAAGATATTTAGAATGATTGGTTCGTTGGCTACTTGGTCAATGATAAAATGAGTTCTTCGAATCAAGCACAGAAACAAAGATAGAGCCAAAAGGGGTCGATGCTAGTTTCTGAGTCCAATAGTCTATTCTCATTCTCAAAGAAGATTACTACTTTTGTTCCCAATAATGATTGTTTGAAGTGCATTGAAGAAAACGACGAGGTCTTGATTGCTGGCAGGCAAAAGAGGCATGCCGTGGGAGGATTATTCTTGAAATTCAACAGGCAGGTGTCCAAAGGAAAAGGGTTTTCCATCATGCATCCGAGATGAGTATTTTGATCCAAAACAATATTTAGTTCTCGGTCATCCCTGCAAAATGTTTGTCCTCCTGAGATAGTGAATACAATTCGCTATTTTGAAGAAGATAATACAATGGCAAATGCAAATTCTATGAATGTAAAATGTACAAAACGATATCACTGGTTGCGTATGAAGACAATTGTAGAAGAAGCTTGCATTTGAATCTATCCAGATATGAAGCCCGATTACCTGACGAGCATGAGATAAATAACTGTCAAACTAAGTCTTCTGCATGCTTAGCGCATGAACCAAAATATCCTAAGGTTCTGGGGGATATAGTGGAGCCATTTGCTGGAGTTTTCCTCTCTTTACAGTCGAACCAACTTTTCTTTACACCTAGATCTTTGGGATTTGCAGAAGATATTTTCTACATATTCGAAGGTTTTTGGATACTGTAGGAGCGTGGAGGTCGTGACATGTTATAACAAAATACAGAAGATGGGAGGTCAATGGATTTTTCCCATTCCGCAAGACCAATGTACGAAGATAATTTATAAAGCAAGCGGTCACGGAATACAAACCACCATCACATGTGTCCATTCTTGATACGTCCGCATGTGGAAAAGTGGTATTGCAAACCACTCAAAGGGCAATGCAGAAAATGCCTTATGTGGCATCCCAAAAGCATTTTCTATTTATTGGTGAAACTCATCATTTTATTTGTTTTGAGAAAGTGATCGGAGGAAATAAAAAACATAAGAAGCTAAGGCATAAACCCTAGCTCATGGTGGAAAATATCATTGGTGAAATGAGGTGGAATCTCCATGATGTAAACCCTAGTGCATGAAACCGTTCATGTGGATCACTCTTTGCAATTGGACGAGGCATCTATTGCAGTAGTATGCTCTCATATAGGTAACAGAAAAGTGGAGCACCAGCCCAATCGTAATCTTACTCTACAGGTGGCAAAGCATCGAACGATAAATGGAAACCGATAGTTTAAGAAAATGATAGAGTTAGTTTTGCAGATTTCGAGATAAATATTCTTTTTGTGAAAATTAGGGTCAATGCATCAAACGAAAGATTTTTCAAGAATTGAAAAATTCTTGCAGCCAGTTTCGATTCTCATGACAAGAGTTTTCTTTATTTATTATTATTGTAAAACTTTGTTTAAAGATTAGTTTTAGGTTTTAAAGGGTTTATTTAAAATAAATTTATCTTTAAAACATTACAGTTAGGGTTTTGCTCATGGCGCAAATTTTTTGTATAAATTATGCATTCTGCAATGTAAAAAAAGGGGGGGGAGATTTCTAGTGAGAAGACCCGTTGTGGGTTTTTGAAGCATTTTCCAGAAATTAATAAAGATTTCAGAGTTGAGCAGATTTTATCAAAGATTCATGCGTTGTTAGTATTTACAGTCTGTACCCCTTCTTTCCTCATTTGTGCATGTTTATCTTCTTATTTATATTGTTCATTATGTCTTTTCTTCTATACTTAGATGAACGTTTGAAATAAATTGGGATTCATACTTGTTATGCCTCGGTTTATCGCATTTAAGTATCCATTTGCTTCTCCAAAGTTGATAGTGGATTCATCCTAGTTTGATGCCCATTGTCGATGGACTGTCTTTAGTTCTTTCATTTCACCTGCAAAAAAGCTTTGACTGTAATATAACAATTACCTTGCCTTTGTACAAGAGTCTGTTTATCTGCTGACTATTATTTTTCTGTTTCTCGACTCCATTTCCCAATGGTATCCTTTTCCTATTGATCTAACCACATTATTTAAATCCTACAAAGTTTTTCATGTGATTTTACAAATTTGGCCATTGAATTTATTGTCAAGCTGTTGTCGTGGTGACATTGGATAGCAGATTTGCTGAGAGATCCCTCTCTGGATGAAAGAGGCCAACTTTTCAGTCTAAAGATTGCTTTGAAATAGGTTACCTCGGGGTTTCTTTGATACAGCCCAAGGAAAATCCGAGTGATAACACATGCATCAACTAATATTTTTTTTTATAATTATTTATTTCTAATTTTGAACGACAACCATAAAATCAATCTAGACAATAAACTTGATCATCCTTCAATCTAGGAAAAACATAGATAATAGTCCACCCCAAATTCTAAGATATAAACACCTATCGATATAAAAATATATTGATGTAACCAAAAGGAGATATTTGTCCAAATTCCAAAAAAACTAAAATTAATAGATTTTATTATCACAGATGGCGAAAGCCATGTTACTCTTTCCTTCACCAAACCCAATCAAAATTAGAGATGCCTTGATTGACCAAGCTTGTGGTTTTTTTTCTGGGTTTACCCTCACTTTGTTAATATAACCTAGCTTTTTAATTGGATCACCAGATTAAAATTTTCTTCACCAAACCCAATCAAAGTTTGAGATGTGTTGACTAGCCAAGTTTGTCTTTTTCTTTTGATTTTACCCTCGTTTTGTAAATATAACCAAGCTTTTCAATTATATTTTTACTGTTTAGTTTTATCTCCAACAGACTTTCATTAGATTTTCATTAACATAAATGTACTTATACTAATTATGTTAACGAAAAAAAAGGTTCTTAACACAAAATTCATTCGACATTTAAAGAATATAAGTGAATAACAAATCTAATGGTAATCCAAGGTAGGTTTGTGTTAACAATCAAATTAACACCCCTAGTCATGTGATAGAGGAAGCACATATTTACTATGCGCCCGCAACATGAAGACAAAAACACAAGTACATTCAGAGACAAGTCCTCTCTGATCTAATCACTTCTCCCATAAATGGAAGGATTAGGTGAAGACAGTTGGAACGTAAGAGACCATGTTCAGTAAATGAACTGCTCACCCAAGGTCTGAAACTAAGCTACACTAATCAAAAAGTGAAGAGAAATGCATTAATTGTGCTTAAAGTTGTGCAAAAAGCCTAAAAACTATTGAAAAGTGGGTTTTCAGTTGAAAATAAACTAAAATAAAGAAAATGAGAAATCCCACATGAGAAGAAAAGCCTAAGGCTCATTTCCGAATGCTATATAAGAAAGGCATGGGAGACATTGTAAAACACACAAAGGAAGAGCAAAGGCATGCTGGAGAGATTCTGAAGGAGGAGAAAGAGCTCAAATTCTTCAAAAGCAAGGGTGAAGGAAGGGAAGCTCATGGAAACGGAGGAAGGATTCACACCAAGTGTCATGGTAAGGATGTATTTCTTCATTGTTCTAATATGAATGGATTCAATTTTTTACCATCTAAGAGTTTGAATTTTGCTTATCTTGGATGAATTTAATTCTTAAATGGATTTAGATCTTAAGTTTGCTTATCTTGATTGATGAATGAATGTAGATATTAGTGAAGACTTGTAATAATCTCCTTAGGCTCAATATTTGCTCGCACAAAGTGGTGTTGCAGCTCAATATGTTTGGATCTTTCATCATAAACTGGATTATGTGCCAACTTGATTGAACTCTAATTATCGCATTGAATTCTGGTAGCTTCTTCTTGATTTGTACTTCAAGAATGCTCCTCAACCAAATAGATTCACAAGTAGCACTAGTCAATGCTTTATATTCAGCTTCTGTGGATGATAAAGAAATAGTTGGTTGTTTCTTACTGCTCCATGACACAACTCTTGAACCAATGTGAAATGCATATCCAGAAGTGGAATTTATGTCATAAGGATTTCCTACCCAATCAGAATCAGAACAACCTTCCAACTAAACATCAAATGCATCAGTATACAAAAGACCAAAATTAACTGTTCCCTTCAAATATCTCAAGACGTTCTTTGCAACTTTCCAATATGTTTCACATGGCTTAGCCAAAAATTGACTAAGAATGCTAACTGAATATGATATGTCTAGTCTTGTAGTAGTGAGATATTTCAAGCTTCCCACTAGTTGATGATACAAAGTACCATCTCCTTCTTTAGAACCATCATCATTGTACAATTTCACATTCTGATCCAAAGGAATAGATACTTCTTTTCATTCACTGATTTTAAATCTATTAAGGATTCCCCTTACATACTTGCTTTGATTGATCACTGTCTTACCAGACCCTCTCCAAAATTCAATTCCTAAACAATAATGCAAATCACCAAGGTCTTTCATTTCAAATTCCCGAGACATATGAATTTTAATATCTGTAATCAACTGATATGCTCCACCTATAATAATGAGATCTTCGACATATAAAGATATCAAGAAAACATTTCCCTCTTTATCTCTCTTAATGTATAGCCTTGAATCATTTTTTATTTTCATAAAACCTTGTTGTTTAAAGAAAGGAATCAATCTTTATATACCATGATCTAGGGGCCTATTTCAAACCAGATATAGCTTTCTTTAATCTGCAAACAAGATGATCATGTCCTTTCTGCACAAAACCTTTAGGCTGAACTAAACACACTTCCTCCTTTAAGTCACCATTCAAGAAAGAATATTTAACATCTAACTGGTGTATTCTCCAATTCTGTTTTGTAGCTAATGCAACAAGCAATCTGATTTTATTTAATTTAGCTACTGGTGCATATGTTTCTTCAAAATCAACACCCACTTTTTGAGAATAACCCTTTGCAACTTATCTTAGCTTCAATTTTTCAATACTACCATCATCTTTAAACTTATATTTAAACAACCATTTAGATCCAATAGGCACTTTATCTTTGGGAAGTTCTACTAATTCCCAAGCTTCATTTCTCATAATAGAATTGTACTCCTCATTCATAGCATTCACCCATTCTTCATTATATTTGGCTTGATCATAATTCAATGGTTCTATGAAATTCATTACATTAGTCATCGAAGCATAATCTCTAAACTTTATAGGAAGTTGAGTTTGTCGATTTCACCTTCTAGGTACTACAATACCTGTTGGAGTTCCATCCATGATTCTTCTTCTTTCTCTTGTTTCTTCATCTGAGGAGGTATCACTCATGTTATCACACTATTCCTGAACTTGTTGCTGTAGCTATCAATACTACCATCATCTTTAAACTTCTATATTTAAACAACCATTTAGATCCAATAGGAACTTTATCTTTGGGAAATTCTACTAATTCCCAAGTTTCATTTCTCATAATAGAATTGTATTGCTCATTCATAGCATTCACCCATTCTTCATTTTCTTTGGCTTGATCATAATTCAATGGTTCTATGACATTCATTACATTAGTCATCAAAGCATAATCTTTAAACTTTATAGGAAGTTGAGTTTGTCGATTTGACCTTCTAGGTACTACAATCATGTTGGAGTTCCATCCATGATTCTTCTACTTTCTGTTGTTTCTTCACCTGAGGAGGTATCACTCATGTTATCACCATGTTCCTGAACCTGTTGTTGTACATGTACCTTCTGAACAATTTTGTCTATTTTGACACTATCATTTGAGATATGTCCTTCATTGGAATTATTCATCCTGTCACTTATATCTGCATTCTCATGAAACACAACATCTATACTTGCAATTAGTTTGTGTGAACTGGGATGAAATAACTTGTATGCCTTATGATCATCACAATAGCCAACAAACATACATTCAATAGATTTTGCATCAAGTTTTCTTCGCTCATCTTTTGGAATATGTGCAAAATCCCTTACAACCATGTGACAAATAATAATTTAGCATCATTTAAGGTACTTGAGGACATGTCATTTATGTCAAAGTGCAGAGGTAGAGCACAAAAAAAGAGTATTTTTGGAGGCTTTCAATAATAGAACAAGAGCTCTAGTCTCTTCAACGTATTAACCAAAAAAACAACAAAACAAGGACCGGATACATAAGCGATCAAAAAGGTAAGCCTAGCATTAACTGCTTTACAAAACATCCTACCTACATGCATTAAGAGTAACGACTAACTTGACATCTACCTACTGCATTTAATGTCAACTGACAGCAAGCTACAGGAGGAGAAATTACTCTTCAACACTCCCCCTTAATTTCAACTTTACATTTATCATATTCAGTAGCACATGTAATTCCTAGATGTTGTCTTTGAAATTCAAAATTTTCTTTGCCCAATGGCTTTGTGAAGATGTCTGCAAGCTGGTGTTTAGAACCACAGAAATGAAGATTGACCTCTCCATTGTTGAGAAGCTCTCGTATGAAATGAAAACGAGTGTCAATGTGTTTACTCTTGCGGTGAAACACATGATTTTTGATAAAGCAATTGCTGAATTGTTGTCGCAGAAGATTGGAGTTGGCTCGATCTCTTCATGTGCAAGATCACTTAACATTCTTCTCATCCACACTACATAACATGCTACTGATGTCGCTGCCACATACTCTGCTTCAGCTGAAGAAATAGTGACTATGGGCTACTTCTTAGATGCCCAAGAGATAAGACCTGTGCCTAGATGGAAAGCATAACCTGATGTGATTTTTCGGTCATCAATACTTCCTACAAAGTCACTATCTGTTTATCCAATGTGATTTTTCGGTCATCAATACTTCCTACAAAGTCACTATCTGTTTATCCAACTAGATGATTTTCTTCAGAAGCTTCATACAAGATTCCATATTCAATTATACCTGCAATATACTTCAAAATTCTTTTTCCAACTTGCCAATGTGAATCCTTGGGAGACTCCATGAATCTAGAAATTAAACTGACTGCAAATATTATATCTGGTCTTGTTGTTGTAAGATACATCAAACTACCAACAAGTTGTTTGTACAATGTAGGATTGACTACTAGACCTTTGTCTTGTTTGCTTAGTTTTGTGCCTGTCGCAATTGGTGTATTTGTTGGTTTACATTTGGTCATTCTGAACCTTGCCAAATTATCATTGACATACTTCTTTTGGCAGATAAAAATTCCTTTTTCAGTTTGCTCAACTTCGATCCCAAGAAAATATTTCATGAGACCAAGATCAGTCATTTCGAATTCCTTCTTCATTGCAGATTGAAAATTTGAAAGTTTTAAATTTCCTGTATATATCATGTCATCTACATAAAGACAAACAATTAATAGATTACCTTGCTGTTTTGATTTTGTGTGCAAAGTGGGTTCATTGCTACTTCTTTTGAATCCATTGTTGAGCAAATATGTATCAATTCTGCTGTACCATGCTCTTGGAGCTTGCTTTAAGCCATACAAGGCCTTTTTCAGTTTGTAGACCTTCAATTCTTGACCCTTCACTTCAAATCTCGGTGGCTGATTTACATAAACTTCTTCTTTCAAGATGCCATTTAAAAACGCTGATTTAACATCCAATTGATAAATTGGCCAATGCTTTTGGGCTGCAACAGCCAAAACTGTCCTAACTGTGTCTAATCTGGCAACAGGGGCAAATGTTTCCCCATAATCAATACCAGGTTGTTGTGCAAATCCTTTTGCAACTAGCCTTGCTTTGTTTTTCTCTACTTTGCCGTTCTCATTGTATTTGGATTTATAAACCCATTTGACTCCAATGCTGGTTTTTTTTGTTGGCAAATTCACAAGATCCCAAGTGTCATTCTTTTCTATTGATTCAATCTCTTCATTCATTGCATCGACCCATTTCTTCTCCTTGACTGCTTCCTCAAAATAAATTGGCTGAGAAGATAGCAGAGCATAATGAACTTGCTCATCTACATTTTCATGCTGCTCATAAATTTCACTTAGCTTCCTTGTTTTTTGTCTTCTAAGCGAGGCCAATGTGGGATCTGATTCATTAGTTGATGTTGGACTGTGTGTGGCTTGTCCTTCTTGTCTTGAGACTTCTCCTTGAACCTGTAATCGAGGAAGTCTATGTGTAGATTCATGTTGTTCTATACTATCCACTGATTCACTTGCATGTGGGAAAGGATTACTCCCTATTGTTCCCTCATCTTCTTCACTCCAAGCCTAGTCTTCAAGAAATTTAGAGTCTCTAGTTATTATGGTTTTCTTAGTGACCAGATTATACAGTTTGTATGCCTTTGAATGTTCACTGTATCCCACAAAGATACATCTTTCACTTCTATCGTCCAATTTTCTTCTTGTTTCTACTGGGACATGTGCATAAGCAACGCAGCCAAAAACTCTTAAATGAGAAATATTTGTCTTCATTCCACTCCATGCTTCAAATGGAACTTTATATTTTACACTATTTGTTGGATATCTATTCAGAATATAAACTGAGCATCCATCTGCTTCTACCCAGTATTCATTTGACAAATTTTTGGATTTTAACATGCTTCTGGCCATGTTCATGATGGTTTGATTTTTCCTTTCAGCAACTCCATTTTGCTATGGGGTGTATCTTGTTGTAAACTGTCAGTGGATACCTTGTTCTTTGCAATATCTTGCAAAATCCTTGGAATCATATTCACCTCCTCCATCTAATCTCAACACTTTGATGTACTTGCCACTCTGTTTTTCTGTTGCAACTTTAAATTCTTTTAATTTTGCAAATGTTTCAGATTTTTTCTTGATAAAGAACACCCACGTCATTCTGCTTAAATCATCAATAAATGTTAGAAGGTAAAAACTTCCTCCTATAGACTCGGTTTGCATAGGAACGCATAGGTATGTATGGATTAACTCAAGAGGTGCTTTGGCTCTATAGGTAGTAGCATTTGGAAATCTATCCCTTTTGTGTTTATACAAGATACAACTATCACAAGGATTATGATGAACATCTATCATGGGTAAACCTTCGACCATAGACTTCTTTTGCAAATCATTTAAACCTTTACAAGACAAGTGACCATACCTACAATGCGATAGCCAAGTTTCATCCGAACTAGTAGCTGTATAGGCATAAGATTGTGATAGATTTGCACTTTTCATGACTAATGGGAACATCCTATTTTTGGTCATCTTAATTCTGGCTACAACCCTTCGACTAGGTGGTTTGTCCAAGATTGTGCATGATGGTCCTTTAAATATGACCTCATAACCATTTTGACTCAGCTAACCAACACTTAAGCGATTATGTTTTAGATCCTGGACAAAGTAAACATTTGGAATGTCTTTCTTTTCATTTTGCTTGGTTATGACTGATACTATGCCTTTTCCTAAAGCATTTACATGATGATCATCGCCCAATTTGATTTCAGTCTTGATGGAGTTATCTAAGCTTAAAAAAAGTTCTTCATTACCTGTCATGTGATTGCTGCAACCACTGTCCAGCAGCCATATATCTTTGTTGTTGAATTCTTCTGTAGCGAGGCAGGAGAGGAACATGGATTGTGATGCCCCTTCTTCTATATTGGTGACATTGGCTCTGCCTTTGTTCAAATCTGATTGCTTCTTTCTGCATTCACTCTCAAAATGGCCATACTTCTTACAATAAAAGCATTGAACATTTGATTTGTCAAACCTCCTTGGTTGACTATTGCTTCAACCTCTTCCTCTTGTGTTATAAGAGAAATTTTGTGGTTGCTCTATCTATTCTATAGCTATTGGTCTATTTCCTGTCTGAAAACGACCTCTTCCTCTTCTTCCTTTGCTTCTACTTCCACGTCCTCTACCTCTGGTGCATGGGGTCTGAGACTGGAATGCATTCTCAGAAGAGTCACTATGCATGTTGATTCTTGTTTCATGGGTCAGCAATGATCCAGTGAGCTCTTCAATAGACAATTGTTTTAAATCTTTCCATTCTTCAATGGTTGTAACAACCATATCAATTTTTTCTGGAATACTTCTGAGCACTTTATCAACTACCTTTTGAGTTGGAACAACTTCTCCATGTGCTCGAAGTTGATTTACAACATTCATGGTTTGTGTCATGAATTTGTGCACTGATTCTGTGTCCTTCATCTGAAGAGTCTCAACGATTTTCTTAAGTGTTTGCAGCTTTGCATTTTTGACCTTATCAGTGCCTTGATAGGCTGTTTCAAGAATTGCCCATGCTTCAATTGCATGTTCAGCTGCTGCAATTTTTGGAAATATTGCATCTTCTACTCCATTGTGCAAAAACCACAATGCCCTTGAGTCATTTTTTCTATTTTCTGCAACTACATTCCTCTGATTGTTAGTCATTACCTACAGATCTACTGGATATGGCTCAGTAAACCCATTTACTACAGCTTTCCAACAATCTTGTGATCGTAGAAAACTTCTCATCTTAATTCCCCACATTTCATAATTTGTTCCTGTTAGAATTGGTCCTGGAGTATGATTTTGATTGCTGGTTGATGCCATCCTCTTATTTCTGCTTGGACTGCCCTCACTCGACCTCCAGGCTCCCAGTTGCTGCTTGAGGGTTTCCTTGGCTGTGACAAAGCTCATTTCCTTGGCTGTGATGGAGCTCTATGCATTCTTTCCTTTTAGATGTAGGAACTATGTACAATCAACACAAACACCGAACGATCCTGTCCATTCGGATCCCTACGACATCTAGACTTGTGCTCTGCACTCCTCGTTCTTCACGATTCTGAAAATAGGTGAATCGGGCCCTCACTGCTCAGAGAGTAGGTTTGTTTGTTGTTCACATTCCCCTTCAAGCATTGGCTCTCTTCACAATAGTCTCAGCCTTCGACAAATATTCACGGCCTTCACCATTGGCCTTCATGATGTCTCCTCTATTTGACCCCCTCTCAAACTCTTAGCTGAGCTATCTTCTACTGCATGGGAGCCTCCACAAGTCGTGGCCCTTCCTCAAGGGTTCGGCCTCCACAAGGAACGGAGTGGAAAAAATCTGGCTATTGTTAGGAGTGGAAAAACCATAGACTGGGCACAACAAACAACAAACAGCTTCTCTTTCACCTTCGGATTCAGGCAAGGACAATTACAAAGGATTGGTGGCTCCTCTATTTTCAACGGGCTCCTCTTGCCGCTCTAATATTCTTCACAAGGCTGGTGAAGGAGGACTCACCGTGTGCTCTAATACCATGTCAAAGTGCAAAGGCAGAGCACAAAAACAGAGTATTTTTTGAGGCTTTCAATAATAGAACAGGAGCTCTAGGCTCTTCAACGTATTAACCAAAAAAACAACAAAACAAGGACCACATACATCAGCGATCAAGAAGGTAAGCCTAGCATTAACTGCTTTACAAAATATCCTACCTACATGCATTAAGAGTAGCAACTATCCTGACATTTACCTACTGCATTTAATGTCAACTGACAGCAAGCTACAGGAGGAGGAATTACTCTTCAACAATTTCTCTTAACATAGATAAAGGAAAAACTCAATTTCTAATAATATCAACAAACATTAACACCATCTTAACACCACAAATTGTAAGTGGTGCTAATACCACCACTTTAACACAACAAATTTGTAAATGGTGCTAATACCACCACCTTAACACCATAAAATATAAATAATGCTAACTTGTGATACTAAAACATGCTTTTCTTGTTCTGACAAATGACGAATTTTGTCTTAATCACCTACATCCCATATGATAAAGATCAAGGTATTAAACATGACAGTCTCTACATTTAAACCTATCGTGAGCACAGTTCTCACATACTCCCCGAGAGTAACCTTATACTAAATAATCCTGGTTGATTGGGAAATTAAAACATAAATTATATGTAAACACAAGTGTAGTACTATTTACTCACACAAAAGGAAAAGAATTAACTGAGCTTCCCTTCTTTATCCCCATACTACCTAGAATGGATTTTAATCTATTTGCTATCATAAACTAAAGACACTATGGATTCCATGAACCTGGCTATGGCCGTCACTTACATGAACAATTTTGGTGAAACGATCTTCCATTGCATTGTAAGTAGGCCTCATCGACGATGAAGATAAGGAAGATAAGCACATCAGCAGACTGTAGAAAATATTGAGAGGTGTTGGTGGATTCTTGGTTTTCTTGTCTAGGTTTTTTTTTTAAATAAACTCAAAACCTAATGCAAACTCTAATTGTTAATTGTTAATGGTTAGTTGTTATCCATAATTCATGGGTAGTTCATGTTATTCATCCTTTAACTACCTCTTATCATCTGTTTTTTTAGTTAAAAGAATTGTATGTTATGATTCCATGCATAAGCTACCAGTTATCTATGCATCACCTACTAGTTATACATCCTTCAACTACTAGTTATTTTTTATATTTTTTTATAATTGTTTATTTTGAATTTGTAAAGACTGTCATAAAATAAATATAGACAGTACACTTGTAGATACATGGTATCACCCATCTTCTTCTATTTATCTCCAACGAATTGAGCCTTATCCATTCATGAGCTGTGAGTTATCCATGCATCCATGCATCAACTATGATTATCTATTCTTGAGCTATCAACTATTTTTAATATTCTTTTTTTGTATCTCACATTCTTCTAGTTAAATGAGTTTAGCTATGAGTTATTGATGCCTAGCTACATGTTATCAATGACATTCTTCCACTAACTGCTCATTATAGATTTATCAAAATCATCCATGCATCAGCTACTAGTTATCCATTCATCAACTACCCATTATTTTTTATATTCTTTTTTGTATAGTTGTTTATTTCTAATTTAGAACATGTGCCTTAGAATCAATCTAGAGAGTATACTTGTCATATTATCATGAAATTTAGAAAAAACATAAATTCTAATCCACCCCAAATTTTAAGATATAAATGTCTATCTATATAAATATAGCATTTTAATGTACTTCAAAGCCAGAATCCATAGGGAAACAACATGTCCTTGGCAAATCAATCAAAGCTTGAGCTTGTCTTATTCCCAACGCTTGCCTCTTTCCTTTTTCTTTCGCTCATTCACCCCTACCTTGGTGACTTGGCCTGGCTTCCAAACTAGATTCTTCGATTACCATAAACTCTCTTTTAGCACGGGCTTTTACAACACCTTCTCTTCCTAAGGATATACCGAATCTATATTGTGAGACAGATTTGAATTTATTTTAGGATGATAATATTGTAATGATCTTATTGCATCACGTAAAGTTGACACTTGTGTGAGTTGATAACCTAATAGATTCCGTGGTAGTCCCGGTTGCATGTTGCGTTGCAAAACTTGAACTATTAAATACACGTATTAAATGTAAACCTGGATACTATGTGCATATATAGTCAGTTATGCTCTTCCAGCAAATGACATGATTGTATTATAGTGAGAAAATTTCAATGAGCTTAATGAATTGCCATGAGAGGCATAAGTTAGGAGTTGCATGGAAACTATGTTTGAAAAGTAATCTAGTAATGGAATATATCAAGTAACACAGATTGTCCATCACCAACCCCCTAATGTAGCGACCATTCCACTAAAAGAGATGTGGTGTATGAGTAGAGTGCATATAATTGGTTAGTAAGGAAATTAATAATCAGCAACGTATAAATCAGCAATCACCTTTTAGTTTTCGTTGGAGTGGCCGAGTAAGCATATCAACCAATCCATCTACCTAACGGTTTTCATCTGTTTTGGTAGATTTCGTGTTATAATGGTAGATTTCGTGTTAAAGCTTTCGTGGAGTGAAAGAAGAAGCGACTGGTGTGGTGTCGTGTTGTCCCATACTGTTATGCTCAACCATTAAAGATTCGTGGGTATCATTGATTTAAATATACACCATAGTTTGTTGAAGGTTGAGAGAAATACGAGGTCAAATAAGTGTTGTCACATGAACATTTGTTATTCAAATTTGGTGTAGTGCTTATGTTCAATATATTAAACACGCCAAAAATTAAGATAAAAGTGGCTTTCAACAGAATGAGCTTTGGCTAAAATATAACACATTGGCTGTGCATTCGTCGGACTTACAAACAAATTCAAATCAGTGTTGGGTTAATGTTAAGGCAATTTTGAATCAGTGTTGATGTTAAGGCAATTTTGATTACAAATCCAACCATTCTCAAAAGTGTAAATTTAACAATTAATCCCTCAGAACTGGTAAATCTTAATTATCTTTCTTAAATCACAAATTCAAAGATAAATTTATCTATGATTTAAAACAGTTTGATATTCCAATTTAATTTTAATAAATTCTAAAAATCAAAATTAATATAATTATACAAAATTTTGTTCAATATAAATTATATATTTGGCAATATTATTCAATTTTTTATATTCGATTTCTTGTTTATTTTAAAAAGAAAATTAACTCATCCTCGCCCTTTAATTAACACTTAATTATAACATAAAACAAAATTATATATATATATATATATAATTTTATTTCAACAAGAAAAATGCATGGAAAGAAATTGTTAAAACATTGAAATGTTTGTTACCTATTGCTTGACGTGTGGAAACAATAATCTACTGGAGCATAGAAATGTTGTGGATTCTAATCACAACTACATATATAATCATTGTGGAAACAATCACATAAGTGTGAAAGAAATAATACTTTGAATCATTGAGGTATAGAAAGAAGTGATGTGATGTTTTTTTGGTGGTTTTATGGTAAGAAAGTTTATAGGTTGATGATTGTTGCTAGACAAAAACTATACTGCTAAATATGTTGGAAGTATGTGTAGGGTCCTTGCCTCATTGTATAGGGAAGTAGTTAGGGGGAATTGTTGAAATTAACATCTTAATGTATTAAGAAAGTAATTTTGTAATGGTTATTTCCCCTAGTTCATAAGGTTGTGTTGGTTCGAAAGTGTTGTTGGTGTGCATATGGTGGTGCTTCCAGGTGATAATGCTTAACTCATAATTGAAATGTAATTGTGATGTGTATCATATGTTCAAGAAAGCCTCCTTCATGAGGGAAAAATGAAAAATTCTAAACACAATAATGTGCTGGTTCATAATACTAGCTCATATCACCAATGGAGCTCTTTTGTTTCTCAGAGAACTAGAAGGCATGCATGATAGGTAGATTATAGTTCATGCTAAGTGTTGTGGGATATCTAGATTGGGATTATAGATATTTCTATTGGAATTTCATTGTGGGGTAGTGGTTAGTAAAGTGCTGTGGTCAATTATAAGGTGATAACAAGATAGTATATTATAGCCTAGTGGTGTTGCATTGAGGTCCCAATGCGTGCATTCAAATTATATATTGGGCAATCAGTTATAGCTTTGTCTATCAAATACGTGAGAGAAGGAAGAGAGTGTTGATATGTTTCTATAGGAAAAGTATTGTGAGGCCTAAAGTACTGAAGCACTGGAAAATGAAATTATGATAATAGACATTTTGTACTTAAAGAGTCCGAAGGATGCTTGAATGGACCAAGTGTCTCCAAACATGGAATTGTTGTGTGTTATTGTTGGTCAATTTGTTGAACTAAAATAATATTCGTGTTCTTAGCCTTATTTGTTAACTATATTGTGTATTTCATTGATATAGTCTTTTAGAGCACTAGGGAAAGATGGAATAAGGGATGGGTAGGGAGATAAAAGTGGAGTTGGTCCAAGGCATTTATTAAATTTGAAGGATCTAATAGTGCACTATGGGTGGAAGATGATGCAATGAATACCTATACTCGAAGAAGAATAGAGTAACTAGTTGCAATGTATGGCTAGCAGGTGTGTGTGTGTGTGTGTGTGTGTGTGTGTGTGTGTGAGAGAGAGAGAGAGAGAGAGAGAGAGAGAGAGCGAGAGAGATAGAGAGAGAGAGAGAGATGCATTTTTGCAAACTATCTTGCTAATATGTAGAAGAGTGGGGTGGATGGATAACAATAGATTTAATTTCAAAGGAATTTTCATTTTTAAAAATTTGATAAGAATTTGTGGGGGCATTGTATAAGAGTAAATAAAAGAAATCAAATGGAGATACATGATAGTATATGTTGTCATGAAAATATCCTTTATCAAATGTTTCTAGACACATCTCTTGTCAATAAGAAGGCAAGGATTTCCTTATTGAACCCAACCTAGTTCATGAGGAGAGGGGTATGGGGTAGTGGGAAGCTTAAATGGAAATTGACAAATGATTGATAAATTACATTCTTTTTCCATCAATGGTCAAGGACCATAGTAGCAAGTTGATCCTTTATTTCATAATTGTGCATTAAAAGGAGGGCTTAGGTAGATGTAGAATGCTTAAATGTGTCATTGACAGTATGGAGGGATCTGTGGCAATCGAGTTGGTAAGAGAAACTTCTACAGGCTGGCGAGAAGGTTCATGAGAGGAGGGTGTAGTAACAACTTCAATGTTTTGTTCTTCAAAATGTAAAGGTTTCAATGCATCTTCCATATATAAGAATTGATAATTTTCAACATCATGATTTGGGGTTTTGTTATAGTGGTACCATTGCGAAGTACGTGAAGAGGTAGGGTGGCTAGCAAGTATAATAGAATTACGTAGTGGAGGATGTGTATGGGGGTTTGGGGAAAAGAAGGGTGTTGATGTTAGGGATAGGGTTAGTATTACAAAGAGTGAAATGAGTCCTTTTGTTAATTTTTTGTTATATATACAAGGCATAGAGAAATGATTGGATTATAATGTTGCTCTCAAATAGGGATACATCACTAGGATAAATAGTAAGAAAACAATAATCAAATTTGATCAAAAGCACATATTCATGATCTCTAATATGAGGTTGAGGGTGGAGTTTAGTGAATACCCTAATAAAGTGTTAGACACTTTCAGCTACATCTTCATACAACTACAACCACCGACACATTATGTTAGATAAATAACATGGAGGATAGAAACACCTTCGTAATTCTTGTCATAAGGTGTCCCAAGTGGTGATACGAGTCGTCTCGTATAGTTTTCATCCCATCTTTCATTTAGTTCCACATATAGCTCGATACAATTTTATAATACTACCACCACGCTTCAGTAAGTCTCTCTAAGTGTATAGTTATAAGAAGGGGGCACTACTCTTGTTAGGATCCTACCCTAACCCCCTTAAGTAAATTTATAGGTTTCTATGTATTGAGGCAATGTTTATTAAATAAGGCCCATGAAGTAGATATAATGTGAAAGAAATAATCTAAGAAGACTTACTACAAGGTTCTGCCTACTAGAAAGTTCATTCTCTAGAAATTTCTAAAGTGATTAGATAGGAAGCCTATAAAGAAGTAGAAGCACTGTAATGAGATGTGTTCTAAGATGTAATTGGATCTCTACTTGGTTGAAGGTTTGCCCCTCAAAGTGGTAAGTGATTTTCTTCCATCAATAAAGGTATTTCTATTTGTGGTATTTGCTTCTTCTACAATTTCCTATTGTTGTTGTAATTATGTCATTTTAAATATAAATATTAATATATTCTATTGTTTCCACTTTAAATATTTTATTATGCTAATACTTGGTACTTAACCATTGGTATTAGAGCATTTCCATGAGATATGATTTTTAGCGAATATTTATTTCTCGCTAGAGATGTATTACAACATCTGTAAATAACACATTAATCTATCATTTAGTGGGTAAATTTGTGGTAGGGGAAGAATAAAATGAACAAATACAAGAGGTTTCACCTCTTTTTCCACCCTTGTAACCCTTGTTGGTACCCCTTATACTAGTAGTACATCATACAAGAATTGTATATAGAATTTCAAATCCACATATTCTCGGCTATATATGAAGTCTTGTAAGATACCTAAAAACATATTTACATAATCAAATCAATTGTCTTATTGATGTAGTGCACCAAACGCACCTCGGAATATTGCTCTCTCGTACATGGGTAGTCGGTTAGTATGACTAATGGTATGGTCTAACATCCTTAGTTCCAATGCCATGAGAGATTGCAGCTAGAACTATTGTTGGAACTTCCAAGTATATCATAAAGATATAGAACCTAACACTCCCTTGTAATCAAGGCACCTGAAACTAATTTCTTTTGATAATATTTAAAATTCCTACATATATTATAGTATTAACAATTTGGGAATTTTGTGAGTGTTTTAATAATTGGGAAGAGTACAACAAATCGATGATGAATAGAAAAATTCTTTAGGGTCCTTCTCATACCCTTACTTGAGACCTATCTAAAAAAATACTTTGGTTGAGCTAATAGCATTAGTACACTCTCCAACAACCATTTTTTTTCTCTTATATGAATCCTTACTTGAGATCAATCTCAATAGAATCTTTGGGTCTAGTTGATCGCATTTGTATTGCTCTCCAGTAATCCTTGTTATAGACCCACATATTTATGGATACCACTCAAATAGTATATCTATCCAAGAAAGTATCCCACCTAGAAACTATGATGAGTTGCAACATAAGCCTTAGACTACAATCACTCCTATGATAAGCATAATGTTGATGACATCAGTGCCAATCTAGCTAACTTGGAGTTGCTACTTTATCAGATGTGCAAACTCATTGAAATGCAAAATCAGATCCTCACTTCACAATATTTAGGGAAAGAACATCCTTTCCAAAAGGAAGGGGATGAATAATTCAATCCTTGTGGGCATAAATAAACCTTTCATTTCCATGATTAAATGACCCACCTATGGCATGTACTCCCTAATGTCAACATCATGAAATTTTATGGGTCCAACCCAATCGGATTGGTTACTCAAATGGAACATTATTTTTCCTTGCATGGAATTACAAATAACTTGTTGAGACTTCATGTGGGTGCCTTATACTTGGAACATGAATGTGGGGAATGGATAGAATGGAACAAGAAATCACAAGGGGGTTATGCTGCTTGGACATAATTTTTCTCAAACCTTTATCAATGTTTTGAAGTAGACACTCATTTTTTGAGACAATATACCAAGCTTAAAAAATTTAGCATCTCGAAATATTTCATATCTAATTTTTGAGTAGCTGACCATCCAAATTGAAGGCAGGTTCGATATCTTTCCAATCAATGACTTATTATTTATCTAAAATAAGTGATATCTACATAGGTCTTAATGGCCCACTCTGCCACTTGGTTGCAATCCACTCAAAGAGCTTTGAGATCCCAAAAGATGATGAATGCTCAAATTAAAAAGGACTTGTTTATCCTCATCCATGTCCCACTATTTCCCCTCTTACTAACCCCTCTTGTCCATCTCCTTCTGTCAAGATCTACAAGTTAACTAGCACTAAAATTTCAAAGTGCCAACTTCAAGACCTTTGTTACAAATTTAATGAGAAATGTTCAACCTGGGAACAAATGTAAGCATTATAAACTCTTTATGGTCATTTTGGAGGACATTTTTTATGATGATGGTGAACCTATATACCCTCAAAGGTCCCTCATTGATTTGTGGAAGAAATTCGCCTCTCTTTTTTTGAAGGAGGTGGAACCTCAAATTCCCTTGCATGGCTCTTATTTTTTCTCCTGAAATCCTGAAATTACTTATCTAGATTAAATGTTGTAGATTCATTGTCTTAGTTGACAATGGTAGCATACATAACTTCATTTGTCATTTTTTATACCAAGAAAGTTACTATCAGATTCATGTTATGAACAAATTCCAAATCATGATTGCTAATGGAGGATTTATGAAATGTGGTGGTAATTATGAAAATGTCGAGATTCAAATGAGTCATTACTCCTTAAAATCTAGCATGCTTGCTGTTGAAATGGGTGTTTGTTATATTTTTTTGAATGTTGAATGGTTAAGGACATTAGATGCTATCACTATATATTTTAGTAAGTTATGCATGAGTTTCCATTAGGAGGGTCATATCTACACTTCCAAAGGAATTATAGCTAGCTTTCCATAGATCATCAACTTGTACTTTATGGGGAATATTCTTCGAAAGGGCCACTTATGCATCATGGCACAATTCCATGCTATTCAATCTTTTGAGAACCCTTCTCAACCCATCCATTTTCACATGCATTTCATCTTAGCCAAACTCCAATCCATCTTTGGAACTCCTAATTAAGGCCTCCCACCTTCCCAAGGAAAGTATTATCATTTTATTCCACTCATACCTAATATCTTTTCACATAATGTCCACTTGTATCACTATTTATTTGCCAAAAAAATGAAATAGAAAAGATAGTTTAGGAGTTTCTCACCACTAGTGCGATCTACACTCATACTAGCCCTTATTCTTCACTACTAGTCATGATCCTCAACAAAGAAGCAATTTGGTACATGTGTCTTGACTTTTTAGCTTTGAAGAAATAGATAATAAAATATAAGTTTCCCATTCTTATCATTCATGACCTCTTGGATGAGCTGAAGGGTACTCAATCACCAAAATCTATCTTGACTTTTGAGCTTTGAAGAAAAACAAATGTTGTCACGTAGACCTTTTCTGAAATATGGTAAGAGTATATTGGATTTATGTATGCATCAGTCAACACATTAAAATAATATAAACAAAGGTACTCACTCTCGAATAGAGAGCATGGAAATGGTAGATGTGTCACAAAACAATTCATTGCAACGAAATGATAGACACAGTTGTCTGCGGGCCGATCGACAGTGGAGTCAAGAGCGTATCTAATTCACATTGAACGCAATGTTAAATATTTTTATTCGTCTGAGTTTGTGCCCTTAAACATTCAAGGCTCCCGAGCATAATACACTGAAGGATGGTTGGTTTACAATAATTTTATATTTTAACATAATACGCTGGTTGGTTTACAATAATACGCTGGTTGGTTTATAATAATTTTATATTTTAGCATAATACACTGAAGGATGGTTGGTTTACAATAATACGCTGAAGGCTCCCAAACATAATATACTGATGACCAAGGTAGATGGTTGGTTTAGAAGAATTTTATATTTTAGTAAGTGTTATCTGTGTGTTATTAAAACATTTTTTTCATCTTGGTTTTGCTGGTTTTTTTCATATTATTATTCAAATTCGGAGTTGGCTATTAGTCAGGCTTTTCTTATTGAAACCAATGTTGGGCTTTAAGGAGTTCGACTCCCACTGCACGGATACTTGTCAACAACCAGTATGTTGGGCTTAATTTTCTATTGTGAATGGTAACTTAACAAATAAGTCACCCTATAACGACAATTCACAACTTAACGTATCTGATATTTTATTTGTAGGGTGCGATCCCTAGAAATTTTGATATCCTGTCGAGCATCCATCTTCATTGTTTAAAAATTTGTTCTGTTAAGCAGCAATCGGACTGATCAAATTTGGTATGTTAGCTAAGAAACAAATCCGAGAAATCATTTTTTATTAAATCAGTGTCTCTAAAGACGATTGAAATTTCATATTCTACGTTATCTACTCTCTCATATATATATATATATATATATTTCAAGTAACAACTTTTGAAACTTGATTAAAGGACATAATCTTAAAGAGATTAAAAGAGTTAAATCTTGGATCTCCCTAATATAAAGGAGTGATTTGACTCAAGTACGAATATGGATACAAATAAGATTGATACAAAAAAGAATAAGTACAAAAAAATCCAGATAAAAATATTGAAGTACATTTCTTATATATATAAGCAAATATATATCAATATAAATAAATGTACATCAGCATCTATATAATAAAATTAAATATCTTTAATATTTTTAATAAAATATTGATTATCAACTATTAAATATTAAACACAAAAAAATCATTTGTTTCTTTTTAGACATAATATTTATAACCAAAATTACTATTTAAAAAACAAACATATAAAATCTCAACCAGCTGGGAATGCTTGGTGAATTATGGAGTATGAAATTGAATTGTATTTATATTTTATACTATTTGAATTATTAAAATTTGAATTGTTTAGCAGATTGACTCTGGAATTATGATACTATGGTTTATATTATACAATTTGGGGTGGACGAAGAGGAATCTTCTTCCTAGATTTTAGAAAAAATAGACAAGTGTATTGTCAAGATTTATTTTATGGCAGCCATTCCAAATTCGAAATAAACTCTCTATCTATCTATCTATCTCGTTTTCTAGATCTAGATAAATAGATAGACAACAAACTGAATCCTGGTAAGTTTGTCCCAATGTGGAAAGGCCCTTACATCACCAAATGATGTCTACCCAAAGTTGCATATGTACTTGATTTACCTGAAGGAGGCGTTCTAGACAAGCTTGGGGTCCTCACACAAAGATGGGAAACCTTTTAGATGCAAAGGATGTATTGCAAAACGTGTTCTTGTTGTAGAATTCAAAACAAAGCGTACACGTTTATTAAACATAGGAATGGGAAATCCCGAGGTAGCCAAGTGGGCTTCAACGAACTCTAGGAGAAAAAAATGCATATATGTTTTGGTTCTCCAAAACGTGTACGCATTTTATAGAACCAAAACGCATATGGGTTTTAGAGAACCAAAACACGTACACGTTGGTAAAGAATAGTTTATTCCGTAATCCATCCGCTAACACCCCTAACACCCCCCTGCCAACCCCCTAACACCCTCTCCCTAACTCCCTAACACCCTGTCTCAAATTCCCTGACACCCCCTACCCCTAATCACCCACACCCCCTCTCCAACTCACTAACACCCCCAGCCCTGTAACAACCCCCCCAACCCCTAACACCCCCCTATCCCTAATCACCCACGCCCTCCACCTACCCCTATCTCTATCCCCATGCGCCTAACACCCCCCCTCGCTACTCTCTCTCTCTCTCTCTCTCACACACACACACACACACACACACATACACACACAGACACACACCTTTCCTCGTCTCCCTAACCCTTGTTAACCCCTTCTCTCACTCTCTTTCTCCCTTGTTTCACTTACCCCCAAATATCCTAACACCCCCTTATGTCTCTCCCTCTAACCCATTAACTACCCCCCTCTCTCAATACCTCTAATCCTTACCACCCCACAATCTCTCTCTCTCTCTCTCACACACACACACACACACATCCAAACACCCACGCTCCTCACCTATGCCCCCCTTCTCTCTAATCTCCCTACTCCTCCCCAAACCTCTCTCTCTCTCTCATTCTCTCTCCCCCCCCCCCCCCAGAATCTTATTAACCCCCTCTCTCACTCTCTCTCACTCCCCTACTCCACCTACACCTAACCCCCATGACTAGAAGGCATGCATGATAGGTAGATTATAGTTAATGCTAAGTGTTGTGGGATATCTAGAGTGAGATTATAGATATTTTTATTGGGATGTCATTGTGGGGTTAGTGGTTAGTAAAGTGCTTGTGATCAATTATAAGGTGATAACAAGATAGTTTATTATAGCCTAGTGGTGTTGCATGCAGGTCTTAATGCATGCAATTAAATTATATATTGGACAATCGGCTATAGCTTTGTATATCAAATATGTGAGATGAGGAAGAGAGTGTTGAGATGTTCCTATAGGAAAGTATTGAGGGCTAAAGTGTTGAAGCACTAGAAAATGAAATTATGATAATAGAGATTTTGTACCTAAAGAGGAAGAATGGGTGAATGGAGCAGTATCTCCAAACATGGAATTGTTGTGTGTTATTGTTAGTCACTTTGTTGAACTAGAATAATAGTCTTGTTCTTAGTATAAAGTAGATGGGAAGGGATATCAAGTGGATTTGGTCCAAGGCATGTATCAAAGTTGAAGGATCTAATAGTATAGCAGGGGTGGAAGAAGATGCAATGAATATATCTACTAGAAGAAGAATAAAGGAACTAGTTGCAATGTATGGCTAGAGAGAGAGAGAGAGAGAGAGATGCATTTTTGCAAACTATGTTGTTAATATGTAGAAGAGTGTGGTGGATGGACAACAATACAATTAATTTCAAATGAATTTTCATTTTTAAAAAGTTGATAAGAATTAGTGAGGGCATTGTATAAAAGTAAATCGAAGCAGTCAAATGAAGCGACATCATAGTCTACGGTGTCATGAAAAAACCCTTTATAAAATGTCTCTATAGTCAATGAGAAGACAACGATTGCCTTATTGAACCCAACCTAGTTGATAAGGAGAGGGGTATGGGGTAGTGGGAAGTTATTGGAAATTGAGAAATGATTGATAAATTACATTCTTTTTATTCCACTCATACCTAGTGTTTTTTCACATAATGTCCACTTGTATCACCATTTACTTGCCAAAAAAAATGAAATAGAAAGGATAGTGTTAGGAGTTTCTCATAGTGTGATCTACACGCATGCTAGCCCTTATTCTTCACTACTAATCATGGTCCTCGACAAAGAAGTAATTGAAGCAATTGGGTGCATGTATCTTGACTTTTGAAGAAATAAATAGTAAAATATAAGTTTCCCATTCTCATCATTGATGACCTCTTGGATGAGCTGAAGGGTACTCAATTCTTCACCAAAATATATCTTGACTTTTGAGCTTTGAAGAAAAACAATTGTTGTCACGTAGATCTTTTCTGAAATATGGTAAGAGTATATTGGATTTATGTATGCATCACTCAACACCTTAAAATAATATAAACAGAGGTACTCGCTCTCGAATAGAGGGCATGGAAATGGTAGATGTGTCGCAAAACAATTCATTGCAACAAAATGACGGACACAGTTGTCTGCGGGCTGATCGACAGTGGAGTGAAGAGCGTATCTAATTCACAATCAACGCAATGCTAAATATTTTTATTCGTCTGAGTTTGTGCCCTTAAGCATTCAAGGCTCCCGAAAAAATGTGTCTTATCCATTGGCGAAGAAGGATGACCAAGGTAGATGGCTCGTTTAAAAGAATTTTATATTTTAGCAAAGCGACGTCCTGCGTTTTTACTCCATTTTTCATATTCGTCAAATCATTTCCTTGTTGGGTTGCGTGAGACATCTTGGCAAAGCATCACCAAAATAGATTGTTCATAAGAATTTTATATTTTAGTAAGTGTTATCTTTGTGTTATTAAAATATTTTTGTCAGATTCTTGGTTTTGCTAGTTTTTTTTCATATTATTATTCAAATTCGGAGTTGGCTATTAGTCAGGCTTTTCTTGTTGAAACCAATGTTGGGCTTTAAGGAGTTCGACTCCCACTGCACGGATACTTGTCAACAACCAGTATGTTATTTTAGTATCTTCATTTTCTATTGTGAATGGTAACTTCACAAATAAGTCACCCTATAACGATAATTCACAACTTAACGTATCTGATATTTTATTTGTAGTATGCGATCCCTGGTAATTTTGATAGCCTGTCGAGCATCCATCTTCATTGTTTAAAAATTTGGTCTGTCAAGCAGCAATCGGACTGATCAAATTTGGTACGTTAGCTAAGAAACATATCCGAGAAATCATTTTTTATTAAATCACAGTCTCTAAAGACGATTGAAATTTGACATTCTACATTATCCACTCATATATATATTCCAAGTAACAACTTTTGAAACTTGATTAAAATACTTAATTTTAAAGGGATTAAAAAAGTTAAATCTTTGATCTCCTTAATATTAGGGAGTGATTTCTAGTAGCATGACTCAAGTACGAAAATGGATACAAATAAGATTAATAAAAAAAGAATAAGTAACAAAAAAATCCAAATAAAAATATTGAAGTACATTTCTTATACATTTCTTATATATAAGTAAATATACACCAATATGCATAAACTTAAATACCTATAATCAAATTAAATATCTATAATATTTTTAATAAAATATTGAATATTAACTATTAAACACAAAAAAATCATTCCCTTCTTTTCTAGACATAATATTTATAACCAAAATTACTATTTAAGAAACAAAAATATAAAATCTCAATAAGCTGGGAATGCTTTGTGAATTACGGAGTATGAAATTGAATTGTATTTATATTTTATACTGTTTGAATTATTAAAATTTGATTTTTTAAAACCGGTTCATCGAATATTGGACAAATTGACTCTAGAATTATGATACTATGGTTTATATTTTACAATTTCGGGTGGACGAAGAGGGATCTTCTTCCTAGATTTTAGAAAAAATAGACAAGTGTATTGTCAAGATTTATTTTATGGCAGCCGTTCCAAATTCGAAATAAACTCTCTATCTATCTATCTATCTCGTTTTCTAGATCTAGATAAATAGATAGACAACAAACTAAATCTTGGTAAGTTTGTCCCAATGTGGAAAGGCCCTTACATCACCAAATGATGTCTACCCAAAGGTGCATATGTACTTGATTTACCTGAAGGAGGCGTTCTAGACAAGCTTGGGGTCCTCACACAAAGATGGGGGACCTTTTAGATGCAAAGGATGTATTGCAAAACATGTTCTTGTTGTAGAATTCAAAACAATGCGTATGCATTTATTAAACATAGGAATGGGAAATCCCGAGGTAGCCAAGTGGGATGACACGAAGGCCAGGAGAACAAAGTGTGTATGCATTTTGGTTCTCCAAAACGTGCACACGTTTTATAGAACCAAAACGCATATTTGTTTTAGAGAACCAAAACATGTACACATTGGTAAAGATGATTTTATTTCATAATCCGTCCCGTAACACCCGTCCCCAACCCGCTAACACCCCCTCCCTAACTCCCTAACACCCTCTCCCAAATTCCCTAACACCCCCTACCCCTAATCACCCACACCCCCTCTCCAACTCACTAACACCCCCCAACCCTATAATAACGGCCCCAAACCCCTAACACCCCCTCTCTAACTCCCTAACACCCCCCTATCCCTAATAACCCACACCCTCCACCTACCCCTATCTCTACCCGCATGCCCCTAACACCCCCCCCTCCCTACTCTCTCTCTCTCTCTCTCACACACACACACACCCACCCCTTCCCTCGTCTCCCTAACCCTTACTAGCCCCTTCTATCACTCTCTTTCTCCCTTGTTTCGCTTACCCCCAATATCCTAACACCCCCTTATGTCTCTACCTCTAACCCATTAACTACCCCCCCCCTCTCTCTACCTCTAACCCTTACCATCCCACAATCTCTCTCTCTCTCTCTCTCTCATCCAAACACCCACACTCCTCACCTATGCCCCCCTTCTCTCTAATCTCCCTACTCCTCCCCAAACCTCTCTCTATCTCTCTCTCCCCACCCAAACTATTACTAACCCCCTCTCTCACTCTCTCTCACTCACCTACTCCACCTACACCTAACCCCCACCTCTCTCTCTCTCCCCCAACCCCCTAACACACCATTTCCCCATTGGTTCTCTCTCTCTCTCTCTCTCTCTCTCACACACACACACACCACATGCCTATGCATCCCCGTATTACTAACCCCCCTCCTCTCTCTCTCTAACCCTTACTAACCCATTCTCTCACTCTCTTTATCCCCTGCTCCACCTAACCCCAATATCCAAACACCCCCCTCTGCTTCTACCTCTAACCCCTAAACAACCCCATCTACCTCTACCTATAACCCCTTACCACCCCCCAATATCTCTCCATTTACAAAAACTATACTGCTAAATATGTTGGAATATGTTGGAAGTGTGTGTGGGATCCTTGCCTCGTAGTATAGGGATGTAGTTGGGGGAATTGTTGGAATTAACATGTTGATGTACTAAGAAAGTAATTGTGCAATGGTTATTGTTCGATGATGGGGAATTTATAAGAAGAGGAAACCCTAGTTCATAGGGTTGTGTTGGTTCAAAAGTGTTGTTGGTGTGCATATGATGGTGCTTCCATGTAATAATGGTTAACCCATAATTAATTGTTATGTGTATCATAAGTTCAAGAAAGTATCCTTCATGAGGGGAAAAGGGAAATTTCTAAACACAATAGTGTGTCGGTTCATAATACTAGCACATATCACCCATAGAGTTCTTGTGTTCCTGGGAGGACTAGAAGGCATGCATGATAGGTAGATTATAGTTAATGCTAAGTGTTGTGGGATATCTAGAGTGAGATTATATATATTTTTATTGGGATGTCATTGTGGGGGTAATGGTTAGTAAAGTGCTTGTGATAAATTATAAGGTGATAACAAGATATTTTATTATAGCCTAGTGGTGTTGCATTGAGGTCTTAATGCATACAATTAAATTATATATTGGAAAATCAATTATAGCTTTGTATATCAAATATATGAGAGGAGGAAGAGAGTGTTGAGATGTTCCTATAGGAAATTATTGAGGGCTAAAGTGTTGAAGCACTAGAAAATGAAATCATGATAATAGAGGTTTTGTACCTAAAGATGAAGAATGCGTGAATGGAGCAGTATCTCCAAACATGGAATTGTTGTGTGTTATTGTTAGTCACTTTGTTGAACTAGAATAACAGTCTTGTTCTTAGTATAAAGTAGATGCGAAGGGAGATAAATTGGAGTTGGTCCAAAGCATGTATTAAAGTTGAAGGATCTAATAGTACACCATGGGTGGAAGAAGATGCAATGAATGTCTCTACTGGAAGAATAATAGAGGAACTAGTTGCAATGTATGGCTAGAGAGAGAGAGAGAGAGAGAGAGAGAGAGAGAGAGAGAGAGAGATGCATTTTTGCAAACTATGTTGCTAATATGTAGAAGAGTGGGGTGGATGGACAACAATAGATTTAATTTCGAATGAATTTTCATTTTTAAAAAGTTGATAACATTTAGTGAGGGTATTGTATAAAAGTAGATCAAAGAAATCAAATGGAGAGACATCATAGCCTATGGTGTCATGAAAAACCCTTTTTAAAATGTGTCTACAGTCAATGAAAAGACAAGGATTGCCTTATTGAACTGAACCTAGTTGATAAGGAGAGGGGTATGGGGTAGTGGGAAGGTTTTGGAAATTGAAAAATGATTGATAAATTACATTCTTTTTCCTTCAATGGTCAAGGACCAAAGTAGTAAGTTGATACTTTATTTAATAATTGTGAATAAAAAGGGTGGTTTAGGTAGATTGTAATATCCCAAGAAAAGGCTATTTTATTTTATTGTCAATTGTTGTTATGAACTTAATTATTGTTCGATGGGTGTTGAGTTAAAAAGAACTCTAGAAACACCCATGAGGTTATTTTTGAGTGTTGAGCAAGTGAGCTCTGAATAGCACCAAATTATTAAATGATGTGACAAAGTGAGCTCTGGAACATCTGAATTATTGTGGATAGTGTTGAGCTAAGTGGGCTCTGGAAGAACTATTAGTTAAATAAGCGTTGAGCTCAGATGATCTGGACACTTAAAGTCGTATTGATTAACTGATGTTGAGATGGAAGCTCTGGAACATTTGAATTATTCTGGATAGTGTTGAGCCAAGTGGGCTCTGGAAGCACTATTAGTTGAGTAAGTGTTGAGATGAGATGCTATGGAGCACTTAAACTCGTATTGATCAACTGATGTTGAGCTGGGATCTATGGAGCATCACTAATCCATTGATTATTTACTTTAATAATATTCAACACTATTATTATTTTATTCTTTCTAACTGACTAGGACTGCCACTCAAAGCGGGGCTAAGCATGCAAGAGTCTAGAATGGTCAATAGCTGATAACTAAATATTCAACTAGTTGTTAGGTGAGTAAAAGTATGATTTTATTAAATAAAGATTTAAAATAAATTGTGAGGATTAAAAAAATTAAATTTATAATCAAAGATAAAAACATAACCGTTAGTGTGTGAGTTAGATAACTAAGTGAGCAAAAGACCTAATTTCCTAGCACCCTTATTCTCATAAAAAATATAAATAGTAGAGAAAGGAACTTTGCAGGGGGAAAGTGTTTCCAAGTTCACTGGAGGGTTCAGTCGTGAATCTAAGAACTCAAACATCATATTTCTGATATCTACTGTGTCTTATAAAGAGGACTGTCCTAGAGAGACGACTATGAAGATTATTAGGGGGGAATTTATTCAGAAAGATTCACACAAAGGGCTGGTAAACGGACCTTGTGACTACTCTGTTGTAGTAAAGAAGATAGAAAGCCACACCTAGGCCTTCTAGATTCTTGTCATGCTTAGTTCGGCTCGAGGGTGACCGGTGGAACAATCTAGGAACAGGTTGTGGTCTATGGTTGGGAGGAACATGGTAGTTCCTAAGTCAATCGGTCTGCAATAAAATACTGATAAGTATCTGTTTGCGTTTCAATTATCATGTTTCAGTAAATTTATGTTATGATCAACATTATTGGTTATATTATCTCTTTCTAAGTTCTGTGTTAAAGTTTCATTATTACATAAATGTTATCTGGAGGATTATCAAAATTGTAGAATATTTTGTTCTAAATCTGAATGTTATTTGAATAAATATTTAAAATAGGACCGTGTGTTTTCTTGGATTAAATTCATTTGCAGAACTGCTTAGCCATGGATTTCAGGTTTAGAATGTATACGGAGAAAATTCCCATAATTTCCTTATACAAAGAGAGAAATTCCTAAATTTAAAATTTTCGGGCAAGACCTAAACTCTACCTATATTATATAAATTACTTATATAATATTTACCTATACTTAATATTTACTTATAAATGGTAAATATTAACCAAACAATAGTAATATAATAAAAATGCTTTTAAATCCAAAACAGAACCAATTAATGAGATAGATTGGCATACAATACTTCCATCTCAAAAACATAAAATAAACGCAACTTAAAATCATATGCATATAACCTACAGGATCTACCTAATATAAACCATATCTTTAAAACATCCACATGGTCTTCCATAACATGATTATAATATTAAATTACACATAAAAACCTTGCTTATATATCCATAAACCAGACTCTGGAAATTAACTAGAAATTAACAAATAAGATTTAAAAACATCCATGCTAAAGAAACAGAGAGATTATTCCAATCAAGAGTTATAACAGGAGATTGTGCATAAGAGCCCATCGAATTATTACAACCCAAAAATTCCTCAACTATAGGGCTATACCATCTCTGTCCCGTAACTAAGAAATTATTTATATACTATATACAGAGACAATGTCAACAACTCTTTCCACATAGCACATAAGATTTCTTTTAAAACCAAACAAGACTTAAAGTAATTCAAAGACTTAGCATTAGATTTCGTAGGATATATCAAATAGAGTAGATTCATATAAAAATGTTTGACAAGAGTCATGGCAGGATTTTTTTTGAGACTCCACGATTTTATACAGGAAGAATTACCCTTCATTACACACCATTCATCAAATAGAATAGAGCTCATACGATTTCCAGGACCATTACAAATAATAGAAAATCAGATATTTACACATAAATTAATTCATAGCAATAAACAAACCCATCTTTAAGAAAACCCGCTTCGCATAGAATACAAATAGAGAAATCCATACATTTTCCAGAATCGTTATTGAAACTATAGACTCCCATCACCAAAACTTAGGACACGCCAGTATAAAGTAAAGTAACTTAGGGTTTAAAATATCTAACATATAACTAGGCAGAGGCGCATTCATAAGAATCCATGGTCCCCATTCTAAGTAATGCAAGCATAGAGTTTATAACTTAATAATTAATTCATATAAGTAAAACTGAATACAAAGACCTAAATCGAAGAGTAAAAAGACATAGATACGCGTAGTAGGCACAGTAAAACCATAAATTTAAGTAAACACGATTTTTCGATAGAAACCAAGCATAAACCATGGAAACCGAAAGTCTTTACATTTCGAATAATTATAAAAAATGATTGGGCCCGAGAGCCCAATAATTTTGCAAAGGTTACACAAATTTTTTAAACTCCTGAACAGGCTTACAAAACCAACACGCCAATTATCTCATGCTCCAAACAGAGTTAAATTATTTACACGCAGAGATATCTTAACTATGCCTCGAGGCCTGAAAATGGCACTCTAAATTCCAGAGACCAATGCTGGCGAAAATACAAATAACCCAGCAAAGAAAATAAACAAGGTTGGTTGAAAACCCTTGTATCTCCCAAGCACAACCATTTAAACATTCTGCCCAGCATCAAAAGAGAAACCCATCATATGTTTCATGGCAGAGGCATTTCCAAGAACCCAGGTCTTACCAAGACCGGTTGAATTCTCTAAGTTTCCCACCTTTAATGCTCCAGTACTCTATATCAAGTCACTAGTAGCTACTACGTTGAACCGTGGAATCAAATGAAACCAAAAGTGGAGTTAAATAAACATTACAACTGTTATGAAACAAACTGGAAATATAAATTAAACCCTGAGTAAGAACAGAGCTTACCTCTCCATGTCGTAGCTGCCCACGCTGTTCATATCTACGTAGGGCATGCACTGACCAAAGAGCTACGCTCTGGTCAGATGCATCCCCTTTCCACCATAACCAAAGCCAAGAGTTGCAGAGAGCTCTTCTCTCTTCTTCCACACATCCAAAAACATTGAAACAGGAAATGAATTGGAGAATGGGGTAACTCGATAGTTTACCCACTGCTAGTGTGGATTCCACCATAGAGCCTTAACGTGTCTGCATTTAAAACTCCAGCTACCATCCACTAACCTTTTAATATTTACCCACATCTCCATAGTAAGAGTGCTGCATCACTTGTTTAAACTTAGCACCGAAGAGCTAGGTCAAGACTTAAGGTTTAGGGTTTAACCTTATCCCCACTTGTAAGTAGTTAGATATTTTTAAGAACTTGAAGTGATGGTTTGGGGTTCCCTCTAGGAACCCGCACAAAGGATTTACATAGGCATTAGCTTATAAGAGATAAGTAAGACCTGAGGCCTTGAAACACTTCTCACCAGTTGAGAGTTATAGGCCTAGTAATAAACAAGTCATCACATTGCACAAAACTCTTACAGAGCTGAATTATTTAATAAAGATTACAAAACCATAAGCATGATATGAAGTAAACTATACTGTGAAATGAACGATAATAGCATACCAAGGTATAATCGAAACTAAATCATGCCAAGCCAACATTGTACAACTAAATCAAACAAAAACATTACACATAGCTATAGATTTCATACTACTTCTAAGTGTTTAACGCAATGTTGAAGGTACTATCTAATCAAGTCCGAAGTCTCATCTAATTAATAGACACATAATATTTTTTTAAAAATTTTCAGGATTTGAGGGAAATTACATAGATGTATAATGCTTAAATATGTTATAGGCAGTATGGAGGAATATGTGGCAATAGGGTTGGGAAGAGAAAATTCTACAGTATGACAAGAATTTTCATGAGAGGAGGATGTAGTAACAAATTTAATGATTTGTTCTTCAAATTATAAATATTTGGATGCGTCTTCATCTATAAGAATTGATAATTTGCAACACCATGATTTGGGGTTTTGTTATAGTGGTACCATCTTGAAGGACATGAAGAGGTAGGGTGGATACCAAGTATAATAGCATTACATAGTGGAGGTGGTGTATGATGGTTTGGGGAAGAGAAGGGTGTTGATGTTAGGGATAGGGTTAGTGTTACAAAGAGTGAAAAGAGTCCATTTGTTAATTTTTTGCTATATAACCAAGGCATAGAGAAATGCTTGGCCTATAACGGTGCTCTCAAATAGGGATACATCACTATTATAAATAGTAAGAAAACAAGAATCGAATTTGATCACAAGCACATATTCACGATCTCTAATGTGAGGTTGAAGGTGGAGTTTAGTGAATACACTAATAAAGTGTTAGACACTTTCACCTACATCTTGATGGAACTACAACCACTGACACATTATGTTAGATAAATACCAAGGAGGATAGAAACACATTCATAATTCTTGTCACAAGGTGTTCCATGTGGTGATACAAGTAGCCCCATATTTTTTTCATCCTATTCTTCATTGAGTTCCACATATAGATCGATAGAATTTTATAAGACTACCACCATGCTTCAATAAGTCTCTCTAATTGGATACTTATAAGAAGGAGGCACTACTCTTGTTAGGATACTACCCTAACCCCCTTAAGTAGATAGATAGGTTTCTATGTATTGATGCAATATTTATTAAATAAGGCCTGTGAAGTAGATATACTATTAAAGAAATAATATAAGAAGACTTACTACAAGGTTCTTCCTACTAGAAAGTTCATTCTCTAGAAATTTCTAAATTTGTTAGACATGAATCCCATAAAGAAGTAGAATCAATGTAATAAGATGTGTTATGAGATGTAATTGGATCTCTACTCGGTTGAAGGTTCCCCCCTCTAATAGGTAAGTGAACATTTCTTTCATCAATAAAGGTATTTCTATTTGTGGCATTTGCTTCTTCTATAATTTGCTATTGTTATTGTAATTATGTCATTTTTAATATAAATCTTAATATATTCTATTGTTTCCACTTTAAATATTTTATTATGCTAAAAAGGTACTTAACATTTGGTATTAGAGCATTTCCATGACATAATATTTTCAGCGAATATTTATTTTTGTCTAGAGATGTACTACAACATCTATAAATAACAATGTATTAATCTCTCATTCAGTGGTTAAATTTGTGGCAAGGGAAGAATAAACTCAATATTAAATACAAGATATTTCACTTCTTTGGCCACCCTTGTAATCCTTGTTGGTACCCCTTCGAGTAGTACTACATCATACACTAACTGTATATAGAATTTCACTTCGACATACTCTCGGCAATATATGAAGTCTTGTAAGATACCTAAACACATATTTAGATAATCAAATCAATTATCTTTCTATTTTAGTGCATCGAGCGCAACACTTGGGAATATATTGTTTTGCCGTACATGGCTAGTCGGCTAGTACAACTAATGGTATGGTCTAGTGTCCTTAGTTCCAATTCCATGAGAGATTGTACCTAGAACTATTGTTGGACCTTCCAAGTATATCAAAGAGTTATAGCACCTATCACTCCCTTGTAATCAAGACACTGGAAACAAATTTATTTGATAAACTCTAAAATTTCTACAGATATTATAGTATTAATAATTTTGGAATTTTTAAAGTGTTGTAATATTTGGGAAACAGTACAATAAATTGATGATGAATAGAAAAATGCTTTAGGGTCCCACTCACACCCTTATTTGAGACCTATTTAAAAAAAATAGTTGGGTTGAGCTAATAGCGTTAATACACTCTCTAGTAACCCTTTTTGGGTCTAGCTTATTGCATTTGTATTACTCTCCAGTAATCCTTGTTATGGACCCACATATTTATGGATACCACTCAAATAGTAGATCTATCCAAGAAAGTATCCCACCCAGAAACTACGATGAATTGCAACATAGGATAAACTACAATCACTCCTATGCTAAGCATAATCTTGATGACATCACTGCCAAGCTAGCCAACTTGAAGTTGCTACTTTACCAAATGTGCAAACTTATTGAAATGAAAAATTAGATCCCCACTTCACAATATTTAGGTTACCAATGGAAAGATCATCCTTCCCAAAAGGAAGGGGATGAATAATCCAATCCTACTGGGCATCGTTAACCATTCATGTCCATAATTAGATGACTCACCTATGGCATGTACTTCCTAATGTCAATATCATGAGATTCTATGGGTCCAACCCAGTTGGATTGGTTTCTCAAATGAAACATTATTTTTCCTTGCATGGAATTACAAATGACTTGTGGAGACTTCATGTGCGTGCCTTATTTGGAACATGAATGTTGGGAATGGATAGAATGGAAGAAGAAATCACAAGGGGGCTATGTTGCTTGGACATAATTTTTCTTGGACATTTATCGATGTTTTGAAGTAGGCACTCGTTTTTTGGGACAATAGACCAAGCTTAAACAATCTAGCATAGCTCAAGATTTCATAACTAATTTTTAGTAGCTGACCATCTACATTGAAGGCATGTTCGATCTTTTTCCAATCATTGACTTATTAGTTATCTAAAAGAAGTGATATCTGCAAAAATATTAATGGCCCATTCTACTACTTGGTTGGAAGTCACCTAAAGAGATTTGAGATCCTAAAAGATGATGAATGCTCAAATGAAGAAAGGACTTATTCATGTCTCGCTATTTCCCCTCTTACTAACCTCTTGTGATCATCTTCTTCTGTCGAGATCTACAATTTAACTAGCACTGAAATTTCAAAGTGCCAACGTCAAGACCTTTGTTACAACTTTAATGATAAATGTTCAACTTGGGAATAAATGTAAACATTATAAACTCATTATAGTCATTTTGGAAGAATTTTTTCATGATGATGGTGAAGCTATATACCCTTAAATATCCATGATTTATTTGTGGAAGACATTCCTCTCTCTTGTTTTGCAGGAGGTGGAACCTCAAATGTCCTTGCATGCACTCGCTTTTATTTTTTTCCCCAAAATTCTTAAATTAATTGCTTAGATTAAATGTTGTAATTCATTGTCTTAGTTGACAATGGTAACATACATAACTTCATTTGTCATTGTATATCCCAAGAGAGCTAGTATTACATCCAAGTTATGAACAAATTCCAAATCATGATTGCTAATGTAGGATTTATGAAATGTGATGGTCATTATGAAAATGTTGGGCTTCAATGGGTGATTATTCCTTAAATTCTAGCATGCTTGCTATTGAAATGGGTGTTTGTTATAATTTTTTGAATATTGAATGGTTACGGACATTAGATCCCATCACCATGGATTTCTGTAAGTTATGAATGAGTTTCCATTAGGAGGGTTATATCTACATTTCCAAGGGAATTATATAGCTAGCTTTCCATAGATCATCAACTTGCACTTTATGGAGAATATTCTTCGAAATGGCCACTTATGCATCATCCCACAATTCCATGTTATTCAATCTTTCGAGAACCCTTCTCAACCCATTCATTTTTACATGGATTTCATCTTTGCCAAACGCCAATCCATCTTTGAAACTCCTAAAGGCCTCCCACCTTCCCAAGAAAAGTATTATCATTTTATTCCACACATACCTAGTATGTTTTCACATAATATCCACTTGTATCACCATTTATTTGCAAAAATTGACTTATTCTTCACAACTAATCATGGTCCTCAACAAAGAAACCATTTGGTGCATGTGTCTTGACTTTTGAACCTTGAAGAAATAGATACTAAAATATAAGTTTCTCATTCTTATCATTGATGACGTCTAGGATGAGCTCAAGGGTGCTCAATTCTTCACCCAAATCTATCTCCACTCACGCTATCATCAAATTCACATAAAGGTGGATATTTCTAAAACTTATTTTCACACTAATGAAGGTTATTAGGCGTTCTTAGTGTTGACATTTGGCCTTTGACATTTACAATGCACCTTCAACACTACAAAGTCTCATGAACAAATTTAAGATCATTTCCAATTCAATAATGTTGTTTGACAAAATTTAAAATCATTCCCAGTCAATAATATTTTAAAATTGGCCTTGCGACTTTGCACTAATTGAGCAAAAGTGGTTTCAACAATGTCATTGAGATGCAATACACATCCCACTATAAATAAAATCATTCATTAATGGGACATTCTCGAATAATCCATCAGTGTACTCAATAGTCAATGCATCTCTCCGGGCACTGAAAACCGCTAACGACCCTCATATCCTGTAGTTCACATGTCCGATGCTTATTTCCCTCCCAACTACTATTTATACCAAAACAAAAACAAACCCATAATTAATTACTTAAGTTTTTATTATATTTCTTATTTGTTACCGTCAAAAGAAGCAGCCATTGCCTCGTGTTGTGTTGTGCAGTGATGTTATCCTATGGTGCCTCGTGAGCTTATACGTTATGGTGCAATATATATAAAAATAGATTACTAAATGTGTACCTACTCTTAAGAGATATCAGACAAAAATAAACTTGTCAAATTTTTTGGATTCATGTATCACCAGAATTTGTCTAATTATGAACTAAAATACTACCAAAATAATTCAGTCAACCCTGTTTGAGAAAAACAAATGTTGTCACCTCGACCTTTTCTAAAATATGGTAAGAGTATATTGGATTTATGTACAACACCTTAAAATAATTTACAGAAAGCAACTCGCTCTCGAATACCTAGAGCGCATGGAAATGGTACATGTGTCTGCGGGGTGATCGTCGCGCCACACGGCTAAATATATGTATTCGTGTGAGTTTGTGACCTTAAATTTGGAAGGCTCCCCAACATAATACACTGAAAAAAGATGGTTGGTTTCTAAGAATTTTATATTTTAGCAAAGCGACGTCCTGCGTTTCACTGCATCATTTTTCATATTCGTCAAATAATACCAAAATAGATGGCTCATAAATAACTAATAGTGACAGTTGTACACAGAAATTTAAAAACCTATAACCGCCAAAAACATTAAATACAAGTTTCTTGGCGTATCCTTATCAGTTTGGCGTCTCCTTATCAATTTGAGACGTCAAGTTTTAACCTGCGAGATTCAGTAGGTGAGATATTGTTTTAGATTTGTGCCGTGTGCCTCTGATTTTGCAAAAGTTGAGATACGTAGAATTAGTGGTAGTTAATATTGTTTTAGATTTGTGCCGTGTGCCTCTTAAGTTTCTTAAGTTTGACAACACTCCAATACATGTTCAGCATTATGGATTAGGTGTTAGTGCGTTCAGTCTAACTTTATTATGCGTTGAACTTGTTGATATGGTCCAAGGCATAATCGAGTGAAGGATGGGATGTTGTTTGAAAATTATTTAAAGCATTCTACATTAGTGTTAACTTGTTTAACAATGGGGCACTATAAGAGATGAATAGGAGCATTTCCATGTATTAATTATATTAATTGCAATGTGTTTGGTATTTCTACATCCCATATGTCCATTTTTCATAATCTTTTTTTTTTCTAAGTTGTATAATACTCCGTGAGAAATAGGTGTACTTGACCATAGAGAAGTGCATGATAAATATGTGTACCGTCTCATAAATTAAAGTTAGACACACTTTTCTTTTGATTGTAAACATGTATAAAGGATGCCAAGAAACCCTTTCACATATAAAAGTAAGTAGATTTGGTTTGGAGAATCATAGTGATACGAAGACATGGCCAAGAAAGTATTGGACAATTGTTTACATGTTTATGTTATTATCATAATGATTTGGGATTCAATGGGTTGATACAAAGATTGAGATCTAGTTCCATAGTTTTTGGCACTCAAATATCTAATACGAGCTTAGGATTTGTTTCCAATGAAGTGGGTGTAGTTGGTTCAAAGAAAAGATTGTCCATGGACTCTTTTATGTAGAGCACAACACTTTATTCGCATGCTAAGAAGGGAGGGAAGCCATTAGCAACAAATCCCTTAGATCCATTTCCTATCAGAAATTAGACAAGCAAGGTGAATGCCAATGTCTTGATCTCTTCTTGTAAAACAAAGACTTAGTAATGGTTGTAGCAATCAAGGCCCATCTCTTCTAATTGTAGAATAAGCATTATGTATTATGCAGACATTTTTTTCATGGATATCATGTTAAACAATTAGTTAGATAACCATATAGGTAGGTAGAGAAATATTTTCAAATACATAGTGGTTAATGTGTATATAGGTAAATGAGTACATAGCGTTATTCCAAGAATTTTGAGATATTTTTTCCTAGTAATACATAGAGATGTCAAGGCTAGACCCCTTGCATCATCAAACATCACATCAACACATGGCATGACGCTTTGTCGATATGACAAAAACAATGGCATGCTCACCATTCTAAAGTATTTGTTATCAAAGCATAAATTGAGAAGCTTCAGCATGTAGGGTTCATTTATCGCATTTCTTACACATCATGGGTATGGAATCTTGTCCTAGTTAACAAAAAAAGGAAAAATTATGTGTGTGCACAAATTTTAGGGATCTAAACCAAGATTCTCCCCAAAGACAACTTCCATACCCATTTCATCAACCAAGTAGTCTACACATGTGCCAGTGACAAAGTCCTATCCTTCATGGATGGATTTTCCAACTACAACCAAATACAAATATGTTAGTAGGATCAGTATACAATTAATTTGACGATGCCATGGGGCACATTCTCCTACTGCACCATTCCTTTTGGATTGACGAATGCTAGAGTTACCTTCCAACACACCATGGACCCTATGTATTTACTGACTTGGATCATATCATCCTAGATTTCCTCCATGACCTCATAGCCAAATCAAAGAAACATGTCTGCCACCTTGCTGATTTTTGGATCATGTTCTCAAGATGTCTAAAGTACAATATATGGTTAAACCCTCTTAAATGTGTATTCTGCAATACAATAGGATATCTCTTAGGGTTCATTATATCTCAAAATGGGATCATCATAGATCACATCAATGTCTAGCCCATCCTCAATCTCCCTCCACAAAAAACATGAAAGAAGTTGTAGAGCATTCAAGGAAAAGCCAACCTCCTTCGTCGCTTCATCCTATATTATGCCACACAAGAACATGGATTTCTTCATCTTCATAGGAAAGTTGTCACCTTTTGGTGGGATGACTAAGCACAAACATCCTTTGAGGAACTTAAAAATTCTTACACATAAGCTCCTCTCATCTCCACAACTAACTTTGAAAAAGGATTTTATTCTTTATGTTTCAACATCCCCATTTTTTGGTATCTATTTTTTTAGTTCAAAATGGGGAAGATCAATGTGAGAACATCATTTATTACATTAGCAAGACACCAATAGGACCACCATTTAATTACAACCACCATGATAAGTTAGCATTGGTTGTCATCCTCTTAGTGCAAAATCTTTAAAAATACATATTGCTACACAAAACCACAATAATTTCAAAGCCTAACCCAATGTGGTACATATTAGGTCGATGATTTATCAATGGTAATTTTTCTCATTGGATCATCATTCTTCAAGAATTCGATTTGGATTTTGTAACACCCAAAATAAAAATTTAGTCCCTCACCGAGCTCATTACCGATCTCTCAACTATCGCAATGGGACCTCATATCAATGATTAGTTGCCATAAGAACATGTGTTTTCCCTTACTACAAAAAATCCATGAGATGTAGATGTCCTCACATACCTTCACACACAAAAAAAGTGCTTCCTATCTATCATGCGATGATCATCACTATTTTCATCACCCATAGGGGATTCACCTTGTTGACCGATATCTTATCACGTTCATTGATAAAGAGGGGTTTTGAAATTGTGAAAAATAAGGTCAATATATTGTAGGTATTGGGGGGTAGGGAGTAGGGAATGGGGGTTTTAGAGTTATTATGGGTGTATTTCTAGTAAAAATAGGGAATATCTCATAAAAATATGTTTTTTTTAATTAGAAATATGTTTTGGGAGGGGGCCTTAACAAAAGGATTTTGGTAGGTATTTATTAATATCTAGTGAAATTAGGGGTATTCTTTAATATCCCATGAACGAAGCCACGATGGAATGGTTTCACTAGGTGAAGACCTCGTGTCATCACCAAGACCTTGTTACCTCCTCATTGGAGACATTCACTATCAACAAAGGTATGACACCATTTTATGAATAGGTTTGTCTCAGGATGAGGCTGAACAAGTCCTTAACGACATCCATGGTGGTGCTTGTAGAAGCCATTTATCGAGACTAGCCATCGACCAAAGAATTATGTGTGACATCTAGTGCTACTTTTGGCCTTCTTTCTTCAAATATTGTATCCATTTCATCAAACAATGTGAAACTACCAAATATTCTCTAGCAAAATCAACACCTTGTAGCCCTGTGCACCTAGTTATCACAATCGGTCCCTTATGCTAGTAGGGAAATGACTTCATGCAGTGTCAACCCGCATTTTCTCAAGGCCATAAGGGTGTGTGCAAGAGGATGAGGGCCACTTTAGATGCAATTGGGTAAATTCGAAATGCGGGAGAATTGTGTAAATTCACAACGCTCACGCGTTATGTAAAACTAGGAATGGCGAGCTTCAAACCTGCCATGTCATTTAACATGTAGGATAGGATTACAAAATGCGCGAGCGTTATGCTGATACATAACCCGTGTTCGTTATGTATCACCATAACGCTCGCGTGTTTTGGTTAATATAACAAAAAAAAAACAGATGGAATGAGCCATAGAATGATGACCATGGCTCAGATCGACAAACTGTCAACTCCATTGGATTCAGGACATCAGGATAGTGCTAGAGGTGCCCCTCTCCATCGGTCTCATGGCCACCCAGTTGGTCGAGCCTGCTTACACATCATCGATATCTCGGTCCAAAATTTATGTGATTTTAAATAGGGGATCATGAGTGCCTTTGAGCTAGGAAGAGGTAAAATGAGCTAGGTTGAGGGCAATAAATGCTATATTTGTATGATGTTGCAGGGATTTTGTAATGTGACAAGGTTTTTCTCCATGCTCCAAGCATGGAAGCCATTAACTAATTAACGCCGATGTTAAATGTAGGGTAAGCATCCCTATAATGCCATAAAGGAAAGAGTTCATCATTTAAAGCATCAACGTACCGGATGTTCAACCATCATCCAAGTGGCTTGCATATGCATCTAGAGTTTAATTTTAATCATTCATGTCACGTCCAATTGAATTTTAATGGGTCCAATTTAATTTTAATTGGTTGATCCAAGCCACGGTCGTCATTCTATGGCTCGTTCTATACCCCTATGTCCTGAGAAGGTTGAAGCTATAAAGCAACAACTCTCTAGTATTCATCCTAAAGCTCTTTTGTTTATGTCTAAGATAAAGAAGCTCTTAGTTAGTGAGCTGGAACATATCGATCTTAACAGGATTTATACAATCTTTGTTTTATGAGAAACTGACCTTAGAACTTCTCATAGCAATGACAATGAATCCTTCATTTTGCATTTGTTAGCAGAAGAAGATCAATTTTCGACAAAACAATGTAGTTATTACATGTGGAGGCAGCGGTTTCTTGTGGAAAACGAGTGTAGGGTTGAGCAGAGGAAAGATGTTGGGAAATGGGCTATTACATTAGCTTTTCCGATGGGCGAGCGGCTTACAGAAGGAAATATGGTGGTTGTAGGTATCTATGCTTTTCTTCCGACGGAAATTGTAACAGGATTTCATTTATAATACAGGAAGATTTTTACTGGTTTTGTCAAGAGAAAGTATCATTTTCAATAACAAGTGGAACCAGGGAATCCTTCGTTGTGTTCCATTAGCCTTTTGTTCAGCATTTCGTGCTCTGATAAGTGGTAATTCACCTCTATCATTGAAACGTTTATGTAAACCAATAGAAGTTCGGACAATACTCCCTACTTTTAAATGCATTCTGGAGAAAGCAAGAGGACAAGTTCATCAAAGTGACTTCATTCAGCTATATTCTCGTAATGTACACATAGTCCATCCTTATCTTGATAAACAAGAGTTTTATAATAGCTTGAACTTTTTGGACGTGGTTATCTCCCTGTATTCGGTTGTCTGATTGGTTGACAAGCTTTCTTGAAAATATATATGTTGAACTTCTTTGTTTTATTGCTGAAAATTTGAAGGGATTTCCAAGTCACCTGCAAAACGCTCCTTTGTTGAGTGGTTGAATCAGTATCCTAAAATTACAGAGCTTTCTCTCTCAAAGTTTCCTAAGCGGCTCCTAGATGTAGTATCAGACTCAACAGACAGTAAACATGTTATCACCACTGCAGATTTTTTGCACTATTCATCTGCAAATAACTACGTCTGGCCCGAAAGGTGTCCCTGAAGGCCTTTTGGATGCGAGATGGAACGATCCATAGAATGATGACCGTGGCTCGGATTGACAAACCGTCGACTCCGTTGGATTTAGGACATCTTGTGAAGTGTCGTGTTGTATGGGAGACGGGAAGGGGGGATGAGAAAATGTAGAACGTGGGAGGATAAAAGCATTTTGCTAATATTTATTCACACAAAATGCGTGTATGTTTCTTGAATATTAAAAAAAATCATAGGTATTTAATACGTTTGGTGCACGGCAAAATAACACCTTGTTGTACAAAATGGGTGCATGTTTCTGTATTCATAAACACGCTAACGTTATTGAAATAATAAAAAAACCTTATTCAATAGTTTATTTAATACTTTCTATGGGTTAGGAAGTTAAATAGGGATTTGGTGATGAGGATGATGATGATGGTGATGATGGTGATGATGGTGATCATAAAGAAGAGTATGATGATGATGATGATGATGATGATAAATCATCAATCATGATGAATATGGTGGTGAGGATGATGATGATGATGATGGAGATGACAACGACGACGATGACGATGACGACGACAATGACGACGATGATGATGATGATGATGGTGATGATAAAGAAGAGGATGATGATGATGAAGATGATGATGAATATGACGATGAGGATGATGAAGATGATGGTGATGATGATGATGATGATGATGATGATGATGATGATAAAGAAGAGGATGATGATGATGATGATCAATACCCAATCACGATGAAGATGGTGATGAGGATGATGATGGTGGTGATAAAGAAGAGGATGGCGATGATGATGATGATGATCAATCATCAATCATGATGAAGATGGTGATGAGGATGATGATGATGATGATGATGATGATGATGTTGATCATAAAGAAGATGATTATGATGATGATGATGATGATCAATCATCAATCATGATGAAGATGGTTGTGAGGATGATGATGATGATGATGATGATGATGAAGATGATGATGGAGATGACGACGATGACGATGATGATGATGATGATGACGATGAAGATGATGATGAATATGATGATGAGGATGATGATGATGATGATGATGATGATTGATCATCAATCATGATGAATATGGTGGTGAGGATGATGATGATGATGATGATGATGATGGAGATGACAACGATGACGATGACAACGACGACGACGATGATGATGATGACGATGATGATGATGATGATGATGATGGTGATGACGACGACCACGATGATGGTGATGATAAAGAAGAGGATGGTGATGATGAAGATGATGATGAATATGACGATGAGGATGATGAAGATGATAATGATGAAGATGACGCTGATGATGATGATGATGATGATGGTGATGATAAAGAAGAGGATGATGATGATGACGATGATGATGGTGATGATGATCAATACCCAATCATGATGAAGATTGCGATGAGGATGATGATGGTGATGATAAAGAAGAGGATGGCGATGATGATGATGATGATGATTATGATGATGATCAATCATCAATCATGATGAAGATGAAGATGGTGATGAGGATGATGATGATGATGAAGATGATGATGAATATGACGACGAGGATGATGAGGATGATGATGATGATGATGATGATGATGGTGATGAGGAAGAAGAGGATGGTGATGCTTCTGTTGCTGCTGATGATGATCAATCATCAATCATGATGAAGATGGTGACATGATGATGGTGATGACAAACAAGAGAATGATGATGATGATCAATCATCAATCATGATGAAGATGAAGATGGTGATGAGGATGATGATGATGATGATGATGAATATGATGATGAATATGAAGACGAGGATGATGAGGATGAATATGCTGCCAATGAAGATGATGATGATGACAATGATGATGATGATGACGATGATGATGTTGAAGACGGTGATGAGGATGATGATGATGATGATGAAGATGATGATCGATATGACTATGAGTATGATGAAGATGAATATGATGGTGATGAATATGATGATGATGATGATGATGATGATGATGATGATGATGGTGATCATAAAGAAGAGGATGATGATGATGACCAATCATCAATCATGATGCAGATGGTGGTGAGGATGATGATGATGATGAAGATGATGATGGAGATGACGACGATGATGGAGATGACGAGGATGATGATGATGATCATGATCATCATCATCATCAGCATCATCATCATCATGTAGTGGTAGGGGAAGGGGGATTAGGAGAGAGAGAGAGAGAGAGAGAGAGAGAGAGAGAGAGAGAGGTGTAGAAGCAAGGAAGAGAGAGTGAGAGAGGGGGGGTTAGTTGGGGGTAAGGTTCTAGGAGGGGGGTTAGTGAGGGGGTGAGAGAGAGAGAGAGAGAGAGAGAGAGAGAGACTGAGAGGGCATTAGTAATGGTTGGGGGGGAGAGAGAGAGAGAGCGATAGAGGAGAGGGTGTTGGTTGTAGGGACTGCAAAAGAGAGATGGAAGGTGTGGTTAGAGGTAGGTGGAGGTGTAGGGAAGAGAGAGATACCGAGAGAGCTCGATTAGTAAGAGCTAGGGAGAGGAGGGGGTTTTGGGCTAGGTGGAGTAGCAGGGAGATAGAAAAAGTAATATGGTTAGGGATGGGGGAGAGGTTAGGGAGAGGGAGAGGGGGTTTACAGAGAGAGAGAGAGAGAGACAGAGACAGAGAGAGAGAGACAGAGAGAGAGAGATAGATAGAGAGAGTGATGACGACGACGATGATGATGATGATGAAGATGATGACGATGATGTTGATGATGATAGTGGTGAATATCATGTTTAAGATGACAATGATGACATATTCATCAGCATCATCATCCTCATCCTCATCCTCATCATCATCGTGATCATCGTGTCCATCTTCATCTTCATCATCATCCTCATTGTCATCTTCATCATCTTCATCATCTTCATCATCTTCATCATCATCGTTGTGGTTGTTGTCACCATCATCTTCATCGTCATCGTCATCATCATCATCATCATCTGTGTCACCATCATCATCATCATCATCATCATCATCATCATCTGCGTCATCACCATATTCATTATCATCATCATCTTCATCATGATATTCGTCATCATCATCATCATCATCTTCATCACCATCATCATTGTCATCATCATCATCATCATCATCATCATCATCATCACCATCATCATCTTCATCATCTTTATCACTTTCATCATCTTCATCTTCATTACCTTCATCATCTTCATCTTCATCTTCATCACCATCACCATCTTCATCTTCATCATCCTCATTATCATTATCTTTATCTCACCCAATCTAACACTTCAAAACATAAATTTGTGAAGATTATAATGCACACGCGTTATGTAATAACATAACGAGAGTGCATTATGTATCCACATAACGCTCACACGTTATGTATTCACATAACGCTCACGCGTTGCTTATAACATTGAGCGCCAAAACACTAAAATTTGAATTTAAATACAACGCACGCATTATTTGAATTTAAACATAACGCGTGCGCGTTCTTGAGCACCTAATCACCCATTCCTCCTGCGCCTGCATGTCAGCCACTATCCTATGTGGTTGGTTCGGACTTACCAAACCTGTGCTAGGGAATTTTTAGACCATAGCTAATTTCACATTTTCAACATTTTTCTGAGTATGCTTGTTTTTCACCGCTCTCTACAGCATGACATATCTGACCATTATTGACAAAATTTTAGGCATAGATAGAATTTTTTATGAATATTCCAAATATGTAATTTTTAGAAAAAAATATTGAGATTTTCTATTTATTTCCTAATTTTCTTGTGTCATCACTCTATTGGTCAAAAAACATATTATTAGTGTTTATTCCATAACTTTTTCATTTCACAACCATTTTAAAAAAAACTTGTATGCTGCACCAGAGGACATCGACCTCTACATGCTGTAAAAAATCCAAGTCAAAATAACTACATTAAGACCTTCAAAGGATGCACCCACATTTGACGTACCATTCTCAAGGTTTGATCACTTACATAATTAAAAATAAATAAAACTTAAACATTTAATTTTTTAAAAATAGCGTTGCACTAGTGCTACGGGTTCTATACATGTCTACCAATTTTTGTATCCCGAAACCGTCATTTAGGCATTGAAAGGTTGCACCCACAAAAACATATACCTTATCATTTTCCAAAAAAATAAAAAGTGACTATTAGAAAACATGAAACTTGATATAGCTATGCAAATTTTCAATACATAAAAGTTATATATTCAGAAACGTGATTCAATTTCCAACATTTCATCTTTTTTACTCAATGCAAGATATTTTGCGTAAGTATCTCAAAAAATTCAAGTTGAGGGATGCCTTATTTTTCAATTTTCTATTGCATCTAATGTGCCAAAAGTGACCCTCATTAGCTTGCACATGCCCATAGGTAAATCGTCATAACGATCAATTGCTTTACCAAGTTTTCCAATTCCATGCCCACTTTTAACAATGTCAACAACAAAATAGCCAGGATTTTCTTCAACTATGTTAGCATATGATTTGGTGTACCCAAACAACTGGTCTCTAATAATGGAACTCATTTTTGAAATGAGATCTTCCAAGAGTTATCATTCTTGTTGGGATTCACACATGATTTCTCCAGCCCTTACTATACACAAGCCAGTGGGAACGTAGAGGCCATCAATAAAATCCTCAAGGCCATGCTCTAATGGACATTCAACAAGAAAAAAACTAATTTGCATCACATGCTATTTTTTTATACTATGGGATTACAAAGTGTTTGTTAAAATTGTGATGGGATTCACTCCTTTCCACCTCATTCACGACATCTAGGTAGCCTTACCCATTGATTTCCAAATTCCTAGTCTCTAAACAGTTATGGAACTACAAACTAATACACCGAAATTAGACAAAGGGTGAGTGCAAGCTAATGAGGGTTACTTTTGGCGCATTAGATGCAATAGAAAATTGAGAAATCAGGCATCCCTCAACTTACTTGGATTTTTTGAGATACTTCAGCAAGATATATTGCATTAAGTAAAAATTATGAAATGTAGGAAATTGAATCACGTTTCCAAATATAAGAGTTTTATGTATTGAAAAATTACATAACTATGTCAAATTTCATCTTTTCTAACAATCGCTTTTTATTTTTTTGGAAAATGATAAGGTATTTGTTATTGTGGGTGCAACCTTTGAGTGCCTAAATGATGGTTTTGGGATACACATAATGGTAGACATGTAGAGTGTTAGGATATTCCTATACTCCATCCTACTCCTACCAGCATTTTCAGTCTTGCATGCATTTCTGCATGCTGCATGCATGTTGCATGCATGCATCCCAGTCATTAGTCCCAGCACCTAGCCTCAATTAGCCAGCCCCCAGGAGCTTCTCTCAGATCAGTTTTAGCCCTCCTAGAGCTTAGAGGAAGCCACTCGTCCTCTCTCACCTACCACTCAGTTACACTTCAGTTAATTGAGTTATCATTAGTTCTTTTCTTGATTTAAGGCTAGAGTGACTCTCAACCGACTGTATCACTCCGATGGACCTCTAGTGAGACTAGACTACCCATTCTGACTCCAGTTAGCTCCTCATGCACCCTCTAATGAGCCTCTTTCATTCAGTTAGTGCCAGTTACACTCAGTTACAGCTACCACACTCAGTTAGACTCAATTTGATTGATGGTTGACAATTACATGAGCATTGATGACTCCACTGATGATGATGAAGACATCTAGTTGTGTTCCGATGACACTCCAGTGATCTTTTGATCACTCCATGAAGGCTAATTCAAATTGCCACCTTGGAATTCGAATCCTCATGCATTGTACTACTTATTTGTCCATATTGTGATTAATGAATTAGTGTGTGTGAAGTTATTTTGCTTCTATCTGAGTTCTACTGTATTATTATTCTGTTTCTCATTTTGCTGCATTGACCACTCTTAATCTTATTCCTAAATTCTTTCATTGTGAGATATACATCAGCTCTTAGATCTGATGTGAGTATTTTCACATGGTATTAGAGCATGTTGAGAGTATTGTTTATCTCCATTCAGAAGAAATCCCTCCTCTTTATCTATTCGACTATGTTGAATGGAAACAAAAAATGATAGCATATTTGAAGAGACATGATCTCTTTGAATATTGTTTTGAAAGAGAGTTCGAATCCTTTGAAGAAAAGATTGACTGGTTAACTGAAGGTGAAAGAGCCATTGCATCCATGATGTATACTATGTCTCGAAGCATGGTATTCTACTCCCTTGATGATGTTGAATCTCCAAAAGAGCTATGGGCCCACCTGGGTGAAAGATTTGGCAAACAGAATGAAGGGATTGGTCCAAACCCTTTCGAGAGCAAGAAAAGTGATGCATTTTCCCTCCTTGATGATCTTATTGATCATGAATCAGTATCAAACATATCTCATATTGAAGTTGTCCACAAAGAAGAAGAACTTGCAGATTCTACACTCATGCTCCACATTTCTTCTATTTCGAATTATGTGCCAGCTCACACTCTAGAAATTGCAGAAGGTCCTAATTCCTCTCTTGCACTAGAGTCTGTTGGTTTGCATCATGATCTATTGAATGTTTCGGAGGTAAAATCAGCCATTGGAGGTAATGCATTCGCTCTCCTTGATCTCTCACCTGTTATGTACTACTATATGATCATTATTTCATGCTTTCAGAAGGTTATTGAATATAGTGGGCATTGCCATTCGCTTGGGATAATTTCTCATGCATTTACTGGTTTTGATCTCACCTCTAATGGTTCAAAGGAGATCTCAAGAAACCATGATCCAAGTCTTGGATCTAATTTGGATTCTAAGCAATTACTACTTGGGATAATTTCTTATGCATATGATGGTTTTGATCTCATCCCCGCTCGTTCAAAGGAGATCTCAAGAAGCTATTCTTCAAGTCTTAAATCTGATTTGGATTTCAAGCAATCATGTGATGGTTCTTTTTGGCATAATCTCACCCATGATGGTTCGAAGGAGAAGACAAAAGACTATCTACACATTCATAGATTTGATTCTACCTCAACTGATTTGAATCACAGGTTCAAGGATCATCCTCATACTTTTGGATTTGTTCTCATCACATTCGATCTGAAGAGCAAGTACAAGCACATGCTTTCTAAGCATGATCCACTTCTTCCCAAGAAGAAGATACCTCCAGACATATGACCAAGCATCACACCTGCTTGAGTTTGGAGCATTTTATTTTGTGTGTGCCTTACAGTCTATTTTGAGGGGGGGTATTTTTCCCATGAGGTTTTCCCTATTTCCTCGGTTTATTGACTATTATTATTCATTGTATTGGGTGAACTTTGGTCTTAGTTACCAGGGCCCATGATGGATTAAGGGGGGGTGTTAGGATATTCCTATACTCCATCCTAGTCCTACTAGCATATTCATTATTTGCATTTTCAGTCTTGCATGCATTTTTGGATGTTGCATGCATCCCAGCCATTAGTCCCAGCACCTAGCCTCAGTGCATGCATTTTACTTAAAGAGTGATGATACAAGAAAATTAGGAAAAAAATAGAAAAAATTAATATTGTTCAAAACAAAATACATATTTGGAATATGCATAAATGTCTACAATTTTTTCAAAACTGGTTGTGTATGTCATGCTATAAAGAGTGGTTAAAAACATGCATATTGAGAAAAATGGTGGAAATTCCCAATTAGTTATGCTTTAGCACAATCCATAGCAATGGTTTGGTATGTCCGAACCAACCACATAGGACTGTAGATGACACTCGGGCGCATGAGGAGGCGTGTTTTAGGTGCTAAGGAATGCTCACGCATTGTGTTTAAATTCAAATTTTTATTCCCACACTTGGTGTCAACAAAAATGCTCTAGCATTTTGTTTCTAAAAAATGCTCTAGCGTTTTGTTTCTAAAAAATGCTCTAGCATTTTCTTTCTAAAAAATGCTCTAACGTTTTGGAGAAACAAAACACTTTAGCATTTTGGAGTTACAAAGCACTCTCGCATTATAAACCACATAAAATATGTGTTAAGTTTTGAATGTAGATAAGGGGTGAGAGAGAGAGAGGGGATACGAGGTGGGAGCAAGTGGCATAAATTTATGGAGGTGGAGAGAGGAATGAGAAGGGATAAAATTAATTTCCTAAACCCATAAGTCCTAAGGCCCCAAAAACGTAAATCTCTAAACCCCTAAGAGCCTAAGCCCTTAACACATAATCGCTTAACACTTTAACCCCTTGACACTTAATCCTAACCTTTTATACCTTATCCCACTAATAGTCGATTCCTAAATCCCTTAATTAACCCCTTATCTCCCATCCTCTTAGTCCTTATCCTCTAACACCCTAATACCTTAACCCCTTAAAATACCTTAACACTATAACACCTAAGACCTTAATGCCTAACCACTTAAAACCTAACCTCTAGCCCAGAGCCCTAAATCCCCTAACCACTAAACCCCTTAAGTCCTTTAATTATTTATATCTAATCCATTAACCATTGGCTTTTAAGCTCTAGTTTACCCTATAGAGGTAAGATAATTGTTTACCTCTACATTGTGTTTGCATGTGCGACCTCCCTTATGCCAGTGAAACCTGCTTTTGCTTGTGCACTCTATGCCTACATGTGCGCTCTTTGTTTGCATGAGACCTCTATGTTTGCTTGATATCTCTCTTGTGGTATTGATCACTCCTCTCTTGACTTTGGAATTCTTGCTTCGGATTTTGCATTAGCCTCTAAGCTCTAATATACCCCTTATAATCCTTTAACTCTTTAACCCCTTCACCATTAATGCCTAACCTCATAAAACCTATGAACCTAAACCTATAGCACTAAATCTCTTAACCCCTAAATCCACTAACCCTTAAACCCCTTAACCACTTTACCTCTAATCCCACAACCCCTAACCCCTAAGACCTAGTCCATCCCTAACCCCTAAACAACCTAAATCCCTAAAGTCCAAATATCTAAATCCCTAAAGACTTAATCCCTTAACTCGTAAAAGTAGTTAAACATTTAATTGGTTGGTCCTTAACCCCTAACCCATTAAACCCTATCCCCCTAACCATTGATCCCTAAATTCCTTAACCCCCAAATGCCATAACCCATAAAACCCCTTAACCCCCTATCTGCTTAACTCCCTGACCCATAAATATTTAATCTTGCTAACCACTTTATTCCTTTACCTCTAAAGTCTTAACCTATAACCCCTAAGTATTAGTGAACCTGCTAACCCTAGAACCCATAACCCATAATCCTTAAATCTCAAAACCCATAAATCCCTAAATCCCAAAACCCATAAATCCCTATAAACTCCTAATCCCTCATCTCCTAAAATCCATTAAACCCTTAACCCCCAATACTTTTATCCTTTAACCGCTTGACACTTAACCCTTAACCAAATCAACCCTAACATCGTAACCCTAGAGCCATAAATCCCTTAACCCATAAATCTGCTAACCCCTAAAGTCCCCACCTCTTAAATAACCACCAATCCCCTAACCATTATGTCCTTAACTACTAAGACCCTTATCCCTTAACACTTTTAAACCCTTCACCTTTAATGCTTAATCGCTTGAACCGTAATCCCATAACATTGGTTCCCTCAATCCATTAACCCCTAAAGCCCCTAACCCCTAAACCCCTTTATCTATAAGAACCTAACAGCTAACACCTAATCAATAATTTATCCACAAACACTTAAGACCTTAATGTCTAACCTCCAAATCCCTAACGCCCTAAAACTAGAGCCGTAAATCCCTTAACCCCTAAGATCCTTGACCCTTAACACCTTGACCCCTTGACCTTTTTATCGCTAATGCCTCAACCACTAACCCCGAGTTTAAACCCCATAACCTCTTAGCTACTTATCCCTCCAACCCCATAATCGCTAAACACTTAAAACCCTTTATCCCTTTAACTCTAAGAATTTAACCCCTAACACCAAATCCCTAGTTAAGCTCCTAACCCATACAACATGAAGCCCAAAACCATTGAAGATAAGGAGGGATAGGAAAATAAATGAAATATTTTCTTGGTAAGGAAATATTAAATAAGGTTTCAAGGATAATGTTTTGTGTATAGATATTAAACATAATCCCAGAGCGTTATGTGTTTCTATAACGCTATAGCATTATGTGTTTCTATAATGCTCGTGTTATAGAAACACATAATGATATAACTGTAATATCCCTCATTTCATTCCCTTATTATTTTAGGATATAATTGAATATTGTACCGATTTACTGGTGAGAAGCTCAAAGGCCAAGGCCTCACCAGTAAAACCCGGTAATATATAAGGCTCAATTACTAAGTTGGAAATTATGAAACTTAGAGACTAAGTAACTTATGTCGTCGTTAGTCGTCAGAAGCTGATGATAGTGAGAAGCATGAGAACTACAAAGCCATTCCTAAGAAAACTAGTATTAGAGAACAGGGAATCACCTTATTACCTCAGATAATTGGGGAGGTGATTAAATTACCAGGTTAAGTAACTTGTGTCATTTTCATAGGTTCACGAAAATGACTATTAGCCGCTAACTATTTATGTTCCTCTTGGTACTTTTCTTTAAGCATAAAGTTAACTATCATCCTAAGATGAACTAAGCAAGGATTTTATCTTATTCTAGTAAGAGAGTCCAGTTATTTCACTTAGAACCTTTAGAAGGAAGAAGGGATATATAAATATATATATATATATATATATATATCTTTACACCTTGCCTTAATCTTTAAAAAAAATGTTAACCTCCCTTATGAGGAACTCTAATGGTATACTCGTTATACAGTGAAGAAGTAAATTCTTATATATTATACGCCAACATTAGTGAGTTATACTAATTATAGTAATTAGTTGACCTTGGGAAGTAATTGGAAGGATCGCTCACCACTTTTCCTTCTTGATAGAAATACCCTTACCTTATTAATATTAAAGCTAAACTCTTCCCTTCTAGGATAGAAGAGTGATAATTAAATTATCAAAAAAAAAAATAAACCATAGCCTCGGGGGTATTAGCATTTCAACTGATTTATGGTTATATCTAAAAATAGGGAGATAGACGGAAAGACACGTGGAGCCTGATTGATATTTGAAGGGCTCATCTCCTTTCCTTAGTAACATCGAAAAAACTAGTTAGGCGTCAGGAACGACAGCTCCAATGCATTTAGTTTACACTTGTCATCTTATGAGTTGACATGCGTGTTCTTGATGGGAGGATCCAATGTTTAGTCGGCGCCTTTGTGGCTCTTGAAAAGGAGGAAGGCTCTGTTAAAGGAGGAGCCAGAGGTGTGTAAGGGGATCCCTACTCGCCAGACTCTGCGCTCGATCCACAAACTTTTTCCCTTGACACAGTAATATCTATCAAGGGGCGTGGTAGCTGATCTCAGGGAGATCTCGGTTACAGTAGACTCCGGAGTTTCTGTTGCTCATCGTTGGACAGGACGGTTGTATGAAGCTCGATCCCTGTAGCTGAGTATTTGATAGAGAGGCCGATCCAAGTTGGTGGATCCGTGTTACCAATTTATAAACCTTGCATGACGCGATTCCCGGGAATGATAGCAATCTCTAGAGTAGAGATACGAACTTGATGATATTGAGTCAGTAAGACGCCCTGGCAATAACGGTTGGTAAGAGTTCTCTGCATTAATCCCTGCATACTTTTTCTCTGGAATAATTTATCTATTGGCTGAGATCGCTGTATAGATTTAGAGTTCTCTGCATTAATCTCTGCATAGATTTTCTCTGCAATAATTTAATTATTGAATTGGTGGACTCTGAGATCGTTGTAAAATCATTTTAATGCTTCGTAGAAGGGACTGCGAGATTCCTAGAAGAACCGGTCGGTTTATATCTATAGGCTATCGAAAGGTTAAAGGATTTGTCTTATAATATATCTGTATGAAGTTGGATAGATCGTCTCGGAAAAACAATTGCTCAGAAGCTTGTATCTTGCCAATAATTTTCCCTGAATGTTTTCTCTGTGTAGGGTCTGAACGTTTTTTTTTATTCGGGTGTGTTTGGGTTGTGTTAAAACAGCACCCACATAAGCCCACCCGTTTTACTCAATCTGCATGGTTCAGGATCTGAAAGAAATATTTATGTAGAGTGTTTATTGAATGTTATTTCCATGCTTACTGCTTTAAATTATATGGCGAATCTGGTATTCCGGAAGATTGAACATTATCGGCAGCTGTTGAGATGTAGTAATTTCATCTTTAAATTTCTGCAATACCCAATATTCTAGTATCACAGAATAACTGATTTTGGTCTTAGCATCCTCCCCTTTCACCCTAGTTGTCATTGCGGTCAATGCCCTGTTGCACTCTGTATGACGAGATTAAGTCTCTGCTCTTCCAAATCCTCACCTGAGATATGTATGCAATGTGTAGAAAGTATGCTTTTTATATTGTTTTGACCATCTGCAACAGCTTGGATCTAATCGATCTGAGTTCTGGCATCCGCTAGACATGAAAATAGTTCGGATCTGAGTTGAATCGCTACTAAGACGTGGATTTCATGTTGACCTGAGCATAAACTCTGCCTTTAGTTCGGTAGTCCCTTTTTATTTATTTATAACTTGACAGTATTCTGTGCTCAATGACTTCAGTTCAATTGTTCAGTTTCGGTTTAACATATGCTAATCGATGGTAGCCGTAACTATAGGAGAGCTAAAGTGCCTTATAGCAAGAGGATCGATTTCGCATATTTAAAGAGGTCGAATCTTTGCTTATTTCATATTCGATACTCTATATGTTCAATAATATAAGTCTTAATTGCATCGATGTGGAGTTATAATTATAGATCATACATGTGATGTATGATTTACCTATGCTATGGAAAAATGAAAGGGTATAATAACAAATCATGGGTTTATAAATGTATAAAGAGCTTACGTCAAGCCAATTAGCTAATGTAGGAGTATTGAAATATTAATATTTGTATACTTTCAATACTAATATGAGTAGGATATAAAGATCCTCAAGATTCTTATGAGATGCAGAAAGGTTTTAAAATTAGAGGTAAAGTGAAAAGCATGTACTTGTACGTCAATAAAGACGATGTGGATTTTTCGAAGGTATGTTAATGCTAGGATAAAACCAGAAGAAGGTATGGAATCCTACGATTTATTTTAAAGAAAGTTGAAATAGCTTATCTCATGCGAGTCTTGTGAATATATTGATGAACTAGGAAGTCACTGTGTAAATTTTTGTGATATCACTTAAATACTGACTCGACGTCTTCGACATGTTATATATATTTTAAATGATTCATTATATATATGAACTATACTCTTGATGAGAGTGGCAATTTATTATGGCGACAACGGTGTCGTAAGATGTAATCTCTTTCGAGGAGAGATATTTTGATTATTGTTGAGATTGATCTCCCTCTAGAGGAGAAGCTGGAAGAGTAGCAACATTGAGTTGCATAATGTATCCCTTGACTTTAATATTACAAGAATTGACCTGCCTTTGTGGACGTAGCCCAGCCGGGGTGAACCACCTATATCCTTGTCTCGATCATGTGTGTTTAAATTTGGCTTATGGTTTTGTCGATTGGGATGTTGCGTCATTTACTTCTATGTCCTCTTCTAGAGGTATGTGATAAATTTATAAATGTTACATCTAAACGCATCTGACAAATTATAATTGTTGTATTTAGATGTATGTGATAAAATCTTGTCGAGTTTAATGTATGTATTGAAAGAAAGGAAATCAATAGAAAATGTTATTTTAATGGGATGTTACAAAGCACTCCATGGGGTCTAATTATCTTTATTATGTGCTACAAAAGAAGATTTTTAATTTCACTAAATCCTCACATCAATATTTGGCAGATGTTACATAATGGTATAAGATGCGTAATGCATTATTATGCTGTTTTAGTTTTTTTTGTTCTCATCAATACTAGTTATTATGAAACTCTTTTTTTAGATAACGAAGAATTTCTTTCGAGGCAATCTTTTTATTCATTAAATACTAATCTATTTCATTGGAGATGTTACATATGGTATCAGAGCACAGGTTGCAAACACTCGGGCTTAGTTGGGCTCAGTTGAAGAAATAATATAAGCTGGTCAAGGGAACTCCATCGATAAGACGCAAACAAAGGATTTATGTTCTAAAAGAATCAGCAGAAGGTAATCGACAAGATGTCTTTTAAATCGCAAGTAAGTATACTCCACTTGCTGAAGCATTCTAAAAGAAAGGCATTGTCGATGAGTGAGCAGTTTGTATGTTTTATTTCGTATCTAAAATGATCCTGTATTAATAAATACTAGAGGATGAATATCTCCTCATGCAATTCCATTGAATGACAAGAAAGTATTCTTTGAAAATGATTATACTAATTGGACTATGTTCCTATCTTTATCTTTGTGATCTTGTTAATATTTTCATGTATATTGATCAAAACGATATTAACATAGGAGCCTTGAATGTTCATAAGTTTATGAGGGCTGTACAAACATAATTAGGATCATTCACCCTATGAAAGATGTACACTCCTACCTAGTCGATTGATGCCACGAGTAAGGTTTTAGTACTTATATGAGTCAAGTCATAGACATTCATCATAAGTACTTGATTGCTTTAATTGTGTATTATGATGATTAGAAAGGTTTTAAGACTTGGAAATGTGAATGTACAAATGAAGGAAGGATAGCAAGTATATCGAAATATAAGGGTTGAATGGACAATGGTTAGGTCATATAAAAATATGTAGGTATAGGTTAAAGGGTTGAAGCACTTAGAAAAGTTGATATAGTATATGAATTATGAAATGAGTAAGATGCAATTAGGTCATTATATGAATGACTATAAATTGGTCATGAATTGCTTGGTTATTGATTTCTCGCACTTATGCTGAAATGATTGTATTAATTATGTACATGAGATTGTAGGATAATCCTTATCATGTTAGAAGATACATAAATTGTACTAAGGGGGTAAGCCCTGAAATTCTCTATGTAGGCTATCTGTTATATAGAAAGAAAAATTTCATTTTATTAACGATCTCGGAATTAGAATAATAGACGTCTTACAGTGGAGGATTGATCGAAAGACGAATATAAGAATTGACAAAATGTTATTGAAGGAGCTATATTGATCTTAGCCCTTGATAAGTAGAAGATATGGAAGATGTTGGTGCATTATATTGAATGTTATAGGCGATGGTTCCAATTTAAAATGTTAATTAGGTGTCCTTACTTCTATGCTTTATTATACGTACGAAACAGATGATATGGTAGATAAGATGGTTAATATTGAATACGCACTAGATATTCAAAGTTATTGTAAGTAATGAAACTGTAGGATTCTATTTTTCTATCTCGGCGATCCTTACTAAGAATGTTGGGATACTGGGAGTGGTTGACAGAAGGATTATACTTTTATGTGATTAAGACTTATGTTATATGCATGGATACCTTGATAATCTGTTTCGTTTTGATATATAGATTATATGATATGGAGAGGATTACTAATGTGTATTAACGTAAGTTAAACGTGCACCTTGGCATATGAGGGCCATATGATAAAGCAATATGCGGTCTCCCCCATAAAGATGGTCAAAAACTCGGTTGAGCTTGTGGAAGAGCGTAATATATTATGCGGTGGTTATGAACTAACATTGCAGGTTCGCTATGAATATAACAAATCAAAATGGAAGTGACTATTTCCGCGGATAAATAACTGAGTTAACCACTCAAGGGTAAGTGATGATTCACTTAAATGCATCTTATTTACTAGTCATATTTCGAGACACTTATAACCATGGATTAACATTGGATTATGTTGTTTAGTTACTAACATTTTCAGGATGTTATCATAATTACAACCAATGTGATAGACAAAAAGGAACGTGGATTATAAGTCCATTGGTGAAGGTGATCAGAACAAAATCGCTCAAGAGTAAGTGATTACCTTTTATTATAGCATGGATTACAGTATGGCACAAAACCTGATTTGGTGATGGATGTGTGCTACATATCATGAATGATAAGCAAATAAGTGAAACTACTTACCATTATTACAAGACATATTGTAATTTACAAAAATTGTAAGAATTAATAAATGATTGGTTATTGAAATAAATTCCGGGACTCAAGCGAGAAGGCTTGAGGGGAATTGTGTAAAGAGTGTCGTAATGGCATTTGAAATACTACCTCAAAATCAGGGATTGAACAGCCACTAGGATTCTCGGAGAATCGGCTGGCTGTAAGACCTAGGCAAGCTATAAAAAAAAAAAAAAAAAAAAATGTATATGTGGGAGGCAGGACGCTGCTTAGTATGCATGAAAAAAAAAAATGTTTGCTGCGTGAGCACTAAGGTGTTAGGCAAGACATGAGACAAATGTTTGCTGCGTGAGCACTAAGGTGTTAGGCAATACATGAGAGAAATGTTTGCTGCGTGAGCACTAAGGTGTTAGGCAAGACATGAGACAAATGTTTGCTGCGTGAGCACTAAGGTGTTAGGCAATACATGAGAGAAATGATTGCTGCGTGAGCACTGAGGTGTTAGGCAAGAATTTCTTGGATTAAGTGAAAAATGTGTTTATATTAAGTTAACAGTCTACATTATTGGAAAGTGAGATTTATGCATGCTTGTGATAATAGAAGCACAAACAAAGATTAAAAGACATTCCATGAATTGCAAATGTTACGTACAATAAAGGACTCATTATTTATGTTTCTGTGTTACACAAAAGAGCATGTTATGAGCAATAACAGCTGCAGGATCGTGGGAACTTGAAAATGAGAAAAACAGAGATGACAAAGCGAGCAAAAGTGGAAGCAAGAATAAGAGACAAAATGTTGAACACCGAGGACGGTGTTATTTTTAAGGGGAGAAGGATGTAATATCCCTCATTTCATTCCCTTATTATTTTAGGATATAATTGAATATTGTACCGATTTACTGGTGAGAAGCTCAAAGGCCAAGGCCTCACCAGTAAAACCCGGTAATATATAAGGCTCAATTACTAAGTTGGAAATTATGAAACTTAGAGACTAAGTAACTTATGTCGTCGTTAGTCGTCAGAAGCTGATGATAGTGAGAAGCATGAGAACTACAAAGCCATTCCTAAGAAAACTAGTATTAGAGAACAGGGAATCACCTTATTACCTCAGATAATTGGGGAGGTGATTAAATTACCAGGTTAAGTAACTTGTGTCATTTTCATAGGTTCACGACAATGACTATTAGCCGCTAACTATTTATGTTCCTCTTGGTACTTTTCTTTAAGCATAAAGTTAACTATCATCCTAAGATGAACTAAGCAAGGATTTTATCTTATTCTAGTAAGAGAGTCCAGTTATTTCACTTAGAACCTTTAGAAGGAAGAAGGGATATATAAATATATATATATATATATATATCTTTACACCTTGCCTTAATCTTTAAAAAAAATGTTAACCTCCCTTATGAGGAACTCTAATGGTATACTCGTTATACAGTGAAGAAGTAAATTCTTATATATTATACGCCAACATTAGTGAGTTATACTAATTATAGTAATTAGTTGACCTTGGGAAGTAATTGGAAGGATCGCTCACCACTTTTCCTTCTTGATAGAAATACCCTTACCTTATTAATATTAAAGCTAAACTCTTCCCTTCTAGGATAGAAGAGTGATAATTTAATTATCAAAAAAAAAAATAAACCATAGCCTCGGGGGTATTAGCATTTCACCTGATTTATGGTTATATCTAAAAATAGGGAGATAGACGGAAAGACACGTGGAGCCTGATTGATATTTGAAGGGCTCGTCTCCTTTCCTTAGTAACATCGAAACAACTAGTTAGGCGTCAGGAACGACAGCTCCAATGCATTTAGTTTACACTTGTCATCTTATGAGTTGACACGCGTGTTCTTGATGGGAGGATCCAATGTTTAGTCGGCGCCTTTGTGGCTCTTGAAAAGGAGGAAGGCTCTGTTAAAGGAGGAGCCAGAGGTGTGTAAGGGGATCCCTACTCGCCAGACTCTGCGCTCGATCCACAAACTTTTTCCCTTGACACAGTAATATCTATCAAGGGGCGTGGTAGCTGATCTCAGGGAGATCTCGGTTACAGTAGACTCCGGAGTTTCTGTTGCTCATCGTTGGACAGGACGGTTGTATGAAGCTCGATCCCTGTAGCTGAGTATTTGATAGAGAGGCCGATCCAAGTTGGTGGATCCGTGTTACCAATTTATAAACCTTGCATGACGCGATTCCCGGGAATGATAGCAATCTCTAGAGTAGAGATACGAACTTGATGATATTGAGTCAGTAAGACGCCCTGGCAATAACGGTTGGTAAGAGTTCTCTGCATTAATCCCTGCATACTTTTTCTCTGGAATAATTTATCTATTGGCTGAGATCGCTGTATAGATTTAGAGTTCTCTGCATTAATCTCTGCATAGATTTTCTCTGCAATAATTTAATTATTGAATTGGTGGACTCTGAGATCGTTGTAAAATCATTTTAATGCTTCGTAGAAGGGACTGCGAGATTCCTAGAAGAACCGGTCGGTTTATATCTATAGGCTATCGAAAGGTTAAAGGATTTGTCTTATAATATATCTGTATGAAGTTGGATAGATCGTCTCGGAAAAACAATTGCTCAGAAGCTTGTATCTTGCCAATAATTTTCCCTGAATGTTTTCTCTGTGTAGGGTCTGAACGTTTTTTTTTATTCGGGTGTGTTTGGGTTGTGTTAAAATAGCACCCACATAAGCCCACCCGTTTTACTCAATCTGCATGGTTCAGGATCTGAAAGAAATATTTATGTAGAGTGTTTATTGAATGTTATTTCCATGCTTACTGCTTTAAATTATATGGCGAATCTGGTATTCCGGAAGATTGAACATTATCGGCAGCTGTTGAGATGTAGTAATTTCATCTTTAAATTTCTGCAATACCCAATATTCTAGTATCACAGAATAACTGATTTTGGTCTTAGCATCCTCCCCTTTCACCCTAGTTGTCATTGCGGTCAATGCCCTGTTGCACTCTGTATGACGAGATTAAGTCTCTGCTCTTCCAAATCCTCACCTGAGATATGTATGCAATGTGTAGAAAGTATGCTTTTTATATTGTTTTGACCATCTGCAACAGCTTGGATCTAATCGATCTGAGTTCTGGCATCCGCTAGACATGAAAATAGTTCGGATCTGAGTTGAATCGCTACTAAGACGTGGATTTCATGTTGACCTGAGCATAAACTCTGCCTTTAGTTCGGTAGTCCCTTTTTATTTATTTATAACTTGACAGTATTCTGTGCTCAATGACTTCAGTTCAATTGTTCAGTTTCGGTTTAACATATGCTAATCGATGGTAGCCGTAACTATAGGAGAGCTAAAGTGCCTTATAGCAAGAGGATCGATTTCGCATATTTAAAGAGGTCGAATCTTTGCTTATTTCATATTCGATACTCTATATGTTCAATAATATAAGTCTTAATTGCATCGATGTGGAGTTATAATTATAGATCATACATGTGATGTATGATTTACCTATGCTATGGAAAAATGAAAGGGTATAATAACAAATCATGGGTTTATAAATGTATAAAGAGCTTACGTCAAGCCAATTAGCTAATGTAGGAGTATTGAAATATTAATATTTGTATACTTTCAATACTAATATGAGTAGGATATAAAGATCCTCAAGATTCTTATGAGATGCAGAAAGGTTTTAAAATTAGAGGTAAAGTGAAAAGCATGTACTTGTACGTCAATAAAGACGATGTGGATTTTTCGAAGGTATGTTAATGCTAGGATAAAACCAGAAGAAGGTATGGAATCCTACGATTTATTTTAAAGAAAGTTGAAATAGCTTATCTCATGCGAGTCTTGTGAATATATTGATGAACTAGGAAGTCACTGTGTAAATTTTTGTGATATCACTTAAATACTGACTCGACGTCTTCGACATGTTATATATATTTTAAATGATTCATTATATATATGAACTATACTCTTGATGAGAGTGGCAATTTATTATGGCGACAACGGTGTCGTAAGATGTAATCTCTTTCGAGGAGAGATATTTTGATTATTGTTGAGATTGATCTCCCTCTAGAGGAGAAGCTGGAAGAGTAGCAACATTGAGTTGCATAATGTATCCCTTGACTTTAATATTACAAGAATTGACCTGCCTTTGTGGACGTAGCCCAGCCGGGGTGAACCACCTATATCCTTGTCTCGATCATGTGTGTTTAAATTTGGCTTATGGTTTTGTCGATTGGGATGTTGCGTCATTTACTTCTATGTCCTCTTCTAGAGGTATGTGATAAATTTATAAATGTTACATCTAAACGCATCTGACAAATTATAATTGTTGTATTTAGATGTATGTGATAAAATCTTGTCGATTTTAATGTATGTATTGAAAGAAAGGAAATCAATAGAAAATGTTATTTTAATGGGATGTTACAAAGCACTCCATGGGGTCTAATTATCTTTATTATGTGCTACAAAAGAAGATTTTTAATTTCACTAAATCCTCACATCAATATTTGGCAGATGTTACATAATGGTATAAGATGCGTAATGCATTATTATGCTGTTTTAGTTTTTTTTGTCCTCATCAATACTAGTTATTATGAAACTCTTTTTTTAGATAACGAAGAATTTCTTTCGAGGCAATCGTTTTATTCATTAAATACTAATCTATTTCATTGGAGATGTTACAATAACGTTATGAGAGCATTATAGAAACACATAACGCTAGAGAATTATGTATTTCCATAACGCTCGAGCATTTTTGTTTCATGTCTTGCATGTTAAATGACATGGAAGGCTCGGGTCCGCCCATGCCTAGTTCAAAGAAACACTCGAGCATTTTGGTTTCACTAAACTTTCACCCATTTCGTGAAACTAAGATTGCATCTAAAAGTTCCCTCAACTTCGTGCAAGGGCCCCAAACTATTGCTCATGTTGGAACACCTAGATGAGGAATGCCATGTTTCATTATAACAACATGAATCCATGATGCAATGTACAAAAGCCCGTTATGATCACTAAGTTCATCTTCACATCTTTCATTGAGGTGATCTTTTTCTTGTTTTCAACACGAAGAAAGACAACAAACTATATCGTGGTAAGTTTGTCCCAATGTACAATGGCCCTTACATTGTCAAATGATGTCTACCCAAAGGAGGATATGTGCTCGATTTACCTGAAGGAGGACTTCTAGACCTTGTCAATGGGTTGCATTTGAAGGAATTCTTTGTAATATACGTAATACACCAATGAAGCCGAATGATTATTGTTTTATAAGACCTTATGTTATTATTTGATTTCATATTTTGACCAAGTGAGGTCAAAATAGATGTAAATGAATTATTACTTTTGAACTATTACATAGTTGAGGGAATCAAAAATAAAATAGATCTTGAAGAGTGTTTGCTAACCCACAAGGAGAAATGACAAATGTCAAGAGGAAAAGCCAGTATGGCAGGATTTCTTAATAAATGCACAATGGTGCAGGAGGCATCGTCCCTAAAAATCAGGTCGAGGCTCCTGTTGGAGCAGTTACGAGGAGGTGGTTCATAAATGATCTAAGTCCTACGAAAATACTATAAAGTATGGATTCATCCACTGAGCAGGGGCCGAAGGATAAAGGGGAGAGGATGAAGTGAGATTGTGACCTAGCTAATGCAAGAGGAATTATGTGACCATTATTTTTCCTTGTGGTCCAAAAAACAGCCTCGGGGGTTTCAGAACAAGTAGTTTGGTTGTTCTGGAAGATTGGTTGGGAGGAACGACGACCCTCAGTTTTGATTTTCCTCAGCTGGTTCAGGTTCCATTTTCTAAATTCTAAATCAGAATGATTATACTGCTTATATCTGTTATCAACTATATTTTTACCATTATGATGCAATTATCAATTACTCTAAATGATATGTAGATTTTTAGATAGTTCATATTTTACCCTATTATTCTTTCTATTCTGAAATACTGTACCTTACTGTTTTATTGTAAAATTCTTATTCAAAATACATATGTGTATATTGTTCCTAGGTTAATAAATATGCAGTTTATACAGTTAATGGTTTCATATTTTAAGATGTAGAACCAATATATGCATAAAAAAAATGTATCAATTATTGCTTATGCCCTTACTGTTATAAGAAAATTTATATACAGGGTTTATTTCTGTTATAGAGTAGGCATTTGATCTATTTCTGTTATATAGATATAGTTAGAATAATCTATAACAAATCAGAAAGATATAGTTACTCATTCAAACCCTAGATCTTGAATAAACAATAAATATTTACAAGTTCAAATCATTTTCTAAGATCTGGTTTCACCTGTTCAATGTTTTCGTAAGCCGTCAAACCCGCCTAAAATATGCTTCCCGCAAATCCACATTACTTATTCCACTGAGTCCGCAATTGGAAAGTTGGAATGCAGAATCGCTAATTTAAAACCTTGAAAAATTATAGTTCCGCAACCCGCATTCCATAGTCCACTGAATCCACAATTAGAAAGGAGGAATGTGGAAATCACTAAGTTAAAACATTGCAAAGTGGAAGTCCCTCAATGCGGAAGTCGGGCATGCGGAGACGGTTAAAACTCACCATTATAACAGAAGGTCCCACAACCCGCAATCCGCAATGTGAAAGTTGGTAATGCGGAAGCTGTTAAAAATCATTTGTATAACTGAAGTTTCTGCAACCTACAATCCGTAATGCGGAAGCGATTAAATCTCACCCTTATAATGGAAGGTCCCGCAACTCGCAATCCACAAGGTGGAAGTCAGGAATGTAGGGATGATTAGAACTCACTTTTGTAATGGAAGGCCCCACAACCCGCAATCCATAATGCAGAAGTCGGGAATGCATAAACCTTAACTTTTAACCATTAAAATTATGGAGATCCACAATCCGTATTTGTTAATATTTACAAAGAAATTATAAATGCGGAAGATACATGTTAGTAATCTAATTTAAGTTCATGCAAGGTCTTTTAGGGTTTAAACCCTCATCATGCTAAATTGTGCTAGGTTAACTACTTATGTAATGATGCTTATAATCCTAAGCTTGCATGCTCATAAAAGAAGTAAGGCTTAATACTATACCCTAGCATACAAGTGTAACAAATGTATTTAGGACTGAGTCCTAGACCTTGGATGTTATTCGAGAACATAACCTTGACATGCTACTAAATCATTTTTGATAGGGGCTCACCTTGGTTGATCTATGATCCCAAGAAGTGAAGTTCAACCTTGGTAGCATAAAATAACTTTTTTTAGATTCCAATATGTAAATCAAGTAAAGTATTTTCTTTCAACCATACTAGAAGTACAAAAGAATACATGCATTTATCCTTTTAAATTTTTCTATTTTAGGTGTGTGACATAATGGTATAAGAGCATGGTTAGAACACTTGGCCTAACGGGATCAACACTGAAAGAGTATAAACAAGAAACTAACATAAATGTTATGGTTGATTCTCTTAGGATCATAAGAGAAGTATTAACCTTGATTTTGCAAGAACTATGGCAAATGTAGAAACGTTAGCTGAAGAAGAATGCCATCATAAATAACAAGTAAACATTGAACAAGAAAACATTAATGATGATAATATATGGGTACATCTAAATGAGATCAGAAATGATAACCCATCTGATTTGTTACAAACAATAAAAGATTTACAAATAGAACTACAAAGTGTTAAGAAAGATAATGAATGCATTCTGAAAGCACAAGAAGAATTAAACAATGTCTTGTTAACAAAAATACATAATCAGGAAGCAAAAAGGAAGAAAGGACTTGATATAGAAACAATAAAGACTACTTCTTATAAAAGCAAGGCAAGGAAGTTAAAATTTTTAGATAGTGAAACTAAGTCTTCAAGTGGAAACGTCCTATATTAGGAAAAGTCTTCAAGTAGTGATGGTTATAAGTATAGTAGGAAAAGTAAACCTTATGAAGAAATTTTTGGTGAATTTAAAAAGATAAAACGTCCTATTTTCAATGGTGATATTGAAAACAGAGAAGAAGTAGAAGCCTAGCTTTCAAGAATGAAAAAGTACTTTCAGATTTACAACTACTCTAATGAACTAAAATAAAAAATGATAATTTATAATTTAACGAGAAAGGCCGACATTTGGTGGCAAGACATCAAGAAAGTAAAATGCATTAAGGAACGTCACTTAACTTGGTAGAATTTCAAGAAATACTTTAAAAGGAAATACATGTCGGAACGATATTATGAAGAAAAAGCTAAAGAGTTTTATGATTTAAAACTAAGAACCTTTACAATGAAGGAACTATGCAGAAAAATTCTAGTTTGTTATGTTATGTACCTTATATTGTTGATGAAAAACCAAAAATATAACATTTTCTTAGTTGTTTACCAACAATTTACAAGGAGAAATTTCAATAATGTGACATTAGTATCTGAAAGAAATATGTTTTAGTCGTAGTTTACCTTATCGATATTTGTTTACATTATTAACATGCAGGATAAACAAGTCGAATTAGTACATCATTGAATGTTGTTTTATATGCTATAGTCAAGCAATTGGAAAAGTAATGTAACATGCCATTTTTGTTGAAGAACATTTTATGTTGGAAAACATTATGTTAACTTTCATTGTAAAGTTTTTATGTTGGACAAGTGTCCAAGGATGACTGTAATTTACACAATATTTTATTATTTAATAAATAAAATAGGAGACAAACACCTAAGGGGACTGTTGAAAGAGTGGTTACTGACCTACTAGGTGGAATGGAATCTGGGGTAGAAGGCAATGGACAAGTGGAAGTATCATGATGCAACTAACTCGCTGTTGGTATGGGACAACTCCCTTGAAATGTGGTCATAGTGCCCTGGAAGGTGGGACTGGAGCTTGAGGCTCATTTATTCCAAACTGACCACTAAATACCTAGGCAGTCTATATAAGAGCCATCAAATTATGAATTGAGGTTCATCACATTTCCCGACGAGGAAATTTACCTTGGGGTTTTATTGTGCTTGCACCCAAGAGATTTAATGAGGGGATATGCTAATTTTTTGATCATGTTGTGAGTCTGCCTATTACTGCTGAGTGCAGAGGGCATATTTTGAGTGCATAAGTTATACTACAGAGTGCAGAAGTTATATTATTTAATGCCTTGCTTCTACACAAATTCCATCTACTTAGTGGTTCAGTAAGCAGGCTCGGGGGTCCATAGGAAACCAATAGTTTGGCTGCTTCTTTTGGAGAAGGTTGGGAGGAACAGGCCTCTTTGGGTGTTTGTCGGCCCTATCTTCATCTACAGGTTCTATTTGTTTATTTGTCATTTAGTAGTTAAATTTGTTTATATGCAAGTATTTAATTCCTATTTACAGAATGTATTCTTGTTTAGATGCATCTATTTTTCATCAGTTTCTAAACCTAATTAGGATTGTGAATAGTAATGATAAATTGAATAAAATATTCTCTGCAATTTTCCCCATGCTAATGGATCTGCATCATACTCTAGTACAGAGAAGAAATTAATGTAGATAAATTGATAGGTAGGTTGCCACGTGAATGAGAAGATCAACCCTGTTATATTTCGTTAGTTTTTCTTATCATTAATATTCTGTAGTAAATAATAAAAATTCTATTTTTTTCTTCTTATTATCCCTTTCATCAGTTTAAGGTTTAAGGTTCACTATATTTTTTATTTCATTAACATTTCTTGAAATAACAGTTGCAAATTAAATAAAATCATTCAGTATTTGATTTCATTTCTATTTTTGACAGTCATAGAATAGACTAGGGTTTTTATGTTTCTATGTCCTCTTTTCAATTCTTGCAATAATTCTATTCTATTCCTCAATAACAATTTATTTGAAAATTTAATACAAATATTAAGTGTATACATTTGCAGTATCTATCGATTCCAATGAAGGAACATGAACAGATCTACACATATCACTGTATAAACACCATATTAATATCATTTAAAAGCAGTTTTTCAAACATTTGATACATGGCTGAAAACCCTAGCACATAACATTCTTTTCATTCTTTTGTCTTTCTTTATTGTTATATTTATTTTTCTTTTACACTACAGAGTCACTCTAGGATTTTGCATTTAGGACTAAGATTTCGAAATCACATTTATCTGTATGGTCAATCGACCCAGGGATAATACCCTTTCAGCAAAGAACTCTTCACGAGAAATCAAATAAATTCAATACTGATTTAAAATTGAAAACCATATTTATTATAAAGTGGTTGAATCAGAAAACATTCATCACAGTCTTTCATATCAACTTCAAAATCTAAACAACTACCCTAAACCGTGGCCAAGCCACTTAGATATTTTTTTTATAAATAGTATAGAACACATAGATTAAAACAGCAGACCTGTTCATCAATACATCCTAATGGCTTTCGGCATCTCTATTCATTTAAATGCCATAAAATTTAGTCAAGCATCACATTACACTTTAAATACAAATCTACACCATCGTTGCTTCCAAATCATAATTGTAAATTTATTTATATACAGAGGGTTTCATTGCCTAGTTCGAATCATTTAAGAAACTATCAAAACAACACATGGTTGGGATGATTATCAAAACATGACAAGGGTTCACCCTCTGTCCATTAAAATATTGCATTCAAATCATTAAGTTTATGGCTAAAAATGATGTCAGGATCTAGCAGCAAGTATTGAACGAGCAGCTTCATCAACAAGCTATGCCAGGAGAACCTACAAGGAGTTATACCATCGAGGCTTACCGGGTGGAGCAAGCTTGGACCCATCCACAGAGCTTTAATCATTGCAATCCTCCAAGATGATGTCAATACCTGCCATAGAAATCATCACGAGGTTAAACAAATTATAAAACAAGAAGATGCACGAAGTTCAAACGTTAAACATTGCAAACATTATCCATTGAGTCGAAACATTACCTCTGTTTGTTGGAGCACGAAGCTGGAAGGCCGTTAGCATCAAGATTCAAATCCACCTAACAGCCGCAACAGAGAAATCATTCATACTCCACGACTTAAAAATTCATTCTCAGTCAATACTTCTGAAGCTAAAACCCTCGAAACCCTCTACCAAAGTACATGACGAAATCCACACGGCTATCAACAATCAACTCCATTAAAAACCTGAAACTATCAATATTATAACAAGAGATCCCACCATCGTACCTGAGCATGAAGTTTGCAAGCAACCTGATATCAAACCCTATTACTACATGGCTTGTTGGCCTCTCCCCAAGTCTAACCTCTCCAAATGAATGTGAAGGAGTGATACCAATGGAGAAATAACACGAGTAGTTAGGTCAAAAACCCAAACCTGAGGACATAACCAAATCAACGGAGCAGATCGAGCCAGCTGGGGATCACGAAGTTCAAATCCCAGTACTTACAAGCTTCATTAATAGAATTATTAATGCCAGGTCCAACTCGGAGGAAGTTCACCCCGTTAAACATCATCCAACTCAGAAAAACCATCAACGTTTGCACAAGACTTCACGTGGGATCTACCACCTGGACATCCAACCGGTAATCCACTGATGGAGTAGGTGAGAGCATTAAAAGGCTCAGCTCAATTATGTTAACAACAATCACCGAGGAACTGCAGAGCATTAAAAGATCTGTCAACATCCATAAATGGCACGAATTGCATATTATCACATTTCATACTTCAAGGTTTGCATAGTTTTTGTATCTAGGTTTTGTATGATATCAATGTTTAAATTATACCGTCACCATTGCATAGTATCACACCTACAATTGCAATACATTATAATCATATCGTCACCATTGCATAGTTCACAAATCATATAGTTAGTTTCTATGATGCATAGGTCACATTTTGCATATAGCATATGAGGTTTACATGGTAAGTAACGTATGGTATTCATATTATTCGAAAAATATATTGTTGCATATATATATATGGTAAGTACATTAGAGATAGAACCCAATACATCGAGCATCGCATTATTTTGATAATTCTAAACCCGCACTATATCAAATATTATTATAAAATGACAAGTAGAGATATTAAATATAGAAACATATCATTCATAAATGCATGGTCAATATATATGTGATGCATATGATTCTATTGACAATAGGTCACAATTATATAGCATGAGTCTCGATACATGGGTTAAAGATCAATACTTTTGCATATAAGAAATGTTATGTTATTGCATTATTACCTTACTACATTGTTACATGAAAACCATAAATGATATGAAGGTAAATCAAAGGATAAATTCTAGTTGCTATAATTTCCGCAATTGTAACTTCAGATTTCAATGGATACATCATGACGAACTCTATTATGAAAGTAGTAAAATCACCATATGCTTGTACCTTGGAATATAAAAATTATCTAACCCTTGCAGGTATCGAAATAGAAAGTAACCTATATTTCTATGACGCAAATCAATATAGAAGTTGGAACACCAAATATTTGAGCAGATAGTGATAATAGTGACTTCTGCAGTTTGTACAAATAGCTAGGTTAACATTTGTTGAAATAAAAAATGAAGATCCATACCATCGATACCTTTCATGCACAGAAGTATTCATATTTATCTTAATGCATTGACAACTAGCTGAAGCATATATCGAATTACTTGAAGTACTTGAATTGTCACAATACTTTACTTGCGGATCTGCAAAAAGAAACAGGTTCAATGCTTTAGCTATCAAATCTAAGTAAACCCCAGGGCACCCTATAGGAACCCCTTCATCAACATTCAAACATAGATGTCAGTATTTATCACTAGAACTGTATCGCATGAGAAATTAAATATTGTATATAGAATTATATTTTATTTCAAATGAACTGTTGTCTTATTATGTTTAAGAATTACAATTTGTCAATTGTGTTAAACTGCTATTAGGTAAGTAGTTAACAAACATTTATCTCCGCAATTTGCATTCTTAGTAATTAATGCTACTTCAAAAAAATTTAATTTTAGTGAAATTTTCGGGATGTTACAAGTAATACACTTTAAAATCCCTATGTTTCCATGATTGAAATCAACTCCAAGTAAATGATAAGATTTAAGTCTTTAGCATAATAAATCCTAAAGTGTAACCTAGCTAGAAGTTGAAACATTTTATGCCGTGGAAAACATTACATTAAAAGTTATTGTAAAGTTTTATGTTATTGACCAAGGATGGTCAAGGATGACTATAATTGAATATTTTTATTATTTAATAAATTAAAATAGGAGACACTCATCCAAAGCGGACTATTCAAGAGTGTTCACTGATCCACTAAGAGGAATGAACTGGTGTAGAAGGAAATTGATAAGTGGCAACATCTGCACTCACTTACTAGCTATTGCAGGAGGCAACTTCCCTAAAAATGTGATAATGTTCCCCAAGGAAGGTGGAACTGAGCGGGTGGCTCATTAAATGTTAAACTTACCCAAAATACCTAGGAAATATTTATAGCCATCGAATGAGCAGGAGGCTCACTAGTTTTTATCTTTTGGATTGCTGGAAACTGAAAAGTTGAGCACATAAGAGATTCGATGAGGGGAATGCTAGAATGAGTTGCAGTGTAAGGACTGCAAGATTATTCTGCTGAGTTGGAAAATAGTGTATTGTCTACAAGTCTTTATGATTCTCGAGATACAAACAAATTATTAAATGCTTCTACATAGTGTCTTTGTCCTAGTGGTTCAGTGAACAAGCTCAGGAGTCCTGAAGCATGTAATCTTGGCTTCTTCTATGAGATGGTTGGGATGAACAGTTTTCTATGGGTTTTTTTCCACCTCTATAGTTTAAACAGGTTCTGCATTGTTTTGTCTTATTATTTCTAGACTATCTCTATTTATTTCTGAAGAATTCTATTTTTAAGCTATCAAGTTTTAGATGTTGTTTGGATGTTTACTTAGCTGCTAAATTAAAAATATTGAACTGATAATTTATTTTTACATAAATGATTGAATGATTAATATTGGAAATTATAGAATGATGAATATAAATCTTCTATGTATTTTTCCTTTCACCGAAGTGATGTACTCTAGTAGAGAGAATTTGTTTAAATAGATAGAATTGAAATGATTTAGATATTATAAGCAAAATGTTTCTCTCATTAATATATCAAAAAATAAATTCTAAAAAGTAATATACAATTAATATTGAAAAACCTAGAAATTTACAAGTTAAAATATCGTTGTCTTTATACAGTTCAGAGTCGAATAGATTGCTGCAAGTATGTTTCTAATATTGCTAACATATAGTATTATAAATAGAACTGCATTACATATCTAATATATATATGATATAGTTACCTTTACTATTCATTTGGAATAGAGTAAAACTGTAAGCTATAAAATAGGAAATTATTTATGTCCTTTCAGATGCATTATTAACATATAATATTATTCAAAATTCATAACCAGAAGCTAAACAATCACATCAAATCCCGTAACTTTTTCAGTAAACAAACTCTTGGTGCAAATAACAATCATCGATATAAACTAGTCTCCGAAAACATAAATGGTCAATCATTTAATTTAAGCTTTCCAAGTTAAAGTATGGGCCATGCCCATATTCTACATAGATATCGTTTATACATAGAACCTAAATTTTATAATCGGGCTTTCCCAGATTAAGATAAAAACATTTCTTTACAAATGCACAGTTCCTGAAATTAATATCATAATTAAAACTACTTTTTACAAAATGATAAGAAACCTAGAAATAACACTGAACCAGTTGACAGTGGTTTCCTTTCAATCCTTTAATTTTGTAGAAAATGAATAACCACGATTAGGGTATAGTAAGAAATCGTTAAACGTTTTACAATAAAATAATTTCAATACAGAGTCATCATCATCACCAACATTCGGTTATAAACCCTCTATCCTTATAGTAAAACATAAGTACAAATGATCTTAAAGGAATCAATTCAGGGTCGAATCCCTTAGATATCAAATAATAATAAGTCAAACATCTTAACCGTAGAACAAAAGTCATGTCTAGTGTAAGCTTCAAGTTCAAAACTCCTTCATATTTAAGCAAGAAAACTAAAATCACTTTGCTACAGAGCCATCAATGGAGAAATTCACTATCCAAACATTTTTTTATCATAAAGGGATTTGCCCAAACTTTTAAATACAAACTCATTACACATATTGCAATGGCCAAACATAAATAAATTTATTTGTCTTTCCAAAAGTGATTAAATGACGAATAGACATAATAGTAACATTGCTCTTAAACCTTGCCTTACATTATTAAAAACGTAGGCCCTAATTCTGGAAACGTTTATTTAATCAAAACTATTAAAACATATTCATAATCTGAATTACATTAGTAACATTAACAAAGCGGTAATGGAATTAAGAAAAGATTGAGGCATTGTGTATCAAATTCATGCTCAGGGCTTTGCCCAAATATTTTAAGAATGAATACAGTATCATTACAACCCAAACCATACACCAAGAAAGGATTTCCATTAAACATAGTCGAAAGGCTTATTATTTAGAAATACATATATCCGAAAACTAAACAATAGATTTCCCATATGAGTGTCAGAGGGTCAAAACCCTAAAATTTATATTATCATAACATTGGGCGAACACAGGATTTTACCCCAAAAACTCTTAACCAACAACAATGCTTCCAGAATGCCATTTGGCTTCCAAAGCAAACTATCACTAGAGTAGATCAACATTGGCAGTACAATAACATTAACACAGACAACACAATGAACATGATAGTCGAGGACAGCGCAAGAATTACAAGGGTAGCTTCAACCCTGGCGTTTGATGTTTCACTTAAGTCAAACCCTTACTCCATCAACCGAGGGTTCGTCATTGTATAAAACCCTGTCACCACAACATTTCAAACCAATGGATTAAAACTTGGTCGTATTACATTATAGAAATTAAATTGTGTTCAAAATAAATTATTGAACACTGAACCTTCACCTTTGCGAAGTTATGGCCACAACTACGAGCTATCCCTGCATGGAAGCTCTTCCCACAAACACGAACTTCAACCACCAAATCATCTCTGCGTGAGAGATTTCTCTGACAACCTTGTAAACCAACAAACTTTTACACTGCGTGGAGTTTACCTTCATGGTCATGGTGGTCGAGGGCCGAGAGCCAACTCTCCAAAACTTTGCAAATGAAACAGTAGGCTTCGATACATGTTTTACCAAGGAGTTAGGGTTTTTCACCATAAGTGAAATCTAGGCTATAGCCCACTAAGGATCTAATTCCTACCCACTCGATATCGTTCAGTTTTATGTTTAAAAACTTGAATTAAAGCCACTAAAAAACCCTTTGCTAGGTTGGAATTCTACTATCACCCATTCTTATGTTATATGATTACAAGGCTTGAGGGTTGTCTTCTAGGTCATAGCTAGAATGAAGTATCATCCCATTTTGTAATCCTAATACAATACATTAGTGTTGTTGCTTAAAAACTTTAGTAAGTCCTCTATCTCAAAAAGCCAAGCCTGAGTAGTTTAGGACCTTGCCTGGAACTAGAAACAAAGTATCAACATGCGTTAGCTTCATCGAATCTAAGTAAGCATAGGGTTTCCACAAGAACACCCTTCAGTAAAGGAAAATTCCATCGACATCAACAACAAGCCAAGTAATCATATCATGACAATGAGATCTTACGGCTATCTATAAACAACAAATTAAATATCAACGCCGAAACAAGTGAGAAATTATTATATTCAAACAGTAGAAGAGATCCATTTTCACTTCAATGCTTTTAGGACATATTAAATAAACATCATTTTGTAAAATAAACAAGTGTCATCTATAAATACAAATTACAGTTAAGCAGATAACTAAATGAGAATTATTCCATAAGCATAATTCGGGATATAATGGATAGTTATTCTATGCATAATTTTTTTTAATTTTTATGAAATTTTGAAGTCATTACATGTGGTATCAGAGCGCAAGTTCAAACACTAGGCATGAAAGTGGCTCAACTCGCTCATTCAAATTTAAAACAGAAAAACAAATTACTGACTTTGTTTTAAAATTGTTTCTATACAGAACATTCAATATATATTTTGCAGCTAATGGAAGGAGCAGAGGCATCTACCGAGGATGGATCCCATCATATAATCATGAACAGGAAAATGTTAATGAAGAAAATATTTACGTAGAATTAAATGATCATTCATTCAAACTACTGAAAATTGCTAAAGATATGAAGGTTGAAATGCAGAAAGTTAAAGAAGATAATGAAATAATCTTAAGAGCACATGAAAAACTAAATAAAGTGTTGCTAGATAAATTACATAGTGAAGGAAGGGATAGAGGAAGAGAAAATAGATCTGAATCTGGAACTATGTCTTACCAACGTAAAACTAAAAAGTTAAATCTCTTTGATAATGAAAGTAAATCATCCTTAGAAACTAATGGTAAATCACACAGAAAGAAACATAAGTATTCTAGTGATAGCAATGATAGTGACTACAGCCCTAAAAAGAGAAAGTACAAACCCTATGAAGAAATCTCAGGAGAGTTTAAAAAGATCAAACCTCCAATGTCTAATGGAGAGATAGAAAAGGAGATGAAGCCAAAGCTTGGCTGTCTGGGATGAAGAAGTACTTCCAGATCTATAATTGCTCAGATAGGCTGAAAGCTAAAATGGCTATTTACAATCTAATTGGGAAGGTTGATATATGGTGGAAGGATATAAAACGAGTGAAAAACATTAAAGAAAAGAATCTAACTTGGGGTACTTTTAAGAGATATTTTAAAAAGGAAATTTATGTCTGAAAAATACTATGAAGAAAAGGCTATAGAATTCTATGATTTAAATCTAGGTTCTATGAACACGAAATAGTTAAGCAGTAAATTCTTAAGTCTATTACGATATGTACTGTATATCATTGATGAAAATCCTAAAATACAATGATTTCTAAGCTACTTACCTTTTCACATCAAGGACATAATTGAATATGATAACCCTAAGACCCTTGAGGAAGCTATGAGGAAGGAAAATTTATGTTACGAACTGAACAGGAAAAGGGAAAGTGTACCTAGCTAGACGATTAAAGGACCATGTAATTTCGAACTTGAAGAAGAAATAATTTTAAATTTAACATAAATGTTGGAAATAATAATTTTCAATATCCTAATAGAAATTTTCAAAGAACAAATTTTAAAAGCAATGCACAGCAAAAATTTTCAGCAGCAAGAAACATGGACATACCTAACAATTATGTTAAAACTAATGAACAAAAAGAACCTGTAAAATGTTGGGAATGTCAAGGACCACATTATGCAACAAATTGTCCTAACAGAAAAAGAAACATTAGCAATATCCATACAATGCAGGAAGAGGCAATAGTTGTTGACCTAGCAAGGGAGATGCCCAGAATCAATGCAGCCTTGGAGAATCGACAGGATGATCATCAAACCTCAATGGTCGAAATAGAAGGTATGCTACAGAACAAACCCATCTCTATTCTAATTGATCTAGGTGCTAGTTTAAGCTATGTGCCGCCTAGTATAGTAGAAAGCTGCAAATTGCAAGTGGAAAAGTTTGAAAAGTCTTGGTTGGTTCAGTTAGCTACAATAACCAAAAGAAAGGTAGTTAATTATGTAAAAGATTGTGAATCGTTTATGAATCAATTTAAGACCCAAGTAAAACTGAATGTATTACCTTTAGGGTCATATGATGTTTTAATAGGTATGGAATGGATGGAAAAACATAGAATAGTTTTGAATTGTTTTGAAAAGACATTTACATGCTTGAATGAAAAAGGAGAAACTGTTGTAGTAAAAGTAGTGCCTAGAAAAGTTTATGTTAGACATATTTACACATTACAAATGAAAAAAGGTGTACGTAAGGGTTGTAAAGTTTTTGCTGTACATGAAATAAATGAAGCAGATTTGAATAAAGAAGATAAATTAAAAGTTGAAGACATACCAATCTTAAAAGACTTTTCAGATGTATTCTCCGAAGAGATTCAAAGTTTACCTCCGAAAAGAGAATTGGATTTTACCATTGAGTTTGTACCTGGAGCTGTACCAAACTCAAAAGCACCTTACCGGATGAATATCCTAGAACTTAACGAATTAAAATCACAGTTAAAGGATTTAATAGATAAAAATTACATAAGACCAAGTGTGTCTCCTTGGGGAGCACCTGTCATATTTGTTAAAAAGAAGGACGGTACCTTACGTCTATGTATAGATTATCGTTAGTTAAACAAAATGAAAATTAAGAACAGATATCCGTTGCCCAACATAGATGATCTGTTTGATCAAGTATGCAAAGCGACGATATTCTCAAAGATAGACTTGAGATCTAGATATCATCAAGTCAGAATTAAAGATGAATATATATTTAACAATTCATTGAGAACCCGTGATGGGCATTATGAATTTGTAGTTATGCCTTTTGGGATAACGAACGCTCCAACAGTTTTTATGTGCTTAATGAATAATGTCTTACATAAGTATTTGGATAAATTCATAATTGTTTTTAGTGATGACATACTAATCTATTCAAAGACTAAGGAAGAACATGATGAACACTTACGAATAATATTACAAGTCTTAAGAGAACATCAACTATACGCTAAATTTAGCAAGTGTGAATTCTTTAAGGATAAAATACAGTATTTAGGTCATGTGATATCCAAAGATGGAATCTCAATTGACCTGGATAAAATAAGAGCAATAAATGAATGTCCTATCCCTAACGATGTAACAGATGTGCGATTGTTCATGGGGATCACATGTTATTACTGAAAATTTATCGAAAGATTCTCAAGAATAGCAAATCCCATAACATCTTTACAGAAAAAGGGAAAGAAATATGTTTGGGATCAAAACTGTGGAGAAAGTTTTAAAAAGATAAAAGAACTGTTAACTACTACACCTATCTTAAAAATAACAGATCCAAACAAAGACTTCGGTGTATGCACTGATGCATGCAATGAAGTCTTGGGTGGCATCTTAACACAAGAAGGTCACGTAATAGCATATGAATCAAGAAAGTTAAAAATTCATGAAAATAATTATGCTACCTATGATTTAGAGTTAGTTGTCGTAATACATGCTTTGAAGATGTGGCGCCATCATCTAATCGGTAGAAGATTTTTATTAATGACAGATAATAAAGGTCTAAAATATTTGTTGGATCAACAAAATCTGAACGCAAGGAAAGCTAGCTGGTTAACTTTCCTTAGTGAATATGATTTTGAGATCAAACATATAAAAGGTCAAGAAAATAAGGTGGTTGATGCCTTAAGCAGGTATGAAAAACTAAATTTTATGGCAGTAGTTAGTACTTATAAAACAGATTTAGAAAATCAGTTTGAAGAAGGGATAAAACTAGATAAAAATGATCATAAACTACAACAAAAAGTTGCAGAAAATGAATCTGAAAATATAAAAACAGATTTCAGTTTTAATGAAAAAGGTCTAATGTTGTATAAAAACAAACTATATGTACCAAATGTACAAGAAATTAAATTGTTGATTTTAAATGAAGTACATAAAAGTCCTTATTCAGGACATCCTGGTTACCAAAAGATGATAACGATGTTAAGAAAAGAATATTCTTGGCCTAACATGAAGAATGAGGTGGTTGAATACATAGCTAGGTGTATTGAATGCCAGCAAGTTAAGGCAGAGTATCAACACCCAGCTGGTTTATTGTGGCCATTACCAATTCCAGATTAGAAGTGGGAAATTATTAGCATTTATTTTATAATAGGACTGCCTAGAAATCAAAAGCAAAATGATTTTGTGATGGTAGTAGTAGATAAGCTTAGCAAGGCAGCTCAATTTATACCTGTCAAAACTAATTAGAAGGCTGCTAATATTGTTGATTTGTTTATGAAGAAAGTTTTTCGTTTGCATGGAATTCCTAAGGTAATAATTTCTAATCGAGATTCTAAATTTACTGAAAATTTCTGGAACTCATTGTTTAAAGGCTTGGATACTAAATTAAATTTTAGTAAATATTTTCATCCGCAAATAGATGGACAAACTAAAAGAGTAAATCAGATTCTAGAGGATATGTTAAGAATGTATGTTAGAGATCATCCAAATAAGTGGGAAGAATATCTACAGTTAGTTGAATTTGCTTATAACAATCATTATCAAGCTTCAACTAAACTTAGTCCTTTCAAAATATTGTATGGTCGAAAGTGTAATACTCCCATTTTATGGAGTAATCCAGTTGATAGATTGATGTTAGGACCTGAGTTGTTGAACGAAATGGAACTAATGGTGAAATAGGTACAAAGCAATATGAAATTTGCACAAGACAGACAAAAGAGTCATGCAGACCTTAAAAGGACTCATAAATAATTTCAACTAGTTGAGCATGTCTTTGTCAAGGTAAAACCTAGAAAAGCTCCTTTAAGCTGGGGAGTTGTGCTAAATTAGTACCCAGGTATTGTGGACCATTTGAGATATTGTCAAGAGTTGGACTAGTGGCTTATCAGTTAGCCTTGCCACCTAATCTCAAAATACATAATGCATTTCATATTTCTATTTTGAAAAAGTATGTAGATGATGTTACTCATGTAATCGATTGGAATGATATATAGGTGGAACCAGAAGGAGATTTTCAGGTGGAACCGGATTATATCCTCGACTGGAGAGAAATTTTACTTCAGAATCACACTATTGAACAGGTAAAGGTGCAATGGAAGCACCTTAGTCTAGATGAAACAACCTGGGGATTGGAGAGGCATATGCAGACAACATATCCAATTATGTTCCAGGAAGACTAAGATGATACTTAAGAAACATCGAGGACGATGATGAACTTAAGAGGGGGTGTTTGTAACCTATCTAGAACTTGAAACATTTTATGCTGTGGAAAACATTACATTAAAAGTTATCGTAAATTTTTATGTTATTGACCAAGGATGGTCAAGGATGACTGTAATTGAATATTTTTATTATTTAATAAATTAAAATAGGAGACACTCATCCAAAGAGGATTGTTGAAGAGTGTTCACTGACCTAATAGGAGGAATGAATAGGTGTAGAAGGAAATTGACAAGTGGCAACATTTGCACTCACTTACTAGTTGTTGCATGAGGCAACTTACCTAAAATTGTGGTCATGTTCCACAAGGAAGGTGGAATTGAGCAGGTGGCTCATTAAATGTTAAACTGACCCAACAGACCTAGGAAATCTTTATATCCATTGAATGAGTAGGAGGCTCACTAGTTTTCACCTTGTGGATTGCTGGAAACTAAAAAGTTGAGCGCACAAGAGATTTGATGAGGGGAATGCTAGAACGAGTTGCAGTGTAAGGATTGTAACATTATTCTGTTGAGTTGGAAGAGAGTGTATTGTCTGCAAGTCTTTATGATTGTTGAGATACAAACATATTATTACATGCTTCTACACAGTGTCTTCATCCTGGTGGTTCAGTGAACGGGCTCGGGGGTCCTGAAGCAAGTAATCTTGGATGCTTCTAGGAGACGGTTGAGAGGAACGGTCTTCTTTGGGTGTTTGTCCACCTCTACAGTTTAAATAGGTTCTGCATTGTTTTGTCTTATTATTTCTAGGCTCTCTATGTTTATTTATGAAGAATTCTATTTTTAAGCTATCAAGTTTTAGAAGCTATTTGGATGTTTAATTAACTGCTAAATTAAAAATACTGAACTGATCATTTATTTTTACATAAATGATTGAATGATTTATATTGGAAATTATAGAATGATGAATATAAATCTTCTATGTATTTTTCCTTTCACCAAAGTGATGTACTCTAGTACAGAGAATTTGTTTAAATAGATAGAATTGAAATGATTCAGATATTATAAGCAGAATGTTGCTCTCATTAATATATCAAAAATTAAATTTTGAAAAGTAATATATAGTTAATATTGAAAAACCTAGAAATTTACATGTTAAAATATCATTGTCTTAATACCTTTTAGAGTCTAATAGATTGTTGCAAGTATGTTACTGATATTGCTAACATACAGTATTATAAATAGAAATGCATTACATATGTAATATATATATGATATAGTTACCTTTACTATTCTTTTGGAACAGAGTAAAACTGTAAGTTATAAAATAGGTCATTATTTATGTCCTATTGGATGCATTATTAACATATAATATTATTCAAAATTCATATCCAGAAGCTAGACAATCACATCGAGTGCCATAACTTTTTCAGTAAACAAACTCTTGGCGTAAATAACAACCATCGAGATAAACTAGTCTCCGAAAACATAAATGATCAATCATTTAATTTAAGCTTTCCAAGTTAAAGTATGGGCCATTGCCATATTCTACCAAGATATCTTTTATACACAGAACCTAAATTTTATAATCGGGCTTGCCTAGATTAAGATAAAAACATTTATTTACAAACGCATAGTTCCTGAAATTAATATCATAATTAAAACTACTTTTTACAAAATGATAAGAAACCTAGAAATAACATTGAGCCAGTTGACAATGATTTCCTTTCAATCCTTTAATTTTGTAGAACATGAATAACCACGATTAGGGTATAGTAAGAAATCATTACATGTTTTACATTAAAATAATTTCAAAACAGAGTCATCATCATCACCAACATTTGGGTATAGACCCTCTATCCTTAAAGTAGAACATAAGTACAAATCCTCTTAAAGGAATCGATTCAAGGTCGAATCCCTTAGATGTCAAATAATAATAAGTCAAACATCTTAACCACAGAACACAAGTCATGTCAAAACTCCTTCATATTAAATCAAGAAAACTAAAATCACTTTTCTACAAAGCCATCAATGGCGAGATTCACTATCCAAACAATTTTTTTATCATAAATGGCTTTGCCCAAACTTTTAAATACAAACTCATTACACATACCACAAGGGCCAAACATAAATCAATTTATTTATGTTTCTATAAGTGATTAAATGTCGAATAGACAGAATAGTATCATTGCTCTTAAACTTTGCCTTATGTTATTAAAAACGTAAGCCCTAATTCTGGAAATGTTTATTTAAGCAGAACTATTAAAACATATTCATAATCTGAATTACATTAGTAACATTAACAAAGCCGTAATGGCATTAACAAAATATTGAGGCATTGTGTATCAAATTCATGCTCAGGGCTTTTCCCAAATCTTTTAAGAACAAATACAATATCATTACAACCCAAACAATACACCAAGAAAGGATTTACGTTAAACACAGTCGAAAGGATTATTATTTAGAAATACATATATCAGAAAACCAAATAATAGATTGCCCATACGAGTGTCATAAGGTCAAAAACATGAAATTTATAATATCTTAACGATGGGAGAACACACGATTTTACCCCGAAAAATATTAACCAACAACAACGCTGCCATAATGCCATTTGGCTTCCAAAGCAAACTATCACTAGAGTAGATCAACATTGGCAATACAATGACATTAACACAGACAACAAAATGAACAAGATAGTCGAGGACAACCCGAGTCTTACCAGGGAAGCTTCAACCATGGCGTTTGATGTTTCACCTCAGTCAAACCCTTAGTCCATCAACTGAGGGTTCCTCACTGTATAAAACCCTGTCACCACAACATTTCAAACCAATGGATTAAAAGTTGTTCGTATTACATTATAGAAATTAGAATGTGTTCAAAATAAATTATTGAAGACTGAACCTTTACCTCTGTGAAGTTATGGCGACGACTACGAGCTATCCCTGCGTGGAAGCTCTTCCCACAACCACGAACTTCAACCACCAAATCATCTATGCGTGAGAGATTTCTCCGATAACCTTGTAAACCAACAAACTTTTACACTACGTGGAGTTTACCTCCATGGTCATGGTGGCCGTGGGCCGAGAGCCAACTCTCCAAAACTTTGCAAATGAAATAGTAGGGATTTGATACACGTTTTACCGAGTTAGGGTTTTTCACCATAAGTGAAATCTAGGTTGTATCCCACTAAGGATTTAATTCCTACCCACTCAATATAGTTCGTTTTTATGTTTAAAAACTTGAATTAAACCCACAAAAAAACCCTTAGCTAGGTTGGCATTCTCCTATCACCCATTCTTATGTTATATGATTACAAGGCTCGAGGGTTTTCTTCTAGGTCTTAGATAGAATGAAGTATCATCCCATTTTGTAATCCTAATACAATACATTAGTGTTGTTGCTTAAAAACTTTAGTAATTCTTCTATCTCCAAAATCCAAACCTGATTTGTTTAGGACCTTGCCTAGAACCAGAAACAAAGTATCAACATGCGTTAGCTTCACCGAAGTTAAGTAAGCCTAGGGTTTCCACAAGAACACCCTTCAGTAAAGGAAAATATAATTATCATCACAAACAAACCAAGTAATTATATTACAACAATGAGATCGTACGACTATCTATAAATGACAAATTAAATATCGACATCGATACAAGTGAGCAATTATTATATTCAAATAGTAGAAGAGATCTATTTTCACTTTAATGCTTTTAGGACATATTAAATAAGCATCGTTTTGTAAAATAAACAAGTGTCATTGATAAATACAAATTACAGTTAAGTAGTTAACTAAATGAGAAGTATTCCATAAGCATAATTCAGGATATGGTGGATAATTATTCTATGCATAATTTTTTTGAGTAGTTACATAAAGATAAAAAGGAATTAATATGGTCACCTCCTGTATGACAAGGAAGTCATGAGGCATGAATGCACAAAAGTAATAGTGATTATATTCTTTATAGAAATGTAGAGTTCCAAAACATAACATGAATAATGATTGCACCGTAGGTGTATTAGTCGCGAGTATTTGAAACAATGCTCAAGTATATTATCACATATGTTGCATCGTAAAATCGTAAGTACTAAAGAACCATAAAAAAAAGCTCCAAGACTCGAATATGTGATAAGCATGTTGTCAAAAATGTCTGTTTAGGCAAAGTATGAAATATTGTTGGTAAAGATAGAAGTTTTTACTTTCTTGTATGAGTAGAAAGTGATGGCATGCAATTATCTTCTATTAAGGAAGGTTATAAAGGAATAAAATGTTTCAACCATTTAATGCATGGTGCTGAAAGCACGAGGAAGGTTGATATATTAAAATATTAGTGATAAAAGTATAGAAAAGCATAAACTAAATGTTATGACTGATAGTAGCATGAGAATATTCTCAAAAACTTGACATGAGTAGTTAAATTCATGAAAGCTTGTAGGTTATCATTAATGAGATGTTTTTACTTGGTAATAAAAGCTTTGGAATGATTGACATGTTTATCAATGCATATATGGTTACGTTATGCTATGGGTCCATCTACATCGTATGTTGTGAGTACTAAAGCATGCTAACAGAAACTGAATGCATAAAATTAGAATATCTTAGTAATATACAAATATATGTTCACAGTATGCTTACATGCATAAATGTCGATGAATGAATTGCAAAAAGAAGTTTAACTTGTGAGATTATGCGATAAAGGTTACACATACAATGAAATTTCATGAAATTTGTTATTGATAACTCTGTGTTAAAGTTGTCTTAGGAAAGAACATAAAGCCAATAGTAGTACTAAAAGTATAATATACAAGTTTATAATAAAATAAGGTATAGACTATGCTTAAAATATCGATAGTACAAAGATATGTCCAAATCTAGTTGTGACTATGTTTGTCGAAAAATGAGTATTGCATCAGAATTATGCATGAGAATGTTTGGTTGCAAATGAGAATTTTTATATGCAATCAAGATAGGAACTTGATATATGTTATGTTTTTCTTTATGATGAACAAAATATTATGATGTAAATAAATTCTAGAAATAGATTGTAAGTGAAGCATTTAGGTGCATATGGGTGCAAGAAACTTCACCAAGCCTTGTGAACGGTTGATAATACATGAGGTATTTTCTAAAATAAATTATGATTCAATGACTGTTTTGAATGTTGATGTATATGTAACTTCGGAATGTACTTCATATATATTTATTGTACCCTTATAAGAGATGTGTTATTCCTCTATAAGGAAGTGTCGTCATGTGGATTGACAAGTGTCGCAAGTGTGTGTACTTGTCGATGGGTTATTAGACCACCATGTGTGGGGTCGACCCTGAAATATATATTATATTGTGGATGTATCTAGATAGACAAGTCGGCCCCCATAATGTAATTGGGAAAACAGGTTAGTATAAATAGAGATCGGGAGATCTCTATTTTTATCACTCGAAAACTCACACTTCTCTCACTCAGAAAGTGGCGCACTAGTGAGGAGGAGGATCATCTTCTACTAGGAGACTATCTCAGTGTATTTTGGTCGTACTTCAGTTGAGCCATTGCTCTCTCTATCTCTGAGGAAGTTGTGGGGTTGTTCACCTTAGGGTTTTTCCCATGGAAACTCTGTGTCTCTTGTCTCTCATGCTTTTGATTCTTGTGATGCTTGTCCTGCTTATTGTGATTGTTATGCATTGATATACTATATATGTTATTCTCTCAGTAAAGATCCTAGAGTGTTGTGAATTAATGCTCAAAATTTAACATGGTATCAGAGCTAACCTGAGAAGAAGACATTTTGCAGTGACGGAAACTTGAGTTTCTTATTTATTGGGTTTCTCTCCACATTTTTTGGAAAAGCAGTATAATAGATTGACTCTACTCATCAAGGTGAATCTATCTATCCAATCAAAATTCAATTCTGAGCATTTTCAGATTTGGCCCTAACAATTAGGGTTTCCACAAAAATAGGAATTTCTGAAATCTGAAGACATGTCTAGAAGCTCCTTGCAAAAATCAAAGTTTAGAGCTTTGGATCGAGATTTTTGGCTGGGTAGATCTCCGGGAAACTCAAACCCTAATTTAGGGCTCTTCCAAGTGAACCACAGAGGACAAAAAGACAAATCTGAAGGGTAAAGCTTTGCTGATCTCAAATTATGAATACACCAGGATGATCAGCTCATCAAGGCGCATCTTTCTATCCTTTCACAAAGTTGAAATTCACATTTTGAATTTTTATGGTTTTTCCGACAAACCCTAATCCGGGACGAGATCCAGTTTTCAACATTTCAAGTGGTAAGACCTAAATCTTTTCTATTTCCATTTGAAGTACTCTTTAAGATGTCTCACCACACCAAGCTTGAGGATAAGCTTGAAGGGGCTGATAACTTCCGAGCTTGGAAGTATAGGATTGGGTTAATCCTAGAAGAGAATGAGTTGGACTCATATATAAAAGAAGACATCCCTATCCCAAAGGATGAAGAGGCTAAAGTATTGCATAAGAAGAACTTGGTCAAGGAAAAGAGAATCATTGCTGATTCTATAAAAGACCATCTCATACCCCATATGTCTTCTCTAAAGACACCCAAGGAGATGTTTGACTCTTTGACCAAGCTATTTGAAGGGAAGAACATAAATCAGAAGATGACCCTGCGAAACCAATTGAAAGGAGTAAAGTTTCAGAATGGAGAAACCATTCAATCTTATTTTTATAGGGTCTCCCAAATTAAGGAACAACTGGAAGCAGTAGATGAAATGGTGGAGAATGGTGAAGTTGTCATGACCACTCTAAATGGCCTACCCAGGTCATGGGATTCCTTTATTCAAGGAATTTGTGCAAGGAAGAAGTTGATCTCCTTCAACAGATTGCGGGAATAATGCTCTCAAGAAGAAGCAAGGATTGTGGCAAGAGAAGAAAAGATGGGGAATGAAGATCAAGCTCTCACAGCTCACACTAAGAAGGGCAAGTTCAAGAGGGAGCCAACCCATCACAAGAAGAAATCTTCTCATCATTATCACAAAGACAAGAAAGATCTAAGGTGTTTCACTTGTAATGAGAAGGGTCACTTTGCTTTAGAATGTCCCAAGAACAAAAGGGACAACCACAACAACAACAACTTCAACAAGAAGAAGAAGGGAAGCAAAAGAAGGTTTCATGCTCATGCTTCCGAGGATGATGAACCTCCCAAGAAGAAGGCTAGAGCAGAAAGTGATGATGATAACTCATCAAGCGAAGAAGCGTATGTTCTAATCTCTTCTCTCACAGGTACTATCTCCCATGGTTGTAATGATTGGTTAATTGATAGTGGGGCTTCAAAACACATGAATGGGTTTAAAGAATCCTTTGCTAACCTATCTGAACATGAGTCACCCCATAAGGTGAAACTTGGGGATGACTACCAATACCCTATCAAAGGAAGTGGTGAGGCCTCCTACAACCTAGACTCTAGGAAGTCTTTGAAGATGAAAGATGTTCTGTATGCACCTGGGCTCAAGAAGAATCTACTCTCCATATCTGCATTGGATGCAAAAGGTATGAGGGTTGCATTTGTGGATGGCCAAGTCCTAATGTGGCCAAAAGGTAAAACTATTGATGATGCAGTAGTGATTGGAGAGCAAGAGGGAGGATTGTACAAATTGAAGGAACAACCTGAACATGCCATGGTGACATGAAGACAAAGATTCATCCATAGTCATGAATCACATAGAGGTATGTATAAATTGTTTTTGCAAAGGTTAACTTGTGAGTTATGCAGGTCATTGAAGAGAACAAGAAAACATTGCTAGACATAACTAGCAAATATGGTGACCAGGTATGTGTTTCTTATATCATAGGATCTCTTATATAAGTATGCATGACATGATTGATAATGATGATTCATGAAGTCATAGATTTGAATAATCATGGGTGCATGCATTAATTGATGATATGACTAACCATAAGAATCCTATATAAATACTAATGCTTATTATTTCTGTTTGAAATGATCATGACTATACATGCTTAAGATTATTGTGTATATACTAATGAATGTATGATTATGTATGAGATCACGAGGATAACACAATCATGATACTAATAAGCATGCATAGGGACCAAGGATGAATATAAGTTCAAGAATAGGTAATCCAGGAAGCAAAGATCAAGAGGGAGCACACTCCAGCAGCTCCTGCAAGGATGCAGATATTCAGAGGGAGTTGACCATCTTTCTACATTCCACATCATAAAGGTGCAAAAGAAGCTACTTCAGTAGCTTTTGCAAGGAAGCAAAGACTCAGAGGGAGTCCACCCAACAAACAAACAAAGATAAGTATTTTAATTACCACTTCTTACATATTTGTTTGTTTAAATAAAACTGTTCAATAATATATATGCTTATGTTCCTAGACTTAGGATATGTTTTTTTCATATTTGCATTAATGAACAGGATACTAGTAATATGCATATGATGGGTAAGTGGCCTATGGCACTGAAAAACATTCCATTGCTACTTATATAGAATGAAACCTCTTTGCTGACATGTTGGGAGTTGTGCACACTCTTAACAATGTTCTGGTAGAGATTGGAAGGCATCTGGAAAGTTACGGAATATGGATAAATGTTGTATTGAAGCATTGGCTAAGATAATTGCATGACTGTATGACATATTTATTTATGTGTAAGAATTTGTTCTGAAAACTATGAGATGTTTCTAATCATGCAATTTAACTTGTTTTGTAGGAAAGATCATATACCATCACCTACAAAAGAAGGACTACAACATTTGTTCCAACAACAAAGATATCTATTGAAGATATTGAAGTTCCCAGGATCTGGGATGAAGTAATGGAAGAATGCCATGATCTGTCGATCATGAAGAATTGTTTGGGATGTAGTCCCAAGACCTGAAGGGAAGTTTGTTATGACTTCCATATGGATCTATCAGATCAAGCATGTTGTAGATGGTAGCATAGAGAAGTATAAAAGTGATGAAATGGAAGATACACCAGATGGATTTCAAGACAGCTTTCTTGAATGGTGTAGTTGAAGAAGAAGTGTATGTAGAGCAGCCACTTGGTTTTGAGGCACATGACAGGGAATCATATATGTGCAGAACTTGGTAGGATAGAAATCTTTCTATCCAGTTTGGGCCTTACCAAGAGTAAAGCGGGTGCCAACCTTTACTACAAGGTTGAGGAAGGCAATCCAGTGATACTACTTTTGTATATGGATGACCTATTTGTAACAGGAGATGATTGATTGATTGTCGACATGTAGCGGAAGCTTGTTGTTGAGTTCGAGATGAAGAACTTGGGGATGATGCACTATTTTTTTTTGTCATGGAGGTGTGGCAGAGTACAGATGGAATCTTCCTTCGACAAGGGAAGTATGCAGTAGAGATCCTGAAGAGGTTTGGGATGATGGACTGCAAGGCTATGGCCACACCTATGGCATTGAACCTGAAGCTTCTATGTGATGCTCCATCTGATTCAGCTGATGTCACGATGTATTGTCAGATGATTGGGTCCTTTATGTACCTGAAGGGCGTAGTGGATTATGGGCTCAAGTATGAAGCGAATAAAAAATTTAACCTGCAGGGTTATGTTGATTCAGATTGGGCTGGCAGTGCTGCAGATAGGAAGAGCACGTCTGGATGCTACTTCAGTATGGGATCAGGTGTGATCTTTTGGTTTAGCAGGAAGCAATCCTGCGTAGCACTGAGTATAGCTGAGGTAGAGTATGTTGCAACCTGTTCAGCTAGTTGTGAGGCAGTTTGGCCTCGGAAGCTATTGTCAGAGTTATTTGATCTCCCACTGGAGACTACTGGTATCTTTTGTGACAACCAAAGTTGTCTGAAGCTGTCTGAGAACCCATTGTTCCATGACAGGTCGAAACACATAGAGATCAAATGCTACTATATCAGGGATATGGTGCAGAGAGGAGCAGTGAAGCTCCTGTATGTTGCGACGGATGAGAAGATTGCAGATGTGCTGACGAAGCCACTAGCCAGAGTGAAGTTCGAGTACTTCAGAGAGAGGCTTGATGTTCTTTAGATCGATGACACTTCAAGGAAGAAGTGATGAAGACATTTGCTGAAGCCATTCCAAGCATGCTGGAAGGAAGATCCTTCACATGGTTGTGGATGTAAGCGCTGGATGATGAGCATCTGGATGATGTTCTAGTTTCTGCTGGATATGATCAGTTGGATCATTTATATGTATATGTATGTACGCATCATGTTGGATGCTAGATATGATCAGTTGAATCATTTATATGTATATATATGTACGCATCATGTTAGATGCTGGATATGATCGGTTGGATCATTTGTATGTATTTTGTATATGCATCAAGTAGATGAATTATATGATTAGGATTATCATGGATGACGAGCTTCTCTAGATGACATGCAACAGGATGTTGCAGTGATGATGATCAGGATGATAATGTGTACATCAAGATGATGTATGGTGAGTATCAGGATGATACTTTGTGGCCTTGGATCAGGTTGTGCAGATGACCATGTCTGGGAGATCCTATAGGTCAGAGTTGTGTACCTATAACAGCCTGGGATGCTCTTTCGAGACATTGCTCTAGGAGGACATGTAATTTGTGCCCTGGGAGATTTCAGGTCGGAGTTGTGTACCCGTAACATCCTGAGATGCTCTTGCGATATTTTTTCCTATGGCATGTAATTTGCTCCTGGGAGATCTGGACAGGATGAAAAAGGCCTCAGATGCTTCAGCCAGGTTTTGTTGTGGACCACATGTAATTTGCTCCTGGGAGATCTGGACAGGATGAAAAAGGCCTCAGATGCTTCAGCCAGGTTTTGTGGTGAGATCACATGTAATGTGCTCCTGGTAGATCTGACAGGTAGAGCTATGTGCTTGTAATAGCCTGGGATTCTTCAACGAGGTTTTGTGATGGATTACATGTAATGTGCTTCTGGGAGATCCGACAGGTAGAGCTGTGTGCTCGTAATAGCCTGGGATGTTGCAGCTAGGTTTTGTGACGCACATAATAAGTCCTGAGGATTCCACAGTATGGCCAGTGATGATGAAGACCTGCAGGTGGTGGGCCTACATCCAGTATGAAAAAGGACTTGTCTAGTAGAACTGTGTCGAGAAATACCTTCTTAGTTAAGAGGGAGTGTTGATGTATATGTAACTTCGGAATGTGTTTCATCTATGTATTTCATATATATTTATTGTACCCTTATAAGAGATGTGTTATTCCTCTATAAGGAAGTGTCGTCATGTGGATTGACAAGTGTCGCAAGTGTGTGTACTTGCCGATGGGTTATTAGACCACCATGTGTGGGGTCGGCCCTGAAATATATATTATATTGTGGATGTATCTAGATAGACAAGTTGGCCCCATAGTGTAACTGGGCAAACATGTTAGTATAAATAGAGATCGGGAGATCTCTATTTTTATCACTTGGAAACTCACACTTCTCTCACTCAGAAAGTGGCGCACTAGTGAGGAGGAGGATCATCTACTACTAGGAGACTATCTCAGTGTATTTTGGTTTTACTTTGGTTGAGCCATTGCTCTCTCTATCTCTGAGGAAGTTGTGGGGTTTTTCACCTTAGGGTTTTTTCCACGGAAACTCTGTGTCTCTTGTCTCTCATGCTTTTGATTCTTGTGATGCTCGTCATGCTTATTGTGATTGTTATGCATTGATATACTGTATATGTTATTCTCTCAGTAAAGATCCTAGAGTATTATGAATTAATGCTCAAAATTTAACATTGAACAAATAGCATGATGCTAGTTTACAATAAGAAAAAAGATAGTCATTTGCATGAATAATTTAAAGACATTTTTAAGAAGCTGAATGGGAAACAAGATGATAAATTTGAAATCCTATGAATCTGAGAAATTTTAAATTAATGGCATATGTATAGAAATTGACTTAAGAAATCATGATTATTTACCATTTATGGTATGATGTTGAGTCGGGAGGACTTTGGAGCATCACGATTATTTACCTTCTATGGTCTGATGTTGAGTCGGGAGGACTCTGGAGCATCATGATTATTTACCTTTTATGGTATGATGTTGAGTCGGGAGGACTCTTGAGAATCATTATTATTTACCTTTTATGGTATGATGTTGAGTCAGGAGGACTCTAGAGTGTCAAGGTTATTTACCTTTATGGTTTGATGTTGAGTCGGGGGGGACTCTCGAGCATCATGATTATTTACCTTTATGGTTTGATGTTGAGTTGGGGGGGACTCTCGAGCATCATGATTATTTATCTTTATGGTTTGATATTGAGTCAGGGGGACTCTCGAGCATCATGATTATTTACCTTTATGGTTTGATGTTGAGTCGAGAGGGACTCTAGAGCATCATGATTTTTACCTTTGAACAACTATAGGGACACCCAAGTTGTATCCACATCCTGAAGAGCATAGGTAGGAGATGCACCTAAAAATATATATATAATAAAGTGAAAGGGTATCATCCTCATGTTGGATGGGCATGTTGTAGGTGCGAGTTGTGTGGGGGCTCGGGGAACCTCAGAAGACACATAAACAGTCCTGGACTGCACTGTAGTATAAAGACCACAGTTCCTGTAATGGTATTCATTGTTGACTGCGGAATATAAGCCCGAGATGAAATACTATGGGTGTGTCTTATGCTCACGAACTAAACTTCCTATATATATATATATTACTGTTACAAATATGATTTTTTAAATTTTGATTATGTTCATGTTATGCTTACATTTTGTTTTCAAGTATTTTACAAAATCTACAAAAGGCCTAGTAAACAGACCTTGTGACTACTGTGCTTTAGTAATAAAGATATAAACTTATTTGGTGTTGAGTGAGTACACTTTGGACCACCTAGAATGATAAAACTTATTTGGTGTTGAGCAAATAATCTATGGGGCACTAGAACTATTGTTGAGTGAGTGTTGAGCAGTAAAAGCTCTAGGGCACTAAGACTCATTATGGTTACTATGTTGAGATGGAAGCTCTGAAGCATCAATAATCCATTAACTGACATTAACTAAATTATTATTTGCACCTAGATTTATCAGACTTGAACACGTCGAATGATAAGATTTTACAAAATTCATTTTGGATCTTTTAATCACATGAATAAGAGTTAATATTTGTAAATATTAACCTAAATATTTATTTAATCTCTCTCAAAAATATTTAGAACATCCAACAATAAGACTAGCTTTCCATCCCCCTTAATTTGTGATTGTTATCACCAGTATGTATTATAAATGAGCTAGTACCAACTCTATGAAAATGATGGATCCAAGAATTAATAACTTGCCATGAATGATATCAGATTCAGGTGATAAGACGGGACCAATGTCACATGAAACCTTCAAAGGATACAGATATTAATAAACCAGCATAGATCCAAATCCTAGGCTCTATCAAGCGCCGAGAGGGATCAAATCTCCTGAGATGCAAACCTCTCCTTGAGTAGCTCCTTGAGTGCAATATCTAAGTCGCATAATCCTAAGCTCTAAAGTCTCTAGTTTAAGTCTTATATTTACTTTTTACTTTGTATTATTCTTTTTTGTTTATGGCCAACATAATATTTATTACTTTTTACGTTGTATTATTATTTTTTTTGCTTACTTTGTATTATTTTGTTGCTGGACAAACACTCTAAAGTCTCATATTTACTTTTTACTTTGTATTAAAAGTAAAAAAATAAAGTCTCTAGCTTAAGTCTCATATTTACTTTTTACTTTGTATTATTCTTTTTTGTTTATGTCCGACATAATATTTACCACCTAATCCTAAGCTTTAAAGTCTGTAGTTTAAGTCTCATATTTACTTTTTACTTTGTATTATTCTTTTTTTTTATGGCCGACATAATATTTATTTTGTTACTCGACTCACAAGATCTCCCCCATATCGGGCTGTAGAGCGCCTCTCGGTGCGAAAATTCCCACATGGCGTTCAACATGTGACAACCTACATAGTCTTGGGGGGTTAGTGCAAGCTAATGAGGGTCACTTTTGGCACGTTAGATGCAATAGAAAACTGAAAAAGCAGGCATCCCTCAACTTACTTGGATGTTTTGAGCTACTTACGCAAAATATATTGCATTGAGTAAAAAAGATGAAATGTAGGAAATTGAATCACGTTTCTGAATATATAAATTTTATGTATTGAAAATTTGCATAGCTATGTCAAGTTTCATTTTTCCTAACAGACACTTTTTATTTTTCAGGCAAATGATAAGGTATATGTTTTTGTGGGTAGAGCCTTTGAGGGCCTAAATGATGGAATCAAGCTACAAAAATCAACATGCATGTAGAGAACACATAGCACTTGTGTGCCATTATTTTTTGAAAATTAAATTAGTAATTTTATAATTTTTTTATAATTGTCTAAGTGATCAAACCTCGAAAATAGTACTTCTTTTGTGGGTAGAGCCTTTGAAGGTCTTAATGCCAAAATCTTGAAATGGGTTTTTCATAGAATGTGGAGGTTAGTGTCCTCTTGTGCACCATACAATTTTTTTTTGAAATGATTGAGAATTGAAAAAGTTATGGAAGAAACATTAACAATGTGTTTCACGAGTTAAGGAGGTAGGACAGAAAAGAAATTGAAAGAAAATAGGAAAAGTTAATATTTCAAAATAAAAGTTACATATTTGGAATCTGCAGAAAAAATGTTATTTGTGTCTAAGATTTCGTCAAAAATGACTCTTTGTAGCATATTGTAACGAGTGGCTAAGCACAGGCTTCTCTAGAAACTGGAAGAAATACCCAATTAGCTTTGGTTTTTCATTAACATAGCACAGGTTTGGAATTACCGAACCAAACTCCAAAGCATACACATAGGATTATTGTTGACATGTGAGCATGTGACTCGGCCTATTTAAATTCAAAAATATTGCCGCGCTTTTAGATGTACATAACGCATACGCGTTATATAACTACATACCGCGTGCGCGTTATATAACTACTTAACGCGTACGCGTTATATAACTACATAACACGTACGCGTTATATAGTTAAAAAACACGCTCGCGTTATGCAAATCATAAAATACATGTTTAATACTTGAGAAAGACGGGGTGTGGAAGACTCAAGGGAATTTTTGTTTAATATTTGAGAAGGGGTGGGGAAGGGTCAAGGGAATCTATGGTTAATATTTAATAAGGGTGGGGAAGGGTCAAGGAAATCTATGGTTAATATTTAATAGGGGTGGGAAAGGGTCAAGGGCTTAGAAGGATGTTGGAAGCTTGAGTGGGGAGAGATGAAGGGAATGAGAACATGATGGGCTACAGGGGGTGAAGGGAAGTGGAGCTTGAGAGCACTATTAGGAGTAGAATAGGTTTTGAAGAGATATAGGGTTAGAAGTTGAAAGTGAGACTTGAGTGACAAGGGGGAATGGATGGAGGCAAGGGGGATGTGAGAGAGAAATAAAGAATACAAGGGGGGGGGGTGACATAGAGTGAGGTAGGGAGAGGGAAAATGGGGAGGAATGGATTTGGAGGGAGTGAGAGATAGATGGGGATAGAACGAAATAAGAGATAGGAAGGGAGGGACAGAAAGTGTTGGTGGGAGACATGCAGGGAGTGGTGGCGATGGAGAGAGAGAGAGAGAGAGAGAGAGAGAGAGAGAGAGAGAGAGAATATGAGAGGAGGGGGAAGAGACATAAAGTGTGTGAAAGAGAGGGAGTGATGAAGAGATTGGGATAGGTTGAGGGAAAGATAACATGATGGAGGGATAGAAGGTGAGAGACAGGTGATGAGAGAGGGAGGGAGAGAAGGTAGGGTGAGGGATGGAGGGAGAAAGGTGGAGATAGATATGGATGAAGGGGGGATGGGTTTGAGAATGGAAAGTGACATAATGTGTGTGTATGTTTGTGTGTTTGAGAGAGAGAGAGAGAGAGAGAGAGAGAGAGAGATTGATGGTTGGGGAGAGAGAGACTAGAGGGAGTTGTGAGCATCATATTCTCCATCAACATCATATTCTTCATCATCATCATCTTCATGAACATCATCTTCATCATCAACATCTTCATCATCATCACCATCATCATCATCGTCATCATATTCCTCATCAAATCAACATCTCCATCATCATTATCATCATCTTCTGAACATCATCATGATCATCATCTAAACATCACCATCACTATCATCATCAACATCTTCATCATCATCACCATCACCATCATCATCAAAATCTTCATCGTCTTCACCATCACCATCACCATCACCATATTCATCATCATTGTCATCTCTAGGTTCCCCATCAACATCAACATCTCCATCATCATCATCTTCATCATCATCATCATATTCATCACCATCATCATCATCATCAACATATTCATCATCATCACCATCATCATCATCATCATCATCTTCCTTGAATCAGATCAACATATCCATCATGTCACCATCATCTTCTTCATCATCATCATCATCATCTAAACATCACCATCACCATCACCATCATCATCAACATCTTCATCATCATTACCATCACCATCATCATCAACATCTTCATCGTCATCACCATCATCATCATCATCATTGGCATTTGTAGGTTCCTCATCAACATCTCCATCATCATCATCTTCTCCATAATCATCATCTTCATCACCATCATCATCAGCATCAACATCTTCATCATCATCACCATAATCATCATCTTCATCGTCATCAGGTCAACATCTCCATCATCATCATCTTCTTCATCATCTTCACCATCATCATTATCATCAACATCTTCATCGCCATCTCCATCATCTTCAACATCTCCATCATCATCACCATCACCATCATCATCATCTTCATGACCATAAACATCTTCATCATCATTGTCATCTCCCCCTTCCTCATCAACATCTCCATCATCATCATCATCATCATCATCATCACCATCTGAACATCACCATCACCATCATCGTCAACATCTTCATCATCATCATCATCAGCAGCAGCAACATTAGCATCATCATCAAAATCTTCATCGTCATCACCATCACCATCTTCATCATCATTGTCATCTCTAGGTTCCCCATCAACACATCTCCATCATCATCATATTCTTCATCATCATCATCTTCATCACCATCATCATCGTCATCAACATCTTCATCATCATCACCATCATCATCATCATCTTCCTCATCAGATCAACATCTCCATCATGTCACCATCATCTTCATCTTCATCATCATCATCATCATCATCATCATCATTACCAACACCATCATCATCAACATCTTCATCGTCATCACCATCATCATTGGCATCTGTAGGTTCCTCATCAACATCTCCATCATCATCATCTTCATCACTATCATCATCATCATCATTGGCATCTGTAGGTTCCTCATCAACATATCCATCATCTTCACTTTCTCCATCATCATCACCATCATGATCTTCTGAACATCATCATGATCATCATCTAAACATCACCATCACCATCATCGTCATCACCATCACCATCACTATCACCATCACCATATTCATCATCATTGTCATCTATAGGTTCCCCATCAACACAACATCTCCATCATCATCATCATCTTCTTCATCATCATCATCTTCATCACCATCATCATCATCATCAACATCTTCATCATCATCACCATCATCATCATCATCATCTTCCTCATCAGATCAACATCTCCATCATGTCACCATCATCTTCATCATCATCATCATCATCATCATCCGAACATCACCATCACCATAATCATCAACATCTTCATCATCATCACCATCATCTTCGTCAACATCATCATCTTTATCATCTTCATCTGCATCATGATCATCTTCATTGTCATCACCCTCCTCCTCATCATCATCTTTATCATCTTCATCTACATCATGATCATCTTCATTGTCATCACCCTCCTCCTCCTCATCATCTTGTGAACTTATGCACTTAGGGATTAATGTTTAGAAGAGGGTCTAAAGGACTTTATGGGGGAGGGGATCTAGGAACAAGGTAAGATAGAGAAGGCAGGGGGGAGGGATAAATGCGTAGAGGGTTAGTGATCAAGGGAGAAGAAGGGAGAGAGTGCTATAGGGAGGGATAATGACGAAGATAAAGAGAAGGGGGAGAGATGGAGAGTGGGGTCGTAGAGACATGGCTGGAGTAAGGGAGAGAAAGAAACATGAAAGAAACATGTAGGGAGGGATGTAGGGAGAATGAGGGATAGATATTTAGAAAGAGATAGGGGGTATCTAGGGATTATTGGGAGAGAGCTAGGGGGTATTAAACCATACAAAACATTTGTCCCCACACTAAAAACATTTGTTTTGTATGTAATGATATAAATTATTAGTTTTCTTTTGATTTTGTTCGTTGCCCTAGCCGTGCACCTAACCTATTTATTGTGCTTGACTATATCGCGTTCGCGTTTTGTCACTACATATCGTGCACACGTTTTGTATTTATATAACGCGTGCGCATTTTGTAACTACACAAATAGTGGACTGTTCCTGTCCGAGAGCAACTTCACTCTGTCCGAGCCAAAACAACAGTCCCGCGATTTTTCGAACAGCACGAGCCCGCCATTGGAAATTCTCACATTCTACACCAACTCCATTTTTTTTTATGCAGGTGCAGCATTGAGGACATCTTTCATGGTTGCTCAGTGTGGTATTGGGTTATATGGCCATATTTGAAGAAAATAATCAGTAAGCTTGAAGAATCTCTAATTGAATAACACCAAAGATAAGGCCTTTGAAAGATTCATTTTGCCTATATTTGAGGAGCACACAAGATAAGATATTAAGCTTCAAGACCAACAAGGAAGAACTTCCATTTACTTATTATTGAAGAGCTTCTAATTGAGGAGCAACAAAAACAAACTATATTGAATTGATCATTGTGGTGATGGGGAATGCACGTAACCGAGTAAACAAATCAACAAGGAAGAAGAGACCTCAAGAAGTCATTGAAGAAGAGAAAGAAAAGAAAAAAATATACATGATGAATCGGAAGCTTTCTTTGGAAACTAATCCAAATCCAATTGCAGAGGATACCACGGTTCATCCTATTAATCCACGACAAGAGGGACCTTCAATTTCCACAATAGTTGTTGAACAAGCACCCCATGGAAGTAATCAAGAAGCAAAACGTAGGTGCTCATTAGGGGATGTTTCAATTCCCACTTCAAGTCAAAGTGATAAGTTACCATCTCAAGATGAAGCTCATGAAGAAACACCCAATTTGCTATCCGGATGTGGTTATACAAGCGATGAAGTCAGAGAGGCATTGGACATTTTGCCTACTGTTGAAGAAGAGAATGTTATCCACACCATCGATGAGGATGTTGGACTTCCACAGACCATCGATGAGGATGTTGGACTTCCACCATCCAACTACCAGGAAGAGAATGAAGGACACCAAGCTACTACTGAAATGCCAGAGCGTCTTGGTGATGTGCTACATGGTACAATTCCAACCCCCTTACCTCCATTAGCAAGCACACATCAAAGAACTCCGAAGCGTATACAAGTTGATGAAAGTCTTATGAATTCAATTGAAGGTACGCTATCTAAACGTAGTATTGCTTATCAAAATCAACAGATACTTGATAAATATTTTGTTTCTAAATGTGATGGAGATAAATGTAGATTATTTTTATCATTGTTAAAATCTAGGAGCATGAATGTTGTTAGGAAAAAGTTAGGGCTATAGATGATAAAGAATTCTGAACCAAGTTCTCATATAGTTAAAAGCCTAGTAGATGCATTTGGTAAAACTAGTAAGAACACACGTTCAAAGGACTGCAATGCTGCTCGTCATGTGTTGTCACAAGCAATTGCAAATAAGAACACCAAGGCCCTTCGTATTCTCAGGCCTACATCCGAACTAGTTAATTTGAATGTAAAAACCCTCCGTAGGTATTGTATTAGAAGAGAACATCTTGACACAACCGATCAGACAGATTTTTGGGCCTTTGTTGGTCCGTTTCCACGTCGTGACATGAAGCTAGTTGATGTAGTAAAGGGACTAGTGCACAGTTTTTGGCATGATCACACAAAGCCTTCTTCAAACCAAAAGGATGTACTAAAACTAAGAACGGGTTCAAAGGATCATGAACCACATACTAAGCATCTTCTTGATATAACACAGACAGAGCTTTACGAGAAATTTAGGATTGAGCATAGATAATTGAACTTGGGGCAAATATCTTTTGAGAAATGTAAGCCATGGTATGTTAGAATAAATACTCTTCGTAACACTTGTTGTTGAAGATACCATGTAGAATATGAATATTACTATGAAACATTTTTGTACATTCATCGTGTGTTGCATACTAACATTGTGCGGGATTGCTCCATGACAATACCACTGACTTCATCAAGGGAATTCATTCATAGCATCATGTGCAATAGGCCCGCGAGGCAAACATACTATGCAAAATCTTGTTTGGATGGAACATGCTCCAACTGTGCTGGAATGGCATTATTGAGCCAATGTATGCACGAGAATGGAGACGGTGAATTTGGGAAAATGGTTACAGACATGAAAAGTTTCAAATATATCAACTATGAAATAGTCCTAGGGAAAGAAAGCGAAAAAATACAATTGGTGACATCTCAGGTATGCATTTATATCTATAAAATTATGTTGTAACGGTTACATTTCAATCCTTACTTACAACAAAAAACTGACATTGAGATCATTTTGTGTCACTAGGTACAAGTTAGTGACTTCATCAAGGAATTTATTGAAAAGACACATCAATATGTTCAACATGTCCACGTGGCACGATGGTTCTGGGGAGTCCTGCAGGTGTGTCTAGACAGGTTTGGGCTAGGAACACTAGCCATACTTTCCCGGTGGATGATTTTCCAAAGTTGACCCCCGTGTGCAAAAATTGCACACTCCCACACTGAGCAAAACCCTAGTTTACGAAATAAATGCACAATGAAGCCACTGGGCCATGGGGAGACGAGGGATAGGGCCCCTTAGAGGTAATCGCATGCCAGGAGACCAACAGAGTCGATGGTTCATCGGTCCGACGTCCGGTTTCCGAGTTATGTCGAGTTGCAAGTCGCATGAAAATGTCGTTTAGGGACACTTGGTGAATTTCTGCCTGGGAGCCAAAAAGAAAACAGAGCAGGAAGATTGCATGCCATTGGCTCCTGCAAGTGTGTGTGGGCAATGTCGATGTGGGAACACTGCCAACGCTGGCTCGGGGGAGGTTTTTGCAGAGTTGACCCACCAATGCGAGATTGCATGCAATTAAACTGAGCAAAACCCTAGTTTACGAAATGAATGCACAATGAAGCCAATGGGCCATGGGGAGACGAGGGAGAGGGCCCCCTAGAGGTAATCGCATGCCAGGAGACCAACAGAGTTGACGGTTCATCGGTCCGACGTCCGGTTTCCGAGTTATGTCAAGTTGCAAGTCGCATGAAAATGTCGTTCAGGGACACTTGGTGAATTTCCGCCCGGGAGCCAAAAAGCAAATGGAGCAGGAAGATTGCGTGCCATTGGCTCCTGCAAGTGTGTGTGGGCAATGCTGACATGGGAAGATGTCCACCAAGAAGATTTATTGAAATGTAATCCATTTTATAATTTAAGCCACTTTTAAATATTTGAACTTCCAGATTATTTTTGAAAGAGTAGAATATTTCAAGTGGTTAATATTTTGAAAAATGAAGAACTTCTTTTTATGGTTATTTCGGAGAAGAATTGTTGAAGAATATGCCACAATAAATTTGCATACCATTGCCTTTGAATTTTAGTGAAAATGAGTTACATTCAAATCATGAAAAGCACCTTTTGTTTTAGTAGCGTCCACCAACTATTTCTTTTTAATAATTATATTATAATAAAATAATATAAAACACAATTTTTAAATATGATACAAGAAATAAAAAAGAGCTCCCATCTCCTTTTTAGCAAAGTCTACTTTATATTACAAACTCTATTATCCTCTGAATCGCCCATGTTCTCTCGAGACTCAAACTACTTTATAAGCAGGTGGTATCTCTCTTCCATAGACAACAACGACATATTAACTAGCAATTGCCCTAGAATGTGCAATGGGTGTGCATGAGTGAGTTCATTGAAACCTTGAAAAACATTGTATTGCATTTAGTTTGATTAAATTACACGAGCAAGAACTTTGACATAACTTGTAATGATCACCCAAAATCACAAATTTTAATTAGATACCAATTAGTGCATGCATGTAGTGAGTTTGTTGAAACCTTTGAATATAATAGTTTGTTCTTTTGACATAGTGCATTCATGAGTAATAGATAATCCACACAAATCAACACATTAGATTGACACAAGAACATGTGGAAACTGAAGAGCAAATACAAAGTGAAATGTATCATTCATTTATAAGTGAAATGTCAATGTGCATGTCTCCAAAAGTACATGTATCCAAAAGTACATATATATCCAAAAGTATCCAAAAGTGCATGTCTCCAAAAGTACATGTATATCCAAAAGTACATGTATCCAATGAAGTCAATGTACATGTCTCCAAAAGTACATGCACAATAAAGTCAATGTACATGTCTCCAAAATTGAATGTATCGAATAGTAAATATATATACAAAAGTATCCAAAAGCACATGTGTGCAAAACTATCCAAAACTATCAAAGCCACATGTACATGTATCCAAATGTACATATATCCCATAAGACACATCAAAACTCAAGCTTCCTCTTGTTCTCTCCCGACGTTGATCCTCTAGGCACATCTCTAGGATCAATGTGTGTCTCTGGTTCCTACAAATTAAATATCAATTGTTAAATTCAACTAACTATGTACACTAATACATTAGCTCAACAATTATCAACTGGTGCATGAAAAGTGCATGAAACACTTGGTCACTGAAGGACATCTCACCTCAACTGACAAAGGAGATTGTGTTGCTTCTGTAGCAGATGGAGCCGTTGGTTGAACATCCAAGATGGTCGAACCAGGGGGGCCAGGAACTGCTCCTGCTGGTGGTGGCTACAATGAAAAAATGTTGAAATAGTTAGAAATGCATGAATAAACAATAGACAATAATAATAAACTATGTAAAGATAATGTTGAAATAGTTACATACCTGTGTGTGATCAGTTGCCATTGCAGATGCGGAACTAACTGCTGCATCAACCATCGATGCAAGGTTTCAGTAGACAACTCGGGTTCCTGATGCAGTAAACATGCAATTCAAACATTAACAAAAACGATTTATGCACTGGATTTCAAGTTAAACAACAAATATCATCAAAGGATATACATTACCATGGTGTGAGTAAGCCCATGGTCGTGGGCAGCTGGAGTCTTTCTAGGAGTAGAACGCCTCACATACACATGACCCTTGTTCATGAATGGCCTGGAGGGAGATACAAATCCAGGCAATGGTCCAGATGTCTCGGATGGTGCCTACAGTCAGCAAGTGTTCATGTAGTTAGACATGCATGATTCAACAAACAAACATGCATTTAAAAAATGTCATTTTTAATTGTTTACCTGGAACCCGGATGTTTCATGGGATGGTATGACCATGGGTGCTACCTCCACATTACCTTGCCCCAGTGAAGGATCTGCCATTTGCAAGTTTAATAATTGTAAATATTAGACCGTAGATAGCATTAATGAACTAAAATGCAAAGTATGTGGAAATTAACAAATTAACAAGTATTAAAAAACTGAAATTTTAAAATGTTTACCTCGGTGTGAGATACGGCAATAGGTGCTATAGAAGATGCACCTACCAAATAGGTAGCATCATGCCCCCCTGTAGGGTCTGGAACATCCAGCTCTGGGGCGTCGCTGCTGGCATAAAGCATCAACTGCAAGTTCACAAAATTAATATATTAGCTCAAACTATATATATGTGTACAAAGATGAAAATAAATGAAGAATTTATTACAATTAACCATCAACATACCTCTCTCAAAAACCCACTGAAGGCAACATCTGAGGCAAGACCATAGCAGGGATGACCACATGATGTGCACTTATGAGGATCAGTACTAGGATGGGGATGTGTCTATGGTCCTGCACTAGTGGATGGTCCTGATGGTCCTGATGGTCCTGCACTAGTTGATGGTCCTACATGGTGACGAGCTGGTGTATGTACCACACTAGGGACAGATGTCCCTTCCTCACCCATATGTTGAACCATAGTGCCATGGCGAACAACTGCCCGTTCCAAACTCAAAAATGCATCCCGTGTCTGTGGAATGATATGATGTGCAGGTGGGACATCTGGCCCAGGCAATTGCCTGCGAGGTGCAGGGATAGGACGATCCTGGTCTCGATGCCTAGAATTGGGTCGGTTTTGGGGAATCCCCCCACCGATCCCCTGAAACTGCAAGATGTCAAAATAGTTAACGTGTTTATGCAACACGAACTCTGCGTACATCTTTCGAAGGAAATATAAGGGAATTTCCCTGTTGTTGTGTGGTGGCGTATCAAAAACCATGTACCATCTGTCCATCCAGTTATCAACAAATGGTTGAAACGTGCACCACTCAATGGAGATATGAGGTCTGTTTTCATTTGGGATTTCCCCCATCCAAGGGTCCCTAAACAATGCAAATATGAGCTCTTTGGATATTTTCAACTTTTTTATTGCATTGTAGTCTAGCCCATCAGCATATTGTTGTCTTTTTCTTTCTCTATATGATGCAATATCATATAGTACATTGTTATACTGTGAAATGGTGTCAACAATTGCATCCAAGGTTGACGCAAGCGAGCGGCGAATTCTGTCACCACCACTAAAAGATGCACTTATGCCCCTCAAGTGGGCAAGCTCAATCAATATCTCGGCATTGGTGTCCATAGCCGCAACTGCAATAAATACATTAATACGAAAATCATTAGAAATATATACATGGTATATAATGACGTCTCTTCAAAATTGAAAATGTATTAAATCAAACTCAAGTAAGCAATTTAATGGCATTCACTTACATACATTTAAAACTTAAAATTAAACATTTAACAATTAAAAAGTAAGTTAGTCAGATTGGCAGAGAGGAGGAGGAGGAGGAGGAGGAGGATCAGGGCAGTGATGAGTTTGTTGATTCAGGCATGGAGGAGGACTATTGAGTCATTGACAGATGGGATTCTTCCATCTTGATCCACTCCTTTTTTGTATTTACTATTAGTCTATTAGTATATTTGGCATTTGCCAGTGCCTAGTGGCATTCCGACATCTATGTAATACATTTTGATTTTGATGACTTAATGAGAAATGTGGTTCCGAGTCTCTGACATGCATCTATGTGTCTCAATGTCTCATTGTGATTTGTGATTGTGAATGACAAATGTGTTGTGATTTGTGAATGATCTAATTTCTATTGAATATTTCATATTTGTAATTGTAAATGTAATTTCTATTGAATATTTGTAATTGTAAATGTTAAATTTTATTGGATCTATATGTCTATATTTTTAAATTTTAATATATTTTAAAAATATATTAATTCCGGGGGTCACCGTGTCCTACATGTCCTAATTCCGAGGGTCACCATGTCTAGTGGGGACAGTCGTGTCCCATGTCCTCGTGTCGGGTGACTTAGATGGATACATTGTAGAAAGGGGGGATTTCTATTTTTTTCAATTTTTGGTTGGATTAGGAATTTTTGAGTTTTTGAAAAGGGATTCATTTTAATTATTCACTCATCTTGGTTGAGGGAGATGTGAATTTAATTAGAGATTGGGTTATTCCCAATTTTATCAATATTACAAAACTAGGTTGTTTTAAACAATAAAAAATATAGTAATTTAGGTTAAGAAATGACAAAAAAATGGTATGGGTGAATGAATTACCTGATTCGATGATAATCCACCGGTGAATTTGTCTCCCCTCCAGCTAAATCGAGCAACACCGATACTTGAGTGGGCCACAAACCGTCCTCGTCCAGGGTCTATTTCACGTTTCTGATGCGTGAGTGCCGCGGGTGGTTGGGAATCGTCGAGACTGTGTATTTAAATTGATTTTAGATTTCAATAATGCGTACGCGTTTTGTAACTACATAACGCGTACGCGTTTTGTAGTTATATAATGCGTACGCGTTATGGTTACCTATCCTACATGTCCAATGACATGTCAGGCTCGGGTCTTACCATGGCAGGTGCTAAATATCAGAAACGCGTTATGTTTTATGTATCAGGAACGAGTTTTGAAAAAGTAGCATTACATCTAAAGTGACCCTCATCTTCTTGCACACACCCTGGGGTTTTATGGATAAATCTCGAAGGAAGGAAAGCATTGAAGGATATCCAGGTGAGGGTACAATGGAAGTTAAGAAGGATAAGGGTTGCAGGACAAGAGGGGGCATGCAGAATGTAATGGATCTGCAGAATTCATTGGGAAGTGAATGTTCCCATGGCATGTGGAGAGGAAAGGACGAGGAAGCAGATTGGATGGTACAGGATTTATTAATTCCTAACCAGATTTGGACAGGTGAAGGAGATTGCTACAATATTTTTTGGGGTGCGAGGAAAGGAATGCAACAGAGGGGTGCTCCAAGCAGTACGGACTCCCAAGAGGAGACATATGCCTATTTGAGGGAATCTATGGAAGGGGAGAGACTAGTTTCTACTTTGTGCCATCTTTCTGGGTTTTATTCTCAATGTCGAGTTGACGGAGAAGCTAGTGCAATAGACTTCCATATGGATTCGAGATAACATATGCGAAGATTCCAAGGAGGGGGGATGTGTAGGGAGCCTCATAAAACGAAGGTATACTTTAATCAAATATTTTTAGAATCCACTTCCTAGTTCATAGTTGCAGGCTTCCTATAGTTTTCTCAGGGGTCTTGGTTTATCTTGTGGGGCGCAACGGTGCTGGATACATTTTGATATGTAATTTACTTGTATTTTGTATCAGTTTCTACTATGAAGGTCATAGTCTATCAATTTTGTTCCCTATGGACAAAAGAATGATATTTCTCAGTATGATACCATTCATGGGAAGATAAATTTTGTAATATTATGTACCTTTTATTTTTATTTTTTAGTAATAGAAGGTTGATCATCTTATTCACAAAAAAAATTATCCATGAATGTGCTTCTACACCATACACACAAGTACCTTATTTATTGAACTATCATATTTTGTAGTTTAAAGGTATGGTCCCAAAATCTTGAACCCATTATGAAAGGTGGATACTATTGTAATCATATCTTGCTTTCAGTTCTGGTGGTCATGTAGGAAACATCAACCAATCCTTCAACCTAATGGCCGACCATAATTGGCTTTCCTCAATTTCGTATTATTGTTGTGATATCTAGTGAGAAATAACATAATAGTTTTTTCATGGAAATAAAATTAGGATTTCATATACTTGAAAAAGAAGCAATTCACTGTTGTCATTTTGTCTTATGGTGAGCTCAAATATCATAAGAGAAAAATCCAATATCCACCATTAAAGATATCATTGGTATTAATAAACATCATATTTTGTTGAAGGTTGAGACAATGTAGATTCAAGTAACTAAATTTTACATGGATATTTGTTCAAATTTGGTGGTTCAAGTAGATTGTGATTTAAATAATTGCATCATCTTTCAAGAGGAACTGAAACAATAGGATGATTCATTTTACAATTTGACAGTGAGATAACAAGCCATGGTAGGAACAAGGAAAAATGAGCTTTTGATTTGTCTATTTCAATAATGTTGAGACATAGTTATGGGGATAATTGTGGTTAAATTTGATGGATATTTATTTGTTTGTCGTGGAAATATTCCAACATATGTTATTCTAAAGAATCAAGGTATGACGAGAGTCACATGTCTAGTCAAACCATTACATAGTCAATACCTAGAGGCTCAACAAGAGCACGATGTCACTTACAATAATAGAACCTAGGTGGAGAGGGTAACAATCATTCCTCCCAACCACCCCAGTTACATCTAGTGGTCACAATATGTTTTTTTTAGGGTGTTGAATCCAGTTTTTGCAATAAAAAATTATGATCTAGCCAAGATCATCAAATTATGAATGACAAAAAATAATAAAAAAGTATGATCTAGGAAAAACTTATATCATCAAATTCTAAATAACAGAACAATCAAAATCATCTAATCATTAGACAACTCCTTAACTAAATATAAAATAGACATTTATTTAATTTATATTATAATTAAAATTTCCCTAACCGATAGAAAGTAAGGAAACACAATGCAATACATGAAATAAGAAGTGGATGTGCAATCTAATTCTCCAATTTACATAAGAAAAGTGAAACATAAATATTCTCCATCAATCAAATGTAGGTTATTTTGGATGATTTTTGGGTTTAACACTTTCCTAACAAAAAAGGGATATGTAGATATGGTTCTCATGCTAGGCTATGCAAATTAGAAAAAAAACATATGAATTAAAAGAGAGTGAAATACTTGGAGTGATAAAAATAATTTTCAGTATACTAACAAAGGTTTGTCTCAAATTTTGTTTCAAAATATTATTAAAAAATGGTTAAGATAACAAATTATGTAAGAAACAATGAGCTAAACCATGAACTCTATGAAAATACTTATTCAAAAAATGAATAACTTACATGAATGTGATTTAACATTAAAAGAATTACCATATTGATCTCGATGATGAACTCTACGAATATAATGATTAAAAAATGAACAATAGCTATGAGAGGCAAAATTCCTGCCTTAGAAAAAAATATTGAATAAAAATAATAAGTTGTGGGAATGAAAACAAATCCAACAATGCTTAATGCTTAGCTAAGAGATAATATAGAGAGTCAAATACTAGAGTACTATCACCACTTTTCTTTGAATTTTACTCTTAACTTCGGATGCAAATCCTATGAATACATAAAGGCCGACATTTCAGTTCAGCTATGGTTAATAATTTATTTCTTTGCATGGGTAAGCATGCTTATCACAATTAAGCATAAGTTTCCTCAACTTTATGTCCCTTAAACATTAGTTCTCCCAACATTCTAGCTTTAATGTTTAATGCATCAAAATTTTGGCTTTAATGTTAAATGGGTCCAATCTTAGTTTATCAAATCTCATATACTATGATTGATATCCCTCTAAAACCTGATTTATTCTACCGGTAGGTTCTCAGCTACAATTCATAGGTGGTTATAATTATAGAACCCTTTGACGAAATCAATTACATGAGATGAAATTTGTCATGATCAACTCACTAGCTGAGAATAAAATAAGTCTAAATCCACTCCTTCATTATTCTCTCCCCCACTCTCTCTAGTGCTTCCTTTCAATAATTGAGAGAAAATTTTTGTATTATTATCATAACTTTTATATAAAAAATAGAAAGAATAAATGCATCTTAGAATCTAGAATCCGCCTCTTATAAAAGATGACCCATCCATCCATATTCTAGAATCTAGTAATTTTTTCATCTTTGAGTACTATTTATTATTATGGAGAAAAAACTATCCATAACAATGCTCTTAAAGTACAATTTTTTTAAGGCCATAGAGAAAAATGCTCTTGAAATACAAAAACATTAAAATATTTTATAGTTTGACAACAATTATTTAGAAATGCTAAAAAATTATATATTACATTTCCACAAATAAATAATAAAAATCAGTAATTATTTTTCATAATATTTTATTTTATGAACCAACTTGGATTTTTTTTAAATACTTTCCATAATTTTTTATTTTATGAACCGACATGAATTTTTTTAATTATTTTTAAATGTTACAACATGTAATATATATTAATGTCCCACTTAATATATCATAATATATATTATTTTTTACATTTTATTACTTTTTAAAAGCGTTACATGTTACATCCGTCATACTATTACTTTTTACATTTTATTATATTTGAAAAACGTTACATGTTACATCCGTTACATGTTACAAGATCTCCCCCATACTATTACTTTTTCTGTTTACATTTTATTATATTTGACAAACGTTACATGTTACAAGATCTCTCCCATGCCGGGCTGTAGAGCGCCTCTTAACGCAATCACCATCTTACCCTCACTTTGTCAATATAACATATCTTTCAATTGGATTTTTACCATTAAGTTTGACGTGCAACATATTTTCATTGACATAAAAGTATGCACACTCATGTTAACGCATAAATTAGAAATTTCTAATTCAAAATCCATTGGACATTTAAAGACCATCCATGAATAATAAATCTAATAGTAAGAAGTTATTAACTGCTCAAGTCTCATTGGGTTTCTGGTATGTCCTTGTAATTTTGGTGATTTAGGTAGTTTTAAAATTGGACAATTAATTTAGAGCTGGCAATTCTAATTGCTGAAATTACAAAAATGCTGGTAATTTTGGTGATTTGGGTAGAGCTTGCTAAAATTACAAAAATGAGAAAATAGCAATTTCCAGCAAGAATTTTAACCAGTTTTTATCCCGCGAAAAGTGAAGCGTTTTGGTTGTCTTTTATCCTACTCGCAAATTAACTATATTTTAATAGAAACGATTTTAACCTAATTTAGAGTTGAAGCCGGCGTACTACACCTCAGTTGGAGCCTCACTGTAAGCTAATGAGTACGGAGAAACCAGGAGGAGTGTAAGGAAATATACTAAGGCTGCATGTAGTATTAAAAACCCAAAAGAATAAATATATATAAAAAAAATTGTATAGAAGACTTTAAAAACCTCTAACTGCAAAAATTCACCGGCTGAAATACCACAAGTGAAGGTCATAGTCGCAGTCAACCACAGTTACACAATTTGCTTATATAACAATTTATGTAACCAAATTATTAGACAAATTCGTATTTGTTTTATGACGGAAATATCTAAAGGATCCGATTACATAAGTCTTCAAGATAAATGAGCTCATGGTTTCTCGCCAAAAACATTAAATACAATCTAAAATTACATCAAATACATACGTTGCTCTGCACATCGCTGAAACCTGCAACCGGTCTGTGCTTGATCCAATTTTTTTCGAAATAGAAACTCCCTCGTGAATCTTTTGTGAACTCAGCAACAATATTTGTCAAAGGTTTTTGGATTTATGGTTTCCCTTGAAGAGATTGGACAGTTTGAAGCATTGGAAAGAAAATGTGAAGAGGCAGGAGCTCCCCCAAGCTGCGTCTGAAGAGCTCGTTGATCATAAAACTGAGAGTGGCCAGCTGTAAACGTCCAGTGTAGGATTCACAGTAGAAGTTTTTCAAGAATCTAAATAATATACCTACGGTTTACGGTTTCCCTCCCTGAAGAGGAATCCTGCAAGTCTTCCATGAACTTAGCTGAAAGAGGGCTTATTGGACAGTTTTCGTGCGTATGGCCCTCCCCTAAAGCTGTGGAAGCATGGGTGCAGATCAGGAACTGGAGTCCATTAGTCACAGAGGGCATTCGAAGTCACCTGGTAGGTAAAGGATTCTTTGTCTTTGTTTTTTATCTGGTTGAAGATAGAAATCTTATATTCAAGAACGGTCCATATTTTATGGGTCCACAGGGTCTATATTTAAATAAATGGACTCCTGATTTTGACCCATCTCAGGATGTGCCTTTGGTTGTCCCTATTTGGGTGTGTCTCCCACACCTGCCTTTGCATTGCTGGAACCCGAAGTCTCTAGAAGCCATTGGCGATACCCTTGGAAACTACATTGATCGAGCAGAGAGAAACGATTAGTATTCTTGTGCAAGAATTTGCGTCGAGCTAAACTTGGAAGTAGGGCTATCGGAAGCCATAAAAATTATGGTGGCTGACTTGTCACATATCCAAGAACTGGATTATGAACAGCTACCATTCAAATTCTGGCATTGTCATGGTTATGGACATTTTGCAAGGTATTGCAAAAAGAAGGCCGAGGAAGATGTAGAGAAATTGAAAGGAGAACAGTGGACCCAGGTTTCAAAAGCAGCTCCATTAAAACAAACCAGCAGACCTAAAGGGAAAGGGGCATTAATGGGAAACAAAATTTCCACTCCAGGGCGGGTTCGGGGAGAAGGGAGTTCAGCTCCTTTAACTGTAGATGCTTCTAAAAATCCCTTCGAACCTCTTAGTATTCCTACGACTGAATTATCAATGGAGGAGGTAGAGCAACAGAAACAAATTCCAGTAGTGGTGAAAGACATGGTGGAAACAGCTCATCCCTGTTCTCCTTTAGAAACCTCTTCCTCCCCTTCCTATGTTGAAACGACAAGAAAGAAGCCTCCTGAACACTCTGCTTCCTCGGAGGATGAGACCTTCGGGAGGTCCATGAAGAGAGTAGGGAGGAAATCTCATAAGGAAGCTAGAGAAGAAGAAGTGGAAAGGCAAAAAACACAAGGAAGCCAATCCACCATTGAAATGTCCATTGGGAGAAGTACCAGAAATCGGCCTCCCAAGGGAGGCGCTGCCAATACTACCTCCAGTAATTAATGCAAGTAGTCTCTTGGAATTGTAGAGGCTTGGGGAATCCATTGACAGCCGATACAGTTAAATATCTTATGAAAATTGAATCTCTCGAGATCCTTCTACTCCAAGAGACAAAAATTGCAAGGGACATCCTTCTTGATATCAGTAAGACAAAACGGAAGAAAAATGTAGGAAAGGCCATTAGTACAAGAGGCTTTTCAGGCGGTCTTGCAACTTTGTGGTCGAAGGACATGTTTCAGTTAGAGAGCTCCTTCTAGACTCAACACTGGATTTTCACCAAGCTTCGGCACATCCCAAGTAATCTAACCTTTTCTCTTTTCAATCTCTATGTTCTCGTTCTCTTCTCTGAAAAGAAAGATTGTTGGCATTCTCTATCAGAATTTTTAGACTTACATATCCCTTCAAATATCATTTTAGCTGGAGACCTCAATATAGTGCTTGATCAGATTGAAAAGAGAGGAGGAAATAGACGAAGGGATCATATGCTTCCCTTAGTGGAGGACCTAATTCAGACGTGGGATCTCCTTGATTTCAAGCCTTCAAAAGGTTTGTACACATGGACAAATAATAGAACAGGAGCCGACTAGATTTCAACCCGCCTTGACAGGTTTTTTGTTCAAATTTCTCTTCTGATGGGAAAAAGATTAATCTCCTCCAAAATTATCCCAAAGCTTACATCAGACCATAAGCCTATTCTCCTAATTTTGGAAGAGGAAGAGAACTTGGGTCCATTTCCTTTTCGTTTTAGCCCCCTTTGGTTAGAGAAAGATGGGTTCTTGGAAGTTGTTCAAACAACTTGGTCCATTCTAGTCACAGGGTCACCTAGCTACGTATGGGAGTAGAAACTTAAGACGGCTAAGTATGCTCTGGAAAGTTGGATAAAAAAGCCTCATAATACCCCCCCCCCCCAGATACATAAGAGAGACTGTTCAACTGCTTGCAAAATTTGCAATTGGAAATGGAAAGCAATGTAATCACCAACTCTGAAATAGAAAAGAAACATGTTGCCCAATTCAAATCCTTTTGTTCCTTTCACCTAGAAGAAGAGTATTGGAGGCTTAAGTCTTGTAGCTTGTGGGTTAAAGCTAGAGACCGTAACTCCCCTTTCTTCCATAGGAAATATCGAGCTCGCCTCTCTCAAAATCACATTTCAGAAATTACATCCTCAGATGGGACAATCCACAAAGGTCAAGACTAGCTTAAACTTGGAGCAGAAAACCATTTCCAGCATCTTTATCATGAAGATGGAGTTAGCTGTGAGGAGGACACTTCCGACGTTCTCTCACACATCCCTTCTCTTGTCAGTAGGGAGGAAAATTCTAGTCTCATGAAGCCATTTTCTGAAGAAGAAAATTGCAAATTTAGATGGTCTATGGAGCCCAACAAAGCACCAGGACTGGATGGTTTCTCAATTCACTTTTATAAAGCTTGTTAGGAAATAATCAAAAAAGATTTGCTGAGAATGATCAAGTCTTTCCAACAAAAAGCTAAAGTGGGAGGTAGTATCAACTCCATCTTTTTAGCTTTAATTCCTAAAGATGTGAGCGCTGGATCCTTTGAAAGATTCAGGCCAATTTCTTTGTGTATTGCCTTGTACAAAATTCTTGCCAAGTTAATGGGAAACAGAGTAAAACCGCTTCTAGAGAAGCTTATCTCTCCAATGCAAGGTGGATTTATAAAAGGTAGACATATCCTGGATAATGTTATTCAGGTTCAAGAAGCCATGCACTCCAGCCATCAGCAGAAGGAGCAAGGGATGCTGATTAAGCTCGACATGACAAATGCATTTGATCGGGTAAATCTCTCTTTTTTTTATAGAGTCCTTCATTCTTTTGGTTTTAGCACTGATTTTGTCAATTTGATAAAGGCTTGTATCAAAAAGCCATGGATAGCCCTGACAGTAAATGGAAGACCTGCTAATTACGTTCAAGCCACGAGGGGAATAAGGAAAGGATGCCCTTTCTCCCCCTTCCTGTATATCTTGATGGCAGATTCTTTAAGTAGAAAGTTGACAGAAGCAAAGAGAGTGGGGATAGCTACAGGTATTAGGGTGATGACAGGCCTCGATCCTTTAAACCATGCCTTATTCGTTGATGAATCTCTTCTGCTGGGTGGAGCCTCCATAAAGACAGCTAAGGTTTTCAATGAAATCCTCCAAAGTTTCTGCATCATTTCTGGTGCTCTCATCAATAAAAGGAAAAGCGCAATTTATGGATGGAACGTTGAAATTCAAGTTATTCAGAGAATTGCTAATTTTTTTTGGCTTCTCTGGCTATGCCACATGGGAAAAAATAAACTACCTTGGATAGCCCTTAACCTTGGGATCCAACAAAGCTCTACTGTGGAATGAAGTTCTTTGCAAATTAAAGAGGAAAATTGTAGCTTGGGGAGGGCATTGGCTCATTACCGCTAGAAAACTTATTCTTATCAAATCGGTGCTCTCACCCTTACCCATCTATCAAGCATCATTCCTCCCGGCTCCTAAGGCATTCATGGATCAGGTTTCAAAGTTGATTAGAGATTTTTTATGGCGAGGAGGTAAAGGTAATCAGAAGAAGTTTCATCTTGTAAACTGGGACATTGTTAAATTGCCAATTTCTGAAGGTGGCTTACAGATTCGCGATCCTGGTCTTGCTAACTTAGCGTTGGGCAACAAAATTCTGTGGAAACTGTATTCTAATGGCAAACATCCTGTTAGCCAACTATTAAGGAAAAAATATCTCAGCGGTGTCTCTTTCCGAAATCTCCAGGCAGGAAAAAATCCAAAAGGAACGCTGCTTTGGAATTTATGTCAACGGGGATTGGAGTTTTTCCAAAAACAATTGTACAGAATTCCTAGAAATGCTAATAATACCATGTTGTGGCACAATCGTATCATGGGACATTCCCCCATTGCAAACGATGAAGAGTTGAATGGAATTCGGGATTGGCTCTCTCTCCACGCAATTCATTATTTGGCTGACATTTCAGTGTGGGATGACGCAGGGAACTGGCATTCGTGGACCTTATCCATTGGCCCAACTCCAAGGAGGGCTGTCATTGACCAGTGGCTATCATAGATAAGACATTTCGAAAAAGGATAATTCAGTCCCGCAACGATGTAAGCATGGCGAAGGTTGGATGACGAATTTTATATTTGATAAGTGAGACTGTTTGTAAAGCTTGTTTTGTTGCTAGAGCAGTCCACTTAAAATTGTCATTTCAATAATTTTCGTTAGGCTGTAGATTTTAACAAGAAAATTAGTCTATACAAATAATCTAAAATTTAATTTATTCTTTTTAGATAACTTGGTACATTGTTGTGAGAACAAACTCAATGTCCATGCTAGTGAGATGTGAGATGTGGCATCTTAATGGGCGTTTGGAACTAAGGGGATATTAAGATTTACCTTATTATTATTATTAAAGAATAGGGTGGTTGACTAAACCAATTGATCCAAATAGTATTTAAATTTGAAATTCATTATTCTAAATATAATTTTTAAGAATATATATAATTTAGGAAGCCGTTTAAAAGTGCAACCATTTTGCTCGTGTGGCCAAAACTTGGTTGGAATTCGGCGATTTATGTTGATTAAATCATTTTTCTGAGCATCTAGATGAATTCAGCACCGTGGAAAACCCCCAGGGCATCCAAATTATGCAGGATTAATACTGTTATTTGAAATTCTAAAAATTCTATCCCGAATTCCATCAAATTCGTGTCAGAAAAACGATTTTCTCCAAGCGAAATTGTAGCCATTTTAGACAAATCATATAATTTAGTATTATTATATAAAAATAAATTAGATTATAAATTATTTATATAGTTTATTATAGAGAGAAAATTACAATAAATGAACAAATAATTTTTTTAATTTAAAAATTAAATATAATAATAATAATAAGATATTTAAAAAATAATAATAATAAGTTAGGCTTAGCATTTAAGAATTTGTGTTGCTTCTTCATATTTCTAATAAGGAATGTATATCTAAATTAAAGAATCGAGCATTATGATATCTAACCTAACATTCAATAATTATAGTTCATTTACTTAAGTAATGATCATAAATTAAATTATTATTATTATTATTTATATGATTAAGAAATTTAATAAATTTAATATGTTTACTTGTTGAACTTTTAATTATTTCAATGTCAATAATTTTTCAATAACTAAAATGTGTGGTTTTAACAAGGCCAATAATTACTGCCATTTAGATGCATCAATTTTCGATTGAAAAAATTCTTTAATAATATTGTTCCATTTCCATTCAACAGATCATTTAGGTAACCTATATTTAAGGATCATTGAAGCACTTTCATCCACATGAACATGCCTAAACGTTCTTCATCACACGTTAGATCGATGAGGTAACAAAGGTAGAGCCCAAGTCTAGAACCCATCACCACGACACTATGGAAATTCACATGAGATTGTAGCACTTTGGTCACTTGATGGTCAAGTTTGGGAGTGCATTGGACATGTTGGTGGTCTGTCTAATGAACATCTAATTGTTCATCATGAGCTTCCACCACATGAGGTTGCTCACCAGAAGGTTGTACACAATTCAACTCTTTAATATCTCTGTTTGTATATTCAACATCTTGCAAAATTTCCATATCTTCCCTAACTTGATCATTGTTTGTTGATGGAACATTCATTGGAGGTTGACATCATGATGTCAAATTTAGAATGACCTCCATTGGATTCATACACTTCACCTATGACAACGAAGTAGAGATCACAACAACATTTGTTGTGCAAAGAATTGAGGTTCCAAATAATGGATCCTTAAATTTTTCCATACCCAAATTTCCCTCTTCTCTTAGTTCATTGACCTTTTCATCAGGGAAAATTTTAAGGATCCATAAATTTTTTGAAAGTGTAGAAACCTTGGCGAATCTTACAGATTCTTAAATTTCCAATCATAAAATGTTGGGCGATATTTTTCAAAATTCTAATGGTTTTATAGAGTTTATGGATAGCTTTGGCGATTTTTAGAGTAATGTTTTTTATCCCATGGAATTTGGGCAAATCAATTTAGAAAACAATGGAAATTGGCGAATCTTTTTCTGGACAAAAAGGTCAAAAATTAGTCCATGGGCTAAATTTTGCTCCTAAATTTTCCCTGCTTTTGAGGGGGATACTCATTCCTACGAGACTTTGTTGCTCAATTTCACATATTCACAAGGACCAATTACAACAAGAACTTGATAAAAAAAGGGTAGAAATACTTCTCATATTCACATAAAATCATTTACAACATAGAAGAAACAATACAATGGGATGGTATGTACAAGTGTATTTACATCCATATCCTCAAAGAAACTAAAAAAAATGAAGGCATGCATAAAAACATTTACATCATCTTCCTCGAATAAAATAAAACAATAAAAAAATCTAAATCCAACCCCTTGGCATCTTTGATTAATATAAATCCTTTAGCTAAAAAATACATATATAGTGTTTCCTCCCATATTTGAAAAAAACAAGGAAAATAAGTAACCTCATTTTTCAAAAACATATTTTCACCAAGGTTTCCAAAGAACAATATTTTTTTAAATCAATGTTTCAGACGAAGCTAGTGTGGTCCATCATCAAGAAATAGAGATAAAGATAGGAATTTTTGATCTTGAAGGTTAGTATTAAATATAAAAATGAAGGAATCACAAACCCTAAGAAATTACATAATGGAAACCATATTGAGGGGAAAGAGATTCCTCAAGAAACCCTAAAAATATTAAGAGATAAGGTAAAAAATGATAAATAAGGAAATCAAAAGAATAATTTTTAAATAAAAATATTAAAAGGAGATAATAGTGCTTCCTACCATAAAACTAGAAAATAAAATAAAATAATAATAATATAGACATAGATTTTATATGCATTAATAATAAAATATTAAAAATAAAAATTGATGATGGACCACACTAGTTTGGTTCAAAATGTCAATTTAAAAAAATATTGCGGTGGATGTGGAAGACACTCTTTCCTAAAACATTGCTTGCAGAATCCTAAGAACTAAAATTTCCAAAGAGCAGTCAAGGCTAAAATCCTCAAGTAGTGCGAGATACCAAAAAGTGAAAATCATACAAAGAACTAGAATCACAAAACAACACTACTCTCTAATGCAATCTCCCCTAGAAAATGGATGGGTGCTTGGATTGAACAAACTCCCAACAAGACTAGGAAAAATAAAAATCCTACAAGTGGTGCTCCAATGTTTCCATCCTAAGGCAAAAAGGGAAAATTCCATCAAAGAGACCGCGTTTTACTAGTTGTGCCTTGCTAGAAATACCTTAGTGAATCATTATCTATGCAAACACTTATATTTGTAGCTGACCTAAATCAACCACACAATATACAATATCTTGATCAACCATCTATTCATAATAGCAACACTCATCATGAATTAAGAACAAGGTTGAGCTCATCTTGTTGATGAAGAAGAGAGTACAACCTTAGAGAATCATAATTCTTGGCCCACTCCATGGCTTCCCAAGATGAAATCATTGTGTCAAGGATAAACCACCCTTGAACAAATTATCTGTCCTCTTTATAAAAAATCATATTGGTGACATCCCTTAGATGTAATGCCACTATCTTGGCCATGATTTTGTAAGAAATACTCAACAAATTTTATCATTCAACATCTCCCAATGGTGTCCTTGGCATCATTCTTTGGAATGGAATTGATCAACCCTTAGTTAACAGATTCGATCAAACAGTTTCAAATTTGCGAACTTGTTTAGTGGAATCGGATTCCAAAAAAATTTGAAACTTGTTTAGAAGAATCGGATGCGGATGTGGCAATCATTCCAAAATTCGGAATAGGGGATTCAGAACCCTAAACTTAATTAATATCTTACATTTATCTTAAGTAAACAACTTTAAATTAATCAAAATCAGGTGAAAAATCCGATTGGGGTACAGTTAAGCCAAGGGCCAATAACTGTGAATATAAATCTAAAACAAATATATTGTTTCATTGATTTATATCTTATTTAATTTGAATTTGTATTATGCTAATTTATTTAATTATTTTTTAATGACGGTTCTATTTCATTGTACAATTTTATATTGTTTATTGTAAATTTTGAGTTGAGTTATTTGTTGGTTAATTAATCAACACTTACCAAACCCCTCACCAATATTTAGGAGGTTTATAGTTGAATCTAGTTTCTTTTCGAAAGGATGGAAATGATGGGAATATTTCTCCATGATCAAGTGTGATTTGATAATTAATCGTATTTTTCAAAATGAATCAATGTATTTTTATTTTTTTAAAGGACGTTCATCTAATTGAATCTAGGTTCTTCTCTTAAAGGATGGGAATAATACGAAAATTTCTCGATGATCATGTGCTACTTATAATTAACTATATTTTTCAAAATTGATTAATGTGTTTTTTTTTTAAATAAGAGGTCTACGCGAACCTAGGTTTTTCTTTTAAGATGAAAATAGTGAGAAAAGTTTTTTATGATAATGTGAGACGTGATGATTAACTATATTTTTCCAAATAGATAAATGCAATTTATTTTTATTGAATGCTAGCCAACCTAGATCCAAATCCTAAGGATCTATCAAGTGCCCACAGGGATCAAATCTCCCGAGGTGCAAACCTCTCCTCAAAAAGCTCCTTGAGTGCAATACTTGAGAAGAGGTTTGCACCTCGGGAGATTTGATCCCTCTCAGCGCTTGATAGAGCCTTAGCATTTGGATCTAGGCTGGTTTTAGGCGTGGGCGGTGACACAAAACTGGAGTTTGATCAGCATGGTAAAGAAGAGGCTAAGTTAATTAATAGATTTTTTCCAATAAAACTCATTTCATTGATCAAAATTTATTTTATATTCCTCAACTCTTCTTGTAAGTTAATTAAAGTCTGTCCTCTTAATGGATTTGATTTCTTTGATCGGTATATGAAATGCAGAATGAACTATTCCTACGGATATGTTGAAAGCTGCCACCCCCGTACGAGCCAGAAGAAGTAATGGACTTTTCCCTGGATGAGAGAGATTTTGAAGTGTATTTTTAATGGCTCCAATCAAATATGACTTTCCAGTTCCTACAATTTGTTGGATTATCATGCGTAGTGGATCAACACCCATTCTATAATGCCGAAGGATAACATCGTATGCTATTCTTTGCTTATCCCCCAAACTATCAATTGAGTAAGACTTTGCATGTTGATTAGTAGGAATCATTTTCAATTTTCGCATATCAGAGATGAAATGAATTGCACAACTGGAGGTATCTTCATCTACAAAAGCAGTGTTCCAATCATGCATACGATCAATATCCCTATGTCCAAGCATCTCAAACTCATTATAATTTATAAATTGATTTTTATATAATCCACATATGATCTCCCATTCATGCTGCCTGGAATCTCTCTATGGAATTGGATGTTCTTCTTCTTCGTTGGATTCATCTTGAGTATCTGTAGGCACAGGTTGGCGATCAACATGCCAAGGTACATATTGCAAATTTTCCCAATTATGTACTATTTCATGAGCTGTGTGGCCTATATCTCTTTGAAAGTCACGAAATTTCTTGTACAATACCAACTTGGACCAACAGAATTCGACAAACCTGTTCTTCTGCTCTTCGTTGTTCTCGTTCTTCTATACAAAACCAACTTGGACCAACATAATTCGTTTTCTTCGCTCTTCTCTTTCTTCTGCTGTCATTTCATACACCTTTCGTCTCACGTCTTCTGTTTTTCATTTCAAGTCTTCTTCTCGTTCTTTTGTTGTCTTTTCATTAGATTTTTGTTGTTCTTTTGTTTGTCTCATAGTATCCTCTGCATGCACATCTTCCATTTCTAGTGTAGAATCTATATAAAAAATGTCAACGATTAACATATACACTAAAATTAATGAAAAATTCGTAATCCACACTGAAATCAATGCTTGACACTGAAATCTATGCCATTTGAAAATATAATTCATTGAAATCTATGCAATTTAAAAAAAAATGCACCGAAATCAATGCAAGTGTAAAATTCAATATAGTTTCAAAACTCAATATACTTTCCCAAAAAATAGGTGCTTTGGGAGGATCAAACCTTGGACCTCAAACCCATTATCCCCACACCCTTACCACTATACCACAGGTAGTTCTTATTATAACTAATATAAATATTCTATATAAACTTCAAAATGGGTGAAGGGTGGATCAAAAGGATTTGACACTATGGCCTACCCATGACCACCACACTGTGTTACCAATGAGATACACCCAATTATCTATGATTTTAACTATATAATATATTTATATATTTGGATTGGGAGATTTAAGATTTTAAATTTAATCCTCCATTTGGGATATTAAGTTGAAATTTAATATAAATATAACTTTATATTTTAATTCAAATATAAAATATTTTATAAATTAAAATTAAAATTATACTTAAAATTAATTTTAAATCTAAATCTAAATCTAAAACTAATATTTTTAAATCTAACTAAATATAAATCTAAAACAAATATTTTAATTTTAAATCTAACTTTATATTTTAATTCAAATATAAAATATTTTATAAATTAAAATTAAAATTATAGTTAAAATTAATTATAATTATAAATATAAATCCAAATCTAAAACTAATATTTTTAAATCTAACTAAATATAAATCTTAAATGAATACTTTAATTTTAAATCTAACTAATTATTTTAATTTAAAATTATATTGCAATTTAAAATATAAATCTAAAACTAAAGGATTTGGATCTAAATATATATTGTAACTGGGTGACTGTTACAGGCGGCGACGGGCGTAGGAGTGGAGGACGATGGCAGTGGGAGGAGGACGATGGCGAGGGGAGGCGGATGGAGGGGAGGCCAATGGGAGGATGGGAGAGGTGGATGGGAGGGGAGGCTGACAGGAGGGGACGATGGCCGTAGGATTGCAGGCCGCAGCGGGAGTGGAGGACGATGGCGGCGAGAGGAGGACGATGGAGAGGGGAGGCCGATGAAGGGGAGGTCGATGGGACGATGGGAGAGGTAGACAGGAGGGGAGGCCGATGGGAGGGGATGATGGCCGCATGATTGCACGCGGCGGCCAGAGTGGATGACGATGGCGGCGACAGGAGGAGGATGATGGAGTGGAGGACGATGGCAAGTGGGAGTGGAGGACGATGGCAAGGGGGACGAGGATGATGGCGAGGGGAGTGGGAGTGGATCAAAAGGATTTGACACCGTGACCTACCCATGACCACCACACTGTGTTACCAATGGGATACACCCAATTGTCTATGATTTAAACTATATAATATATTTATATATTTGGATTGGGAGATTTAAGATTTTAAATTTAATCCTCTGTTTCGGATATTAAGTTGAAATTTAATATAAATCTAACTTTATATTTTAATTCAAATATAAAATATTTTATAAATTAAAATTAAAATTATATTTAAAATTAATTTTAAATATAAATCTAAAACTAATATTTTTAAATCTAACTAAATACAAATCTAAAATAAATATTTTAATTTTAAATCTAACTTTATATTTTAATTCAAATATAAAATATTTTATAAATTAAAATTAAAATTATATTTAAAATTAATTTTAAATATAAATCTAAATCTAAATCTAAAACTAATATTTTAAAATCTAACTAAATATAAATCTAAAATAAATATTTTAATTTTAGATCTAACTAAATATTTTAATTTTAAATTATATTGCAATTTAAAATATAAATCTAAAACTAAAGGATTTGGATCTAAATATATATTGTAATTGGGTGATTGTTACAGGTGGCGGCGAGAGTGGGAGTGGAGGATGATGGCGGCAGGAGGAGAACGATGGTGAGGGGAGGCGGATGGAGGGGAGGCCGACGGGAGGATGGGAGAGGCAGATGGGAGGGGAGGATAACAGGAGGGGGCTGTAGGATTGCAGGCTGTAGCGGGAGTGGAGGACGATGGCGGCGGGAGGAGGACGATGACGAGGGGAGGCAGACGGAGGGGAGGCCGATGGGAGGATGGGAGAGGCGGACAGGAGGGGACAATGGTTGTAGGATTGCAGGCGGCGACCAGAGTGGAGGACGATGGCGGCGGCGGGAGGAGGACGATGGAGTGGAGGAAAATGGAAAGTGGGAGTGGAGGACGATGGCGAGGGGGACGAGGACGATGTCGAGGGGAGTGGGAGTGGAGGACGATGGTGAGGGGAGGCAAATGGAGGGGAGGCCGATGGAAGGATGGGAGAGGCGGACGGGAGGGGAGGCCGACAATAGGAGACAATGGCCGTAGGAGGAAGTGGGACGATGACGGGAGGTTTGTGGAGGAGGGTGGCCGCAGGAGGATGGGAGAGGCTGACGGAGGCGTGTGGAGGTATAATGCAAGTGACTGTTGTAGGCCCCGGCGAGAGTGGAGGATGATGGCGGCGTGAGGATGGGAGAGGTGGATGGGAGGGGACGATGGAGGTGCATTCGAGGAGGACGTTGCATGCGAGGAGGAAGAGGATGGAGAATGGAGGGAACTGCATTTTGATAAGAGGCTGATATGATTCAGTTGATATTTGATATCGATAAATCGCCCTTCCGATTTCATGAAAACCAAATCCTATTTATGCAGATGCAGGAGACATTAAAAATTCAAATTATATTACCTTTTCTCTTTGCTACTTTTCTCCCTGATCCACTTGTCTTTGCCTCCTATTTTATCTTTTTTTTTATGTTGTGTTTTGTTTATATAGGAATTGATTTCAATCGGAAATACACGTCCCTTTTAATGGCCAACAAAATATTAATTAGTTTTTACCGTGTTTTAAAATATTAATTAGTTTTTATGTTTTTTTAGATCTCCCTCGTATTATAACTTTATACGTTTTATTAGATGTAACGCTACATTTTTACGATTTATTAGATGTAACGGTACATCCACGTTAGAAGATCTCCCTCATACTGGGCTATAGAGCACCTCTTGGCGCAAAAATTCAAAATTATGATAATGCCAAGTTGTTGTAAAGGCAATTTTGAATTCTTTTATTTCAAATCTTAAACTTTTAGAAGTTGTTTTAGGTGTTTCTAACAATTTTTGGATTAAATATGTCAATTATAGGTAAAAGTTATGTTCCTAATAAGTTGATTACTAATTTAAATAAATGTTAATGCTTTAGGGAAACTCCACCATTCCCATGTTATTCATCAATATTATGATTTGAATTCTATTCTAGCCTTATTCTTTATCATGCATCTTTCAAGGTGTTTCATGATATTTGGAGTACATGGTGTTATGTTTAGCCATCCATTGATTGAAATGGATTGGCACATTGTAGATGGTCTATGATGGAGGAACCTCCATGAGGAAAGTAATATATTCTCCCCTCCCATCTTCTCTTTTCTTACTATTTTAATTTTCTTTTACTAAACATTTATTTGCTAATGTTTATTATTGTTTTGTTGTTGCACATTTAATGGAGAAAGAAAAAAAAATATAGTATTTTTGGGGTTCATGTGTAGATGTAGTCCATAGATGTGGCCTACCAAAGGCTTGATTTCCTCTAAAGTGGTCTAGGTTCAAATCATAACACATGTACATATCTCAAGTATTAGTTACTTTTCCTTTAGTATTAAATATATCTGCATTATTCACTTATTTGCATGCATAAGCCATGCTAATTTAAATTTAGATCCACACTATTAATGAAATATGTATGTGGAAATGTAGTTCAAGTAGAATTATTTCCTTTGGACAAGTGATATGGATTCAAGTATCAAAATTACCTTACAATTTTAAATTTCTATTTTGTTTTTTTACCATTTTCCATTTCTATTTTTGTAAGTTCCAATTTAGAGTAAGTTAGTCTATTAATAGTGTATTTTTGTTCCTATGTTGAACAAGTGAATCTTGAATCTTGGAAAGTAATCTATGTTCAAATCCCTAACATTTTGTTACCATTTCTTTGATTTATTTAATTGATTGATAGTTGATGCTAAAATTGTGACTATTGTTGGTGCTAAACTTGTTTCTATCCCCAATGCTAAATTGATGTTAAACGTGTCACTATTCTTAGCACTATCAATTATGTTATCCCCAACACTAAATTGATGCTAATGGCACTATTCTTTGCAATGTCACACATTTTAGCATTGGAAATTTATGCCAAAATAAAAGAAATATAACATTAGAATATAGTATTAAAGACAAAAATGAGGTCCTTTAAAGACACTTTAGTTGCCACATAAAATTGAAAAAACAAGGAACCTCTCACTTCAAGAGATAATTAGAGGTACTTGCATAAAGGGTTGATGCACAATCATGGACTCCTTTAAAGACACTTTAGATGCCACATAATACTGAAAAAACATGGAACCTCTCACTTTAGGTGACAATTAGGGGTACTTCCCTAACAGCTTTGAAGATGAAGTAAAAAGACAAAAGATAGGTAAATGAATCAGCTTTCATAATATATAACATTTATCTATAAAAAAATTGTGTAAATGATTATAAAATTAGTTTCCGTTAAATTGGGTTTTCAAATTTTCAGCACATCATAACATATATGTTTGTGCAGGTGCAACACTTATCGAGGTAAATGATGTCAATTTTGGATAAAATATTGAATACATATAAAGGACATATAGGCCTAGGGAAACACTATTTTTTCAAAAAAATTCATGAATTAATTTTATTATTATTAATTATTGAAGTCATAAAACCTTGAAATGAAAACGTTATGTGCGGGTGCAATAGTTTAGGGGCAAAATTTAATGAAAGCTTTGATTTCTATATATAATATTGTAGAGCTCACTCTCCTCTAGTGCACCATATAGTTTTATTGGGAAATGGTGAAGGCAATCAAAAGTTATATAAAAGCCAATCAATGTATCTATTTTCAAAAACTGTGTGTCATTTAGAAAAATAATAATAAATAAATAAAACATACATTTTTAAGAAAAAATTACATATTTACAATCGTTAGATCATACTCTACAATATTCTATATTTTCATAAAAAAATATTGTGTTTGTCATAGCAAATCACGCTATTGAAACTGAGCACATTGATAGAGTTCTAAAATACAGGCAATATCCCTGGTTTATTTGTTCTAGCCAATAGATTTGGTAGTCCGAATCTATTTCCGAACATCATGGAAAGCCTTGTTCCTATCGAGTTTTTAAATTTTAAAACAATGCATATGTGTTATAACGCATATGCGATATAACGCATATGCATTTAATCTTTAGTAGCTTGGTATGAGAGTAAAAAAGAGTTTACCAAGTTAGTGGATAGGCTTTGGGAGAAACACCATCTAAAAGAAAAAGATCATGGTAATTATTGGACCCTCCAAAGCGGTTTAGTGTAAGTGTGGAAAAAGGACTACACTTAGCCTAAACTTTGTGAATAGTTGTGGATAATGAGGTCAGATTATTGGAGGTTCAAGGGATAGTCCAAAGGAGATATTAGGCTGATGAGGTTACCAAGTTAGGATGCCTTTCTTGTTGCCTCTACATGATCAACCTCAATGGGACGAACAGGGTAAACACCAACTGTAGGCTCTATATATGGATATGTCAATTTTAAAAAAAAAAAATTACACATAAATTGGTCTTGGAACACCATTCACTTTCTCCCTCTATAACCAACCTCCCCCCCTTTGTCTATCTAACACATCCACATACCCTCTCTCCATCCCTCTTTATCTAACCATCATTATTTCTCTCCTTCACCACCCCTCTACCTCTATAACCATCCCTCAGCCCTCTCTCTCTCTCCGCCTTCCTTCTCTCTCCCTTCCCTCTCTCTCCCTTCTCGCTTCTCCCTTCCCTCCCTATCCTTCTACCTCTGTGTGTTCCATCCTCTCTCTCAATCCATACCTCACTTTCTCCCCCTACCTCCTCTCTCCACCCCCTTCTCTCTCCCCCCATAATTCCTTCTCCCTCTTCCTCTCTCCCCCTCCCTGTCTAAATCCCCCCTATTTCCTTATCTGGCCACTCCCCCTCGAACAAACTTACACACCTCTTGGTCTTGAAAACCCACACCCCCTCTCCCTGTATAACCAACCTTCCCTCCTTTGTCTCTCTCACACACATCCACACACCCTCTCTCCATCACTATCTCTCTGCCTCTATAACCGTCCCTCAACCCTCTCTCTCTCCCCTTTTCCTCCCTCTCTCTCTCTCTCCCCCTCTCTGCCTAAATCCCCCCTCCTTCACAATCTCACCACTCCCCCCTCAAACAAACTTAGACACATCTTGGTATTAGATCACCACACCCCCTCTCCCTCTATAACCAATCTTCCCCCTTTCTCTCTCACACACACATCCAAACACCCTTTAAAACAATTCCTTTGTTGCCCCTCCCTCCTTCCAAAACCCTCCCTCCCTCCCTCCCTCTCCTTCTACCTCCATGTGTTCCATCCTATCATTCACTCCATCCCTCACTTTCTCCCCCTACCTCCTTTCTCCACCTTCAAGCCTTCATCGCTCCTTCATCTCTCCATCTTTATCTCCATTCCTTAATATCCATCTCTCTCTCTCTCTCTCACACAAAATCCCTCATCTCTATCCCTCAGTGTAACCATCCCTGGCCATCCTTCATTTCCCTAAATCCCTACTCTCTCAATGTACCACTCTCTCACCCTCTAACCATCCCTCCATCCATCATTGTCTCTCCCTCCATCTCTCTCTCTCTCACACACATTGACTCTCCCCCTCTCTCTCTTTAACCACCCCCCCATTTGTCTCCCTCACTCACTCACTATATACCTCTCTCTATACCACCACTCCATCCATCCCTCTCACTCTTTAACGACCCCCCCCCCCCATTTGTCCCTCCATCCATTATGATATATCTTTCCTCCATCCATTATCCCATATCTTTCTTGACCCAATCATCCCTCCCTCTTATATATCTCCCTCTTCCATCCCCCCTATATCTCTTCCCGCCCCATCCCTCCCTCCCTCTTATATATCTCCCTCTTCCATCCCCCCAATATCTCTCCCCCCCCCATCCATCCCTCTCACTCTTTAATGACCCCCCCCCCATTTGTCCCTCCATCCATTATGCTATATCTTTCCTCCATCCATTATCCTATATCTTTCTTGCACCCAATCATCCCTCCCTCTTATATATCTCCCTCTTCCATCCCCCCTATATCTCTTCCCCCCCCATCCCTCCCTCCCTCCCACTTATATTTATTCCCCTCCCACCAATCACTTCCCTTTATATTTCTCCTCCCTTCAGTCCCCCCTCATATATCTCCCCTAGCCATCCCTCCCTTCCCCTTATATTTCTCCTCCCTTCATCCCCCCCATATCTCTCCCCTACCCATCCCTCCCTCCCATGATTCCCTCTACACCTTCCTCTCCCTCCTTTGACTCCCCCCACCCCTCTTTTAGCTTAATTAATGTAATGTTGGGCCATGAGCCACCCCATAGATCGTCTAGATGGAATCTTGGGAGTCTAAATGGTATTATAAGGGGTTAAGGGTTACATTATAGGGTTTTGGATGGGAGGGATGGGTCTCTGGACATTGACCATAGTCATGGAAGAAAATACAATGAGTCTCTAAATCAACACACATTCCTTATAGATGGAATATTTGGCTTTTAGTGGGATATGGGTGTCATTATGAGGTTTTGTGCACTAAGGATGGGTCTGAGGGTCTTAACGATGGTAATGGGACAAAAGCGTAACGGAAAAAAGTATTAAACCACTACACATGCCCTTTAAAGGGTATATTTAGCCTTAATATGGGATATATGTGCCATTAGACTATTTTATGCATTGAAGTGTAATGTCCCAAAAATAACAGAAATTTAAAATTTTTCCTGCCTGCAATAGTCATTAGTTTATAATAGAAAAATGCATACATTAAATATAATAATGTTAAAAACAACCATACTTGTATGACACAATGTAAGCCTAATCCTTCTTGTTTTACATGGTCTCTTCTATATGTAAGTTTAGAATTTGTAGAAGCGGTGTGGAAATAAAATGAGATCATGTTTTCATTGCAATTGCAAATGCTGGTTCAAAGGTAGGATATAACACTACTTATTGTTTTAAGAATCATGTGATTTTAATTGTGAATGTCTAATGACACCTTCAGGTGATGAGCTCCTTTGATGATGGTATGTTTTTCACATGGGGATTCTATAATACTCCCAGACAGGGAATCACATACTTCGGCAGGCTTGCCGAGAGGTATGGGCGATTGTAGTGGTTGCCGGACTTACTTAGCATAATGCTAATGCCATCCTGTACTCTGGTGTTTGCAGGTATATTCAATCTGTGAGTATTTTCTCTAAATGGATGGTTCCTATTTTACTATTGGTCCTATTTCACCGGGTGCGTGATAAGTCATTTAAAAAGTAGTTACCCCATTACCATGGGAGTCCTCAATTTGAATGTTTCCCAATGTGCGGTTTACAACTATTAGCTTCTTGTAATGCAAACAAATGTGGGTTGGTCATGACTTTACTATAGTCTTTTTATACGAATCGAGCCTTTTGTAATTTAACACAGGGGTGGTTGAATCCACAATTTCACTATAGGAATTGCGAATTATTGAACCTCCACTTAGAGAGAGGTTGGTGAAATCTTTAATGCACTTTTAGTGAATATGGAGAACAGCCTGGCAAGAGGGTTTGGATATCGATTTTGGGTTTTCTATAAGTAATCCCTGTATTTGACTTGTTCTTTCTTTCTGGCTCTGCGCTTTTCTTGTTTGGTGATGGTGTGGTGTACTAACTCGAGCTCTGATCATGGTCAGCACACTTGGTGACTGTTGCTTTCGGTTATGGCATAAGGCAGCCATGCTTCTTATAGGTGAGGAACTAATCTCTATCAGCAATTGACATTTCAATCTTCTTCGATTTGAAAACACAGGTTTGAACTAATTGATATTGTATGTTGCTTATGACAGGTGATAAATGCTTTGGTATGGAAGCTGCGAAGATTTATGGTGTTGTGGGCATGGCTAGGGTACTGGTAAGTCGGGCTTAGCCACTCTTTCCCTATATCCCGCACCTCTGCTGTTGTATGTATGCATTTGGCCTGGTTTTAGAATGAGGCTCCCGTAAGCTCTTGTCTTACAGATTCACTTTGGGAAGTCTAAAAGTCGCCTACTAGCTAGACTTGGGAGAATGGGTTTTTCAATATAAAGTTAATAGTTGACTGGGACTGTGATGTAAAAGAATTTATACAGTAGCCAGGTCTTACTGGTTACTCTGCTCTGCGAAATCTTGTAAACGTAAAATGCTATTTCGTCTGGTATGACTCCTGTGCAGTTGTAATGATTCTGAATGGTACGATTCTATTTTTCTTGTGTGAATACGATCATTTAGGCTATAACTTATGTGTTCTAATATTATGGGTTTCCTGGGTATTTTTTTAAGCTATTGTACAAAAATGGTCGACATGATAAAAGGCCTTTGGCGCCTTCAGCTTGGAAATGTAGCTGTGGTTCGTGTGTTGATTTCATTTGCACTTGCTAACTATGTTGGATATTGCTATGGTGTTTATGTGTGAACAATGTATTACCTGTGGGAAGACATAAGATATCCAATGAAGTTTTCTATGCCTCTGTTTCTGTAATGTGGTTAGATTTTAAATAAGAAGATCTCGTTAGCTTACTAGATGCGTGGATAGAATGGATACATATGGGGAGAGGGTTTCAAGGCTATACTCAGCATTTTGTTTTATTTATGGATTTGTATCCTGTAGGAATACTTTATACAACTAGGCTATTCTGAAGGCCACGAGAAATTGACCCTAGTCCTAAGCTTTGATAGGCATCTTCGTGATTACCATACGAAATGCGTTTTGCCTCCATTTGTGATTGATCTCTGCGTTTGATGTTTTTATGAGACTTTGACTCTGGAAAAGAACTTCTTTCTACGTCTTCTTGTTTATTTGAAATGAAGCTTGAATGTTTTCTTGTAGGTGACTATCGTAGACTTGTATGTTGAAAAGAATGGAAAAAATCTCAGGGTTGTCTATTTGATTAACATAGGGTTGTTGATAAAGTGGATATGGGAATGTAAAGATTTATGTCCTAGCTATTGACTCTACTTTTGTAATAGGATATGTATATGTAATAGAAAAACTACTTAATTCGATGACGCAGAAAATATCAGTCTCTATTTTTGTAATAGAAAATAAACAGTTTACTGTAGCGGATGCTGGCTGAATTTGATGTAACTTTGAATAACTGGGTTTGTAAAAGTTTAGTCTAGCAATCAATGATCTCTGCTAAATGATTTTAGTAGTTATATAAGTACATTGCAATTTAAACAAGAATTTATGGATAGATAAGAGAGAAAATAAAATATTAGACTTCGATGAAGTAAAACCACAATACGATTAGCTAGCAAAGGCTCTTTGCTAGCTAGCTAGACTTGCTAGGAAATGCCATTGGATTTTGCGCAATTCTCGAATTTAAGCTAGTATAGAGAACCATACTATTTTAACATTCTATTTGTAAAAGAAAATAATTAAATGGGAAAGTCTCCTAGAAATTGTGTACTTGTTGATTCCTGTAGCTTGCTTCTGCTGATAATGCCCTGCTGATTCTTGTAGCTTGCTCCTGTCGATAATGACCTACACACTCAGCTAACTAGTGAATGAAAACTACTGGACTCTTAGCTGACCTGTTAACTGATCTTGGATGGATGAATTTGGGACTACCACATTCCTCCCAACCATGATTCTACAATTGTTCCTTGTTCAATAAGAATCCCCCCGAGCTGGTTCTGACATGCAAACTGAGAAGTAGAGGCCCTAGGTGTGTAGCTGGTTCAGATCTGAAAAATCTATAGGAAGAGTTCACTTCCTGGAGCAGAGAGTTCTTCTTGGCATCATAATAATACCAAAAGAAAAAGATACCCCCAATCTTTGGGGTCTGTCCTCCTTAAGTAGGACAAATCTTGAATTAGGACTGTTGGAATTTTACTAGTTTCTTTAAAATAATTTAATTTATAAAATAGTATTTGTTTACTTGACTGCTAGTTATTTTGGAACTAAGACTTCTCAACTTTGTTTGATTAAAGTGTATTTAATATTTAAATCTTTTCATAATAAAAATAATATAATAATTACAATACCATCTAAATATTACTAAATAATATTTAGTAAGTGGCAGCCCACTTATGCATAATTATATATCTATAAAAGTGCAAACATTTATAAAAGAATATATAATAAATAACAATATTTATTATTGAAAGCTCCTAATAATAATACTTAGCTTTGGGATCCTTAAGCATTTTGTTTCACATGATGCTTCTTTTAATTCTTTTTAATGAAAGGGGTCCACTTCTGTGGATGGTTTCGGTAAGCTGGTAGGGCACCTCTAGTCTCTCCTTTTGCATGTCAGATTCCCTTGATTTAACATGGTAGTTCCTGCAATAGATGATGATAATAAGGTTTGTTTAATCAAGTCGAAATATTTGTGATAAGACAGGTAAGTACTATTCAGATTCCTCTCAACTCAACACTTGAGATCCAGTAACCCCGAGTGCTCTTCAGAGCCTTTTAACTCAACACTCTCACATGGGCGTTACGTTAGTGCAATTCCAGAGCCTCTGCTCAACATTAGAGCTAGAATGTGGTTGTGAGGCACATCTAGGATATGTAAGTGGCCTCGGATCCAGTAATTATTTCTTTCAAGCTTGGAGTGCTCCAGGGCTTATGCCCGACACTCAACGTACCTTGGGGCTTAGGCCCAGTACGTAGTAAGAGTCCTCTAGATACATCGGGGCTTAGGCCCAGTATATAGGTCATTCATGTGTTTCTGAGTCCACTCTCAACACCCTACAAAGTCAGCCATATGAATCATGCTCTGCATAGTATAATGTAACCAAAGAGGAAAAACTCAGTATATCATAATTTGTAACAAATTCTCATAATACCACATAGTTTATTCATTCGGGCTTTCCTGCCCAGTATATATATTCAACAATGAAACAATCAGGGTCCATGCCCAATATATCAACTCATGAAAGAATAAATCAAAACATACTAATGTTATGCTAAAATAATAAATGACATATGCTGGGGCCGTGGCCCGATATAACCTCAATACATCATTAGTCCAAAAAGTTGGGATATTACATGAAGATTGTTATCGAGGCATTGACCATGGTCATATAGGAACCATTATGAATATTTCCAAACAAGAGATAGTTCTGAAGACACTAACATGGTCCAAGAATAAATCCAATCTTCTAGGTATTAAATGATGTTTTTATGGTTCATGGACAAATGACAAGGTCCCAAACTATGACAAGCCCTATAAATGGAGTCTAAATTGGATAAGGGTGTCATTATAAGGTTTGGGACTTTGATCATGGTCATGGAAGAAAACGTAGGGTCTTAGGACCTAAATGAAGCTTTTATGGCTCATGAGCTATAAATGAGTCCTTTAATCACCACACATGCCTTCTAGATGGGATATTTGGCCTCTAGGTTGGGTATGGGTTCCATTATGAGGTTATGTTCACTGAGGATAGGTCTCGAGGTCTTAACCATGGGTATGGGTTCCATTATAAGGTTAAATGAGGTTTCAATATTTGATATGCGATATATCGCATATGCGATTTAGAGATCACGTTATACAAATAGGCGTTAGGTAAAAAGCGTAGAATGCATATCGCATATGCGTTAAAACGAACATGCGTTATATTGCATATGTGATATGGGTTTTATAAAAAATCTTGGGTTGCGGGCCATGGGCCAGTTTTATTGTAGCAAAAGACATAATTCTTCTGAACCCGCACACAACGTACTGTTCAACCTGCCATTTAATCATTTATTACACAAATCCATAGGGTTTGTACAAGTTTGGGTGGATTTCAATGTGGAATGTACGTAATAGAGGTTAGAAGTAAGCGAGGAAGGTGATTACACCCGAAGAAGTTGAAAATAAAAAAGAAAAGAAGAGGGAAGATTCAAGAAATCGTCGGCATTCATTGGATGAGCAAATACTTCCCATTCCCGCTCAACAGATACCTGATGTAGAGGCTGAGGAAGATATTGCAACGTTAATGCAAGCTGGTTATAGTCGAGATGATAATCTTGGTCCGTTATTAAGCGGACAATCTTGTGAAGAGTTTAATCGTTATGTTCCTGACGATGCAAATGTGACTCCACAACAACCATGCTAGGTGGTTCAATATCCTAATCGAAGTTGTCATCCTGTAGTGGATGTAAACATCACTCCATCATTTCAAACGACTAGAAATCTCGCATCAAAACGAAAGAGAACTCCTAAACGCATACAAGTGGACGAGAGCAAATTGACTTCCATGGAAGGTAAGGTGGCTAAACGCACTATCCTTCGTCATTGTTCTCAAATAATCAAACAATATTTTGATAAAAAATCTGAAGACAGTAAATGCCAATTGTTAGGAGAAAGTTAGGCACAAGAACATTGAAGAATACTGAATCAAGTAATCACATTGTTAAATCTCTTACTGCTGCATTCACATTGATTGGTAAAAAACTTGTTCACAAGACTGTAATGTGGCTCGCCACGTATTGGCTGAATCAATTGTATGTAGATCCACAAGACAACGTATTTTACTTAAATGCACATCACAAATTGTGCCTTTGCATCCAAAGACACTTAAAAAATATTCAGTAAGAAGAGACTACCTTGATGTATGAGGGACAAATGGAAACATTATGGGCCTTTAGCGGTAGGTTTCCCTACAAAAACATGAAGTTAGTCTAAGTAGTGAAGGGACTAGTCCACACTTTTTGGCAGGATAACATTAGGCCTTCTTCTAACGCAAAGGATGTGTTAAAACGTTGTAGGGGTTCTATGAACAATGAACCTCATGTTAAACATTATCTTGACATGACACAAACTCAATTGTTCGATATGTTTAAAGTTTCCCACGTAGAGCTAAATCTCAGGCAAATATCTTTTGAAAAATGCAATCCTTGGTATGTTAGAATCAATACCATCCGGAACAATTGTTGTTGTAGATACCACTTAGAGTTTGATCTATATTATCATACCTTTGCACATATACGTCGTTTTTTGCATCTTAACCATGTGCAGGAATGCTCAAGTACAGTACCGCCAATGTCATCTAGAGATTTCATTCATAGCATAATGTGTCCAAGGCAAGATGGGAAGACACATTACTTAAAACAATGTGTAGAGGGTTCTTGCAACAATTGTGGTGGGCTATCATTATGGTCCAATTGAATCCATGAGAGTGAAGATCAAGCATTCAGGAATGCAATTGTCAAGAAGCAGAACTATCAGTACGAGACATATCAGGTACATGATGGGAAAGAAAGCAGGAAGATTAAATTGGTGACTTCAAAGGTGACAATCTACATGAATAATATTCATTTAATTGAGTGTACATTGTTTATGTTGTTTTATAGCATTTTTAAATATTGACATATTAATATTCATGTAAATCTTTTTATGTTGTTTTATAACACTGTTTATTTTTTTCCACCAGGTGCAAGTATGTGATTTTATTTCAGAGTTCCGTGGAAAGATCCAATAGTACATTAAGCATGCCGATATGGCACGGTGGCAAGATGAGCAATTCAGAATATGCCGGGACACCTTCCCTCTCGGAACAATACTATCAGTGGTTGACTTTGCGGAAAATTACACCCTACAACAAAAAAGTGAAATACAAACTCAATACTCTCACTTAGAGCAGGTGACCATAATGGTCCATATCACTTATCGACATGGGCCAGATAACAATGAAGAGAAACGCGTGATATTGAAAGAAAGTCACTTTTACATAAGTGACGATTGGACCCATGACATCCATTATGTGCAACATTTCTTTCAATTGTTCTATGATCATGTGATAGCTATGGATATACCATTTTATCATCATTTGATTTGGTCAGATGGTTGTGCTGGACATTTCAAGAATGCACGTGTATTTCAATGGTTGTGTTTGTTGCACATAAAATACAAGGTGCCACATACATGTAACTACGTTGAAACAGGTCATGGCAAAGGAGAGCACGATGGTGTTGGTGCATGCATAAAAAATGCCCTTCGAAGGGAAGAGATGAAGTTTATAGGTGCTCGCCTTCGAGACGCTGAATCTATGGTGAAATGGTGTGCATCTGTGACGGGAGAACATGAAACAAGGAAACACCTAATGCGGAGAATATTCTGGGAGGTGACATATGTGGACCGATCCCAAACACATTAGGTGAACACAGTGCACGGAACTCGACAGTTTCATTCAATTAGAATCTTAGACAACTCAGCCCTACAAATTTGGACAAGATTGAAGGCTTGCTTTTGCAGTTCTTGTAGCATCGATGAATGGGATGATTGTGAGTATACATATACAGTTGATACATGGGATCGAGTGACACTTGACACAAATTTCAAGGGGGTTAATGAAATAGACCATTTGGAAGATGATCAGACATATATTTCTATAGACTATGATCACATATTGGATCTCATACAAGTAGGTAAAAAAAAGTAAATTAGTAGTACCTAACTCACTACAAGCCTTTACATTGAAAGAAATTTTATTTATGCTACATGCAAGACCTTTTTTAATAAATGTATTTTTAACCTTTTCCAATTTCCTTTCACAGGTCATATATATGCAGTGGTTTCCCCAAAAAATAATGAATGGGGTTCTGACTATTGGTTGGCACGTTGCTTAGAGGGGAAACAAACCATTCTCCAACCTGTTACAGATGATGAAAATATTGAATTCCCAACTGGCTCGATGGTTATAAAAGGGGAGTACATGACACTAGCAACACAACAAGAAAGGAAGGGTGGGTATGAAGGGTGGGTATGTATATCAAGATTATAGACCAAGAGCTATTGTATACCACTTCACCGACCTGGTAGTTGGTATAAACATCAAGTTGTGCACACTTTCAAACAAAAATAGATCACATGTACGATACTTGCTACTCATTTAAAGCATGAGAGATCTATGGACACCATCGGCAACAGAGATGATCCAGATGTCCTACTCGAGTGAGTGCATTGTCAAGTGTTACTAGATTGTCCAGTGTGGCTAGATTGTCAGGTGCGTTATTTAATCTTTAAAGTGAGTGCTGAAGCACAATTTCAATTATTTATCCTTTAGTTTATTCCCAATGTACTAACCTGTGATTAACGGATACCATTCACATACATAATACTATTAAGAGGATACTGGACACTATAAACATGATCCTACAACCTCAGGTGAGTTATCTATAAATAAAGTTTGCACATTTTCATTGGGTTCTCTTTATTTTCTTATGAGAGTACTAATGTTTAGCCTTTCATATGCCTAGGATACAAACACAATCTATGGCACATTAGAGGTGCCAAGAACAACCTAGTGTCCTTAGACACAAACAAATAGAAATCAAAAAATAACATGCTCTCGAGTTGTTGCAATTTACCTTTTTTGATGGTTTTTATATTAATGTACATTTAATTACATTGCTAGGTCAACTCTTGCAACTCTTGCGTTGGTGGGTCAAATATGCAAAACCCTCGACCGTGCTAGTGTTGGTAGTGTTCTGATATCAACATTTCCCATACACACTTGCAGGAGCCAATGGCATGCAATCTTGCTGCTCCGTTTGGTTTTTCGCTCCCGGACCAAAAGTCACTAAGTGTCCCTGAACAACATTTTCATGCGACTTGTAACTCGACATAACTCGACAACCAGAGGTCGGATCAATGAACCGTCGATTCCGTTGGTCTCCTAGCATGCGATTACCTCTAGGGGGTCCTCTCCCTGGTGCTCTCATGGCCCAGTGACTTCATTGTGCATTCATTTCGTAAACTAGGGTTTTGCTCAGTTTCCTTCAATGCAAGTCTCGTATTCGTGGGTCAACTCTGCAAAACCCTCCACTGATCAAGTGTTGGTAGTGTTCCCACGTTGAACTTTCCCATACACACTTGCAGGAGCCAATGACACGCACTCTTGCTGCTCCGTTTGGTTTTTCCCTCCCGGACCGAAAGTCACCAAGTGTCCCTGAATTGCATTCATGCGACTTGCAACTCGACATAACTAGGAAACCGGAGGTCGGATCGATGAACAGTCGACTCTATTGGTCTCCTGGCATGCGATTACCTCTAGGGGGCCCTCTCCCTCGTTTTCTCATGGCCGAGTGACTTCATTGTGCATTCATTTCATAAACTAGGGTTTTACTCAATTTCCTTCAATGCAACTCTCGCATTGGTGGGTCAACTCTGAAAAACCCTCCACCGAGCCAGTGTTGGTAGTGTTCCCACATCGACATTTCCCATACACACTTGCAGGAGCCAATGACACACAATCTTGCTGCTATGTTTTCTTTTTCGCACCCGAACCGAAAGTCACCAAGTGTCCCTGAACGACATTTTCATGCGACTTGCAACTCAACATAACTCGGAAACCGGAGGTGGGATCGACGAACCGTCAACTTCATTGGTCTCCTAGTGTGCGATTACCTATAGGGGGGCCTCTCCCTCATGTTCTCATGGCCCAATGACTTCATTGTGCATTCATTTCGTAAACTAGGGTTTTGCTCAGTTTCCTTCAATGCAACTCTTGCATTGGTTGTTTCAACAACTACACATGGGTCTACTTCAAGTGACTTAGTCATTCGTTGTATATCAAACTCTACATATGCTACATTTGAACATGTTGCAGCATTAAGAAAACACTATGTGTCTAGAGATCACGGGCTATATTATTCTTGTACTAAAGTATAAGCCAACAACCATATGCATAAGCTACACTTACAAATTACAAACCAACTAGCTGGGTTTCATGAACTACACACCGCATAATAAAACTAGGGTTCACAAATTGAGACATGGAACTACAAACTAGGGTTTTATGAAATATTTAGGTTTAGATCATTAGATTGGTTAGTATCATTTAAGTAGAAACCAAAAGGCCATATACCTAGGCTATGCACATACATGAAACAAAATGAATAGGGTTGAACATGGATCACAAGTGGAAGTTCACATGTATGCATGACTTAGAAGTAGAAACACATGCACATGAATTACAACCAAAACCAACTAAGGTTTCGTGAATTATAAGAAATCCATGAGTATAGAGATCAGAGACTATGTTATTTTCATTAAAGTAGAAGCCAATAGCCCATATACCTAGGCTACACTTACAAATTGAAAACCAACTAGGGTTTCATGAACTACAAATTGCATACTATAACTAGGGTTCACAAGTTTAGAGATGGAACTACAAAATAGGGTTTTATGAACAAATTACATTTATATCATAAGATTGGTTATTATCATTCATGTAAAAACCAATAGACCATATACCTATGCTATGTACTTAAATTCAACAAACCGACTAGGGATGAACATGGATCATAGGTGGTAGTTTAAGGTATATATTAGAATTGTAAAGCGGATAGATAGGATGATTTTTAGAGAAGTTTAGGAGGCAAATCGGTAATACTCAAACCAACAAGGAAACAAAACCGTAGGGGTCTTTATAGGCTTGGAAAGGCTCACAAAATTAAAGGTTAGACTTGGAGGAGGAAATAGAAAAAAAACTAGGGTTTCACGAACTACAAACCATAAACCTAAAAACTAGGGTTTATAAATTTACACAAACTAGGGTTTATGAACTCATTAGGTTTATATCATTATATTTGTTAGTCTCACTCAACTAGAAACTAGTAGACCATATACCTAGAAGATATGTACATGCACTACAACAAAGATAGGGTTTCATGAACTACAAACCACAAAACTAAAAACTATGGTTGACACATTTTAGGCATAGAACTAAAAATCAAGGGTTTCATGAACCCGTGCTTTATGGGCAAGGATAGTTCAAAGTCAAAGACAAGGCCTAAATTTTCTATGGCATACGAGTGATATCTCCTTGTGTTGATACATACATTCGAGTCAAGGCAAGTTATGACAACAAACAAATTAATTCTCTTGATTTGAATGGGTTCTAGACAATTTAAATCTCTGCCAAGTATCAATATACCACTGTCATAAAGGAAAGATTCCAGCCAAACAAATATGAAGTCCCAAAAGTATAAGTATCAAAACAAGATTTTAATTCAAGCTTTCAAGGACATAAATCTTTGCAATGTATTTTTTTTGATAATATCTTCTATATCTCTGTCAAACTTATAATTGTTTCCAGCCAAGTAATGAAACGTTTTGCAGTCCAATGATATTCCCAATCGATGCCAAGTGATAATAAAAGTCACATATGTATGGCAAACAAGCTATGGAGGAAAAACCAAGTTTCTTTTACAATTTCCAAAGTCAAATTTTACTTGCATACCACTGTAAAAATCAACATCATTATAGCTGGAAATTTCTTATGTTTGACAGTCCTTAAAATGTTCTTGTATCATGTTTTTGATGGCCAAGTTATTGAAGACTTTAGCGAAGTTAGGATAGGGATGTTAGGGAGTGAAATGATGTGAAGTAGGGCTGCAATAAAGGGTTAGGACAGTAAAAAAAGTGGCATTCCTATAGGTGTCTAGGCCGTAAAAGATGGCAATAAATACCTTGCTTTGAGAGTCTAGGAAGCCTAGATGAAGGGGGTATGTCCTAGGTTTGGTTTAGTAAGGTTCAAGGTGTCAAAATAGGAAGTTAGGGCTACCCAAAAGGGAATTTAAGGTCATTAAAAGAGGTAGTCCTGTAGGTTGTTTAGACATAAAAATGGCAACTAGTGCCTTACGTTGAAGGATTATAGAGTGTTGGGTGCATTTCCTAGTGTTTTCTTAGTTACACATGCCAATAACCAGCAAATCCTGAGCCCAAGGAGGGGTGCATTCGTTGTTGGAGGGACAAACATTTAGTTTGGGTTGAAATTGTTGTTATACACCTGTTCTTCAAGACCTTTTGGGGCAGTTTCTTCAAGAGTGTGTTTAAGTGAGTTGTTAAAGGAACATAAAAGCTAATGTCACTTTCCTTCAAAGTTAAGTGGTCTTTTGGGATTTAATGCAAGTAGATCACAGTTGTTGCAGACCGTTGGTATATGTGTTTAGTGTGAAGTTAATTGTTGGTCTTAAATATCCTAAAAGGGTTGATTTTGATAATAATTGCAAACAAGTTTATTTTATGTGCACAACATTTTGCTAAAACAATTGCCTATTTAATGAGATATTAAAAGTATTCTTTGAAAATTATACAACCAATTATGGAAACATGTTTTGGACAGTATGTGATTGGCAACATGATGTTAAGTGTATGAATGCTGATGAGAATGATGAAGACATGTTTAAGTTGACTATGAATAGGATAATGATTTGGTGGATAGAGTACTGAAGATAATGGACAATTATATGATGCATAGAAAGACTGAGGCAATGATCAGTGATGATGAGTAGTATAATGATGCTACTGATGTGATAATGTTTGATGCTGAGATACTAGTCCTAGGGTCACATATGATGTGATAATTGTGAAGACAAATGTGATGTTGATTTGATGAACTAGGGCAGTCAAATATGCATGGACAAAATGACATGATTGTGTCACAGTATGCTTGACAGAATTATTATGATGATGATAGTGTGTCATATTTTGGTGTTACTCGTGAAGATGTTTGTTGAGTTTGTTTGAACTATTTTGCAAGGGAATGAAAGGGATTGGTTTTGATGTCTTGGTAGGGTCTTTTCTCATGATGATGAGGGTGTAGTAAGCTTTAGTTCATCTTAAAAATCTGAATTAGATGTATTTAGAACAATAAAAAATGAGCGAGAATTTGCAGCCATATGCATTAATTTATAATTCTAATTTTGGTCATCATGTTGAGCATATCTTTACAGAGTTGTTTCAACCATCTCCTTTAATTTTCAAGGCTTTCTTGGGACAGGTGTTTTTCAAATTTTTAAACATTTAACGCAACAACAACATCAAACAAACACAAGGCCATATGCCATATGCCTAATTTGTTAACTCATCATTTCACAAGGCCATAAACCAAAAAACATAGTTAAGCATATCTGCAAGGCATATAATGCACATCGTGTTCCCATATCAAGTCAACCATATATATAAATATGAACAATGCTTTATATTATATGTACATATAATGCTTTCAAAAATGGCATGCCATGGCCATAATACAAAACAATGGATCATACTGTATATCTGTGTGTACATACAAACAAAACGGTACATGTATGTATCCCCTCTATACATGGATTCTATTTACCCCCCCCCCCCAAACACGAATTCTATTTACCCCCCCCCCCCAAACACGAATTCTATTTACCCCCCCCCCAAACACGAATTCTATTTATCCCCCTTTTCATTGCCAATGTCAGTGGCTTTTGAGAAGTCTATCTTTCACTGCTCGATGGCATTCCCCAACACTGAATAGGAGGATCAATTCTCATCTGCGGAGACTGCGCACAAACCAAAATTTGTAAGTTAGTTTACCCAGCTATAAAAATAAATACAACTCTATGTACATTTGTTCAAATTCCAAGCAAATATAACATTTTATTTACTTACTGTGCATGTGTAATTCATGGTCCTCGACAATGTAACTGCATGTACTTGGGTGGGGGGGTGTGGAGGGTCATTAGTGGCCCCAATTAGGTGCTCTTCAGGCACCACTGCCTCAGTAGATGCCTGCATAAAGTAACATATGTCAATGTCAGCAAATACAAAGAAAACGAGAAATATATGTACTACATGGATGGAGAATGACTTTTTCAAAGAAAGCGAGACATACATGTACCTGGGGGGAGTAGAGGCGGGTCAACAAAACCCTCGATTTGGTGCTCTTAAGGCACCACTGCCTCAGTAGATTCCTGTTGTTTTACGAACAATCTACCAAGAGCAGACTCGAGTCCTAGTCTCCCTAGCTTAACTTAAGTCTAGAAAAAATAGAGACAGAATATAAATAACTCTCCTAAATCTAATTAGAGATCAAGTAACTAGATGCTTTACCTTTCAAATCGCCGATCCTTTCTCCTTGAATGCTGCTCCAAGCTTGATGGTCTTCAGATCTCAGCTGCAAAACCTGTCAAGACAACACAGCAACACAAGCATTAAAATGCATCTACATAATAATAGATCTAAGTAAGCAGTTAAGCAGGCAAACTACACAAAACACCATCAATACAATGAGATTTTGGTGGAAAGCATTTATATTACTGTATAATAAGGGAAAGTACATAGAAGGAAGTGATTACAACCAATGACTTAACGTAGCAATCCTTCTTCGATCAAGGCAATGCCAAAGCCTCCAAAGGGATGATGGATCTCTCAAGGAATGAGTAGAGATTTATCCTAGGCTAATTTCACCAGCATGTAGATACCATAGACTCCCTCCCCTTGGAATGGGAGTGAACTTAACTTATATAGGACTAAGTGGATAGGGTAGGTTGAGATATGGTAGGAGAGAGATAGGGGATCCTCCCAAGAGGCTAGGAACAGAATGCTAGCTTCCCTAAAGGCTAGGGATAGGGATCCACATCACCTTGCATCAAGAATGGGCTCGAAGGTGCTATTTTAATCAATTACCTGACATCATCATAGTTTGTAAGAGCACAACCTGCGACGTCGCAGGTTGCATTAGGACAACCTACGATGACCTCTCAAAACCTAGCAGGAAAAGTTTTGTATCTCTTCCATGTTGATGACTTAGTCAAGGAACTTCAGTGAATGTTTACACTACTATCATGATAGTAATAGTTAGGTGTAACACTTGCATAAAGTAACATATGTCAATGTCAGCAAATACAAAGAAAACGAGACATATATGTACTACATGGATGGACAATGACTTTTTCAAAGAAAGAGAGACATACACGTACCTGGGGGGCGGGGGGCAGAGGTGGGCCACCAAAACCCTCGATTTGGTGCTCTTCAGGCACCACTGCCTCAGAAGATGCCTACATAAAGTAACATATGTCAATGTCAGCAAATACAAAGAAAATGAGACATATATGTACTACATGGACGGACAATGAATTTTTCAAAGAAAGCGAGACATACACGTACCTGGGGGGGGAACAGGTGGGTCACCAAAACCCTTGATTTGGAGCTCGTCAGGCACCACTGCCTCAGTAGATGCCTACATAAAGTAACATATGTCAATGTCATCAAATACAAAGAAAACGAGGCATATATGTATTACATGGACAGACAATGACTTTTTCAAAGAAAGAGAGACATACACGTACCTGGAGGGGGGCATAGATGGGTCACCAAAACCCTCGATTTGGTGCTCTTCAGGAACCATTGCCTTAGTAGATGCCTACGTAAAGTAACATATGTCAATGTCATCAAATACAAAGAAAATGAGGCATATATGTACTACATGGACAGACAATGACTTTTTCAAAGAAAGCGAGACATACACGTACCTGGGGGGGGCAGAGGTGGGTCAACAATGGGTGCAATAACTAACATTGGCCTAAATGGATGGGCATATGCATCCATAAACAAGGCCGCTAGGTGGAAATAGTAATCATGCTATGTAACAAAACATAAATATACAATTAGAAAATTTCTAATAATTAAAAGCATAGATGTTGAATCATTAAAAGCATAATTAAAAGCATAAATAAAAGAATACCTGTGTTTGGGAATCTACCTCTACATGCAAGGGACCTTCCTGAGATTCCATAAACTCATCTTTCCCACCCTGCATAAAAAATATTGTATCCAGATTAAGACGTATTGAATGTTGCAATCTCTACTATAAATATGTAAATCACAATGACAAATTAAAAAGTAAAGTTCTTATATCTAATGGTGAAGAACCAAAATCATATGCAGCATTGACCGCTGCATCAAGGTCATCAACATTAAGGACCAGATTGTGCGAATATGGGGTGTTGTTGGACACCATTTGTATATTTGTTCACGTAAATTGTTAGATAATTAAATATAAATAAATTATGAAACAATTGAAATCTGTGATATAAAACAAAATATACTATGTAAAAAATGAGTTTTCCTTACATATCGGAGTAATCCATCGCCCCGAAACTCTGAAGCAGTACCATAGCATATGCTATGACACGCTATGCAAGGGTGTGGAATAACACGCCGCTTTGAACTCTCTGCGTCGCTAGTGCAATCTGTAGCTATGGTACGGTCTGGAGACCTAGTAAGTGGATCCTAAGTGTGCGATGGTCCAACCCCAGATGGGACAGCCTCATAAGTGCCAACCCCTTGGCCTACATTAAGTCCAACAGCAGTGCCAACCCCTTGGCCTACATTGCCTTTGACAACAGTCCATGTCGAAGCAATGTATCTGCCAAATGGAATAAGGCCTCCTGTGTATCATCGATAACGGGACCCACAAGAGGATATACCTGAGGGAGGTTTTGTGTGCATGGAGGGCGTCGCACATGGTTAGGATCAATCCTAACCCTTTCCCTATCTTGGTTCATCCCATGACCTAAATCCTGGAACTCTAAAATATCAAAATAGTTCACATGTTTCCCCAAGATAAATTCTGCATACAACTTCCTCGGGAAATAGAATGGGATGTCTCTATTCCCGTCAGGGTCTTCATCGAATACCATGTACCAGCGATCCATCCAATTGGATTTCACATTTGGTTCCATGCACCAGTCTATGGAAATGTGTGGTTGACTGGTGGGTGGAACCAATCCAGTGCTAGGGTCCCGGAATAATGAAAACAATTGGTCTTTAGTTATCTTCAATTTTGTCTCATCTTTGTAGCTCAACCCAGTGGAATAGTATTGCCTCTGGGAATATATGTACGATCTAATGTTGTACAGTACTCCCTAAGAATTGGAAATTGTGTTTGTTATGGTATCTAATGCCTTGGCTAATGATTTTCATAAATGGTCCCCCCCTCTAAACAGTGAGCTAAGGCACCTCAATGCACCTAAACGAACCAGAATCTCTGAATTTTGGTCGTGTTCCTCCTCGGTGTTTGGGTTTGGGTTTGTGTTCTTTGTTAAGATTAAAACAACAAATTCAAAATTTAATTAATAAATTTCGTTGTTTGGTTTAATATGTAACAAATTTCATTAAATTGGTTTTAAAAAAAGCAAAAACTATTAAATTAACAAACACTTGAATGAAAATTGAAAGGAATTTGGAAGGAAAGGGCCACCTACCTTCCATCGTATCCGAATTATGAATTGGCTCTTCCAAATTCGCCTCCTCCTTCTCTCAAACTCAAATCGATAAGGCATTTTATTGCCATCCCGATAATGCCGTCCTTGACTGTGTGCATGTAAAATTGGGCCGTGGGACTCTGTTTTTTTTTTTTTTGGTATTACAAATCGCAAGTGCGATATATCGCACTTGCGATTTGTAACTCTTAAGAAACGCACGTGCGATATATCACTTGTAAATTTTTTGAACCATGTTTCCATAACAAACAAATGCTTTTAGTATTAGTCCTACCTTATCCATGCCAATAGTTATTATTTGGACAATGTCAACTAACATTTAGGATGATAATTTGTCGAGAAATATATTAAACAAAATAGAAATCAATATAGTAGAGGAATAAAATAAAGTAAAATCATAGAACACGCCATTTAATCTCTTATATAAATGTAAGAAATAAGATTATGCTTCTTGAATTTTCAATTACATTTAAAAAAAAAAATGCTCATTATTAATGTGCACCACATCCTTGTTACAACAGTTCACAAAGTGACCCAAACTATCAACAAAAACATGAAGAAAACATGTGAGAATTTCTCAAACACTTTATGGTCGAGGGGTCTAATTGGAATAGGTCTTGATCTCTAAAATG